>JAESUZ010000792.1:0-530494 GCA_017311185.1 Proteles cristata cristata
GAAACAACACATGTGCATGTTGTCAACAAGAGGGTTTGCATCATTTTTTTTCGGAATATGAGAACTTCATATCAATAATTGTCTTCAGAAATGAACTGGAAGAGAGGGGGGTTAAAAAGGAGGAATTATCATTATAGTCCTAGAAGAAACAAGCAAAAATCATGTCTAGAGCTCCTGATATATTTATACAATATGGTTTTAAGATTTGTTTCTCTTCATTAGATCATTCTTTATGCATGACAACCTCTTCTTGGAATAACATTTTTCTATAATAATTTCTACTTTTCTTGAAGAATTCTATGATTACAAGAAAAGAAAAAAATAGGAAAGAAAAGAAAATCTTCAGATTTTATTCTGAAAGCACAAAGAAGAATCCAGTCTCTATTTAGGGAGAGACCAAGTACCCCAACATAGAAATCTACTCTAAAGTTATATTGTTATTTATTTTTTAACTGAAATGGTCTATTGAGACTACACAAGCCTCTGGGCTAGATTGAAAGAAGAAATTTTGGAAAAGGTGAGTATAAGTATTTTGAATACAGTTTCTGAAATAGTTCTTTCTTTTTCTTTTTCTGTCTGATTATTGTCCAGTGTTACTTAATTCTCAGACTCTTCCAAATTTAGGGATAAATAGAGGCAACCCTATGTCTATAATGCTGAGTAAATTCATCACTAAGCAATGTGCTACCTAGAATCAGCATCAATCTTCTCACATTTTGAAATGACTAGGAGGTTCCAAAAACATCCTTTACTTTTATACACAGTTACTTTTTAATTCACAAATAAATAAATTGTATATTTTAATATTTTATTTATTCTTATCTCCTCTCTATATAGTAAATACATATATAGACTGATCAGTGCAAAAAGAGAGGAAGTCATCAAATAATGTTAGAAATAATAGGGTAAATGGAGAGTCTGGCATTTTTGATAAAGTATCAGTTAAATCATTTTTGGAGAACTATTTTCCTTAATTATGGCATTTTACACTTAAAGACTGTAATCATTTTTAACATAGAACCCTGAAATTAATCTATTTAGTGGGCCTATTATTTTGAGGAGTTAAATTAATTTAAGAAGATGACCCTTGAGCTAAATAGACGACAATGTAAATGGCTCTGCAGGATATAAATATGATATAATTTAGCAGTTACAAATTAATCACATTACAAAATACATTTTGAAAGAATTGCCTGAAACATATATGAAAATAATTAGTCCTAATACCCTAAGGTATCTCTCCACTCATGGGTTTTCTGGTTTTCTCTCTCCCTCTCTGTTTCTGTCTCTTTCTCCTTCTCTCAAACACACACACACACACACACACACACACAAACACACACACACACAATCAAGCAATTTATTTAGCAACTGTCACACTTTAAAGGAAATCCCCAATAAACTATTTCTTACAGTCACCTGTGAACCCCATGTAGAAATCAAGCAAATCAATTCAAAAAATGCAATGAAAGTTTACCGTCTGTAATCACTTATACAATATAATGCATAATTATATGCTAAAAAGCATTATTAAACTGATACTCAGAGACCCAGTTGCTTTTAAAAAATGTGAAAATAAACAAGTTATTCAAAGGTAGAAATGTGATGCTTTTTATCAGTACCTAAAAATATTCCTTTACATATGTAAAGGAGGCATATGATAAATACTTGTGGAAAAAATATTTCAGTAAATAAATGAGCAAATGAAATATTGAATAAAAATATGCAAGGATAGAGCAAGCTTGAAATTTTAACCAGCAATATTTTACATGTAATAGTTTTTGGACACACTTATGAAAACAAAATATTTAGAAATAAGTTTGAAAATAAATACATAAAATATGTGCAGTGCTTTTTAATAACCATCTTGTGCATTAAATCTTGTTAAAAAGAATCACTTACCTTCCTTCTTGATCAATTTATTGTATATTTTAGAATTCTTTCCTTATTACTCTATCTTTGTTTGGGTTATATTTTGGGACATAATTGGATGTATCTTACTAGAAAATAACTTCTAATTATGTTATCTTTCATTTACTACCTTTATCATAGTAACCTATAAGCCTACAACAGGGAAAATTTTTGATTATAATACATATCTCAAAAAGTGTTTTAAAAAGATATTTGGGGCACCTGGGTGGCTCAGTTGGTTAAGCATCCAACTCTTGATCTCAGCCCAGGGCTCAGGGTTGAGAGTTCAAGCCCTGCATGGTCAAGCCCTCCATGATTCGCACGGAGCCCACCAGAAAGGAAGGAAGGAAGGAAGGAAGGAAGGAAGGAAGGAAGGAAGGAAGGAAGGAAGGAAGGAAGGAAAGAAGGAAGAAAAGAAAGAAGGAAGGAAGAAGAAAGGAAAGAAAAAAGAAAGAAAGAAACAAAGAGAAAGAAAGAGAGAAAGAAAGAAAAGGGTGATGATAGAAGTACAGAGAAAATGTGTAGTGTAATAAATCTCTTTATGGTCAGAATATAATTACACAGCATCATACAGTGTGATTTTTTATAAATATTAACTAGCCGGACACTTTTTTAATGCTAAAAAGTAAAACAAAAAGCCAAGTAGGCCTTGGTCCTAAATGTCTTAGATTTGTCCCTCAGATCCAGTTTCTATCTTTCTTTGTACTGTGTACCATGAATAGACTACAGTACTACTCTCTTTCCTTCAAGGGCATTCCATGATCACTTGTTCATTTCCAGAAACTATTCATCTTCCTGTAAAGAGTCAGTTTATTAAATCATAACAAATTGCCCAATTAAAGCATAATGTTTCATGGTAGAACTCTGACTGATAAGATATCCTTCAGTTTCATTGAAAGTAAGATTTGTCTTACACTAAAAATGGCCTGATGAAGACCAAATCACTGTCATGACCTTAATTGCAGTTAAGTAACTTATTTTAATTATAAGAGAGTAATTTTTATAAAATATTCAGGGCATGGCCCTTTATGACTTTCTCAACATTTCAAGATATTGATGATTGTTGTAATATTTTACATCATTTTACAAATTCAATGGAAGTAACTCAATTAGCTTTCTTTGTATGAAATGCTTATTGTTAATAAAAGCAGAGTTGCCGTTAGTATTGAAGAAGAAATCAAAAGAAAAAATAGAAAATATGTTTAGACAAGAAAAATGAAAACATAACATGCCAAAACTTATGGGGAATAGCAATATTTATCAAGAAACAGTTCTAAGCAGGAAGTTTATAATGATAGCATATTCAAAAACAACGAAGATCACAAATAGCCAAAATGACAACTCAAGAACCTAGAAAAAGAGGAACAAGCAAACCCAAATGTTAGCAGAAGAACGAGGATAATAAAGAGTAGAGAAGAAATAAAATAAATAGAGAATATAAAAGAAATATAAAAAATCACACAGTGAAACTGAGTTGTTTTCTTGAAAAGATCAACAAAACTGACAAAATTTTAATAAGACTACTTAAGAAAACAAGAGAAAAGACAACATGACTCAAACAGAATCAGAAATGAAAGAGATGGTATTACAACAGATGCTACAGAAATAAAAAGGATCATATATGCCTACAAATTGGGTAGCCTAGAAGAAATGGATACATTTTTAGAAAACAACCTACAAAAGCGGAATGAGAAAACATGAACAACTAATGACAAGTAATGAAATAGAATTAATAATCATAACCTTCCCTCACAAAAAAGCCTAAGGCCAGACTTATGAATATAAAGTGTAATATCCGAAGGTGTAATATTCCAAAATATACAAAGACCTACAACTCAATAGCAAAAAATAAAAAACTAAAAAAATGAAGAAGAAACAAAAGAAAGGAAAAGAAAACCCAATTAACCCATTTAAAAATTGAGCAAAGCCCTTAAATAGATATTTCTCTAAAGAAGACAGACAAATGGCCAAGAGGTATTTGAATAAGTCCTCAAAATCTGTAATCATGGTGGAAATGCAAATCAAAACCACAGTGGCATACCACCTCAGACCTGATAGGATGCCTATATATGTATTAAGTAAACAAAGACACACACAGAAACACACACACACACACAACCCATCTTAAATTCCAAGAAACAAATAATTTAAAGTAATATAATGGTATAAATAATATAAACAGTAAACATATTAGCCTACATTAAGATTAGACAAAACCGACTTCAAGTCAAGGAGTATTCTTTGAAACCAATGTGATATTTCACAATAACGAAAGTGTCATTCCCTAAGGAGAAATACTCAAACCACAAGCAAAAGCTGACAGTTTGTTGAAAGGAGAAAAATACAATTCAACAATAGTAGTAGAATATTTTAATACCACATTCTAAGTAATTGGTAGCATTTCTAAATGGAAAAATCAGAAAGTTATAGAAATTTGAGCAACAGTATTAATCAAATCAACCTAACTGAAATATAGAGAACACTCTATCCAAAGATTATAGAATATACAACCCTAGGAAGTACACCTGAAAATGTTTTAGAATACACTGTATTCTACGCTACACAAGTCTCAATTGGTTTAAAAGGATTGAAATTAAAAAATTACATGTTTGACCATAATAAAATTGGAAACCAACAAAGAAATCTGGAAAATCTCAAGATACTTGGAAATTAGACCTACATAATTCTAAACAATCCCACAATGAGGTATCAATGTACATCAACCTAAAAAGCTTTAATAAAAAAATAGACATTAGCAAATGTTGGCAAAGACATAAAAAAAACTGAAATACTCAAATTTTGCTGATGGCAAAGGAGAATGATACAGCCAATCTGGAAAAGAGTAGTTTCTTTAAAAGTTGAACATAAACTGACCCTATAATCAATAATTCTATTCTTAGGAGCCTATCCAAGACAAATGAAAACAAATGTTCACAAAAAATACATGGATGCAAGTATTTATAACAGTCCTGAACTGGAAACAGTCCAAAAGTCCACCAGCTTGTGAAGTAATTACCACAAGAGGGATATTCAAACAATAGAAAGCAATGCAAATTAAAAAGGAACAAACGACATTCTACACTATATGAGAACTTCATACGTGTTATGCTATGTGAGAAAAAAATACAAAAAACCAGACTGTATATGATTCTATTTGTATGAAATGTCCATAAAATGCAAAAATTTGAAGACAGAAAGCAGATTGTAGCTGCCTACATCTGGAAGAGTGAACAGAGAGTAACAGCAGAGAAGCATGACAGAACGTGCAGTGTTTATGGAAATGTTCTAAAACTGAATGTGGTGATGGCTGCATAATTCTACAAATATGGAAAAACTAAATATGTTGTATAAATTTACAATGAATGGATGCATCACATAGGTGAATGTTATGGTAAGTAAATTGTATTTCAATAAAACTGTGAAAATAATATGCATAAAATGTATGGATAAAAATATTATGGATAAAAATATCCCGCCAAGATCAGCATTTCATCTCAAGTTTCAGGAAGGCAGTAATATTATATTTACTTCCCTTAAAAAATGGACTTTGATATTGAGGAATCTGTGGTTTTTACAGATATAATTGGTCCTACAATGATTTCTTAAATGTGGCAAACGTTCTGATAGCTTTGACACTAAATAGTAAAAAAAAAAGCCAAAAACTCTAATGAAATTGTACAAGACCACATTCTGTCGTTCAATCTACCAGGACAATCGTAGATAAACTGCCATTAAATATTTTTTTTATATTTTGAGTGAATATAAATGGCAAATACCAGAAATTTCTTAAAAACTCCCTTTGTGTGCATGTGTTATTTTCAACTTAAGAAATTGAAGAGTTTCTTAGAGTGACTTTATTTGGACATATAACAATTTATACCTAAAAAACTACTTAATTAACCAATGTTAAAAAGCTGAAATTCTAATGACATGAGGCATGTAACTTCCAGTTATAAATTCGAAAATTTTATACATGAAAATACTGAAATAAGATGATGAAAGCACAAACACTTTTTTTTTTCACTTTAAATGATAGGATTTAAGAGCATAATTTTCTTTAACAACCATTCTGGAATTAGTGCTTCCAGATCATTGAAACAGAATGAGAAAAGCAAAAATAAAGGTATATTCTGCTACAAAGGAATCTCATTCAATCAGGACTATATCTCAATACAGAGAGAGTGCCAACTAAAGAGAATTCCCAGGGGTGCCTGGGTGGCTCGGTCACCTAAGCATCCAACTCAGATTTGGTTCAGGTCATGATCTCAAGGTTTGTGGGACTGAGTCCCGTATCGTGAGCAGCATGGAGCCTGATTGGGACTCTCTCTCTCCTTTTCTCTCTGCCCCTCCTAACGTCTCTCTCAAGATAAATAAATAAACTTTAAAAGATATTTAAACATTAAAAATAGAAAATAAATTAAAGAATAGAATTGCCAAATGTGAGTTTTTCTCTAGAATGGTTTATGGCTTGGTTTGAATTGCTCAATGAAGAATAACTCAAAACATTCCCAATATATGTGAAATTTACCAAGTGGTGCACATTTAAGTCTGCAAGCTTTTAAGCTGGAGCCGATAAATAAGAAAACCATGGTTAAAGTAAACAGCATGTCAAGGCCCTTATTCCTCTCATTGTTTCTTTGTTTTAAACTCAGGAAAATATGTAAGAAAAGATTCTCAGTTTTGTAAGTTTCTCTAAAGCAAAAATGGTGGACATGATAAAATTAGGCTAGTCTTCAAGTCATCTTAGATGAATGGCATTTCAAGAATCTCTGCTTACTTCTCAAAAGGGGAGTGGGAATAAAAAGCAAACAAGCAATGAGGCCAAATATTTGTGGGAATTCGTGGAATGATCAAAATTATCCCTAATCAACAGCTCAAGTGTACATTACAACACAAGTATACCCTCCAGTGTGACACCTCTGGCAGAAAAAAAAAGAGCAATTTTACCATTATCCTTCAGCAATTTCAAAAACACAAGACAGATAAGGAAGACTAATTTTTAAATTATATTATCTTTTAACTCTGTAATGATTTCTTTGGCCTTGGATCAACAAAGCCCTGCGTTAAGCATTTACTTAGCAAAACAAATTTGTGTTCTATTTTTCTTCAGTATAAGACATTTTTAAAATGTTTATTTATTGTTGAGAGAAAAACAGAAAGCCAGCAGAGGGAGAGAACAGACAAAGCATAGACAGAGGGAAACACAGAATTTGAAGCAAGCTCCAGGCTCTGAGCACTCAGCACAGAGCTCAACGTAGGGCTCAAACCCATGAACTGTGAGACCATGACCTGAGCTGAAGCTGGATGCTCAACCACCTGAGCCATCCAGGCACCCTTTCAACACAAGACATTTAATGTAGCACATTTCATAGCATTACTTGACCAACAATTTAGTAAGCCTCTCCAATGAACATAAACCGTACATAGCATATCTGAGAAAATGAATATTTTTAAAGCTATGTTATCACCCAGTAGCCACTTGCAGCAAGTTGATATAAAAGAGAACCCTGGAATTAAAAGAACAGAATAATAGAGCATTTAAGACCTAAATGGCCAAACTTGACATATCTGGTCAACTTGATCCACATAGAAGAATGTCACATGTTAACATAAATAGTGACCGTGAACTATATGGAATAAAAATCCAGTTAAATTGATAATTATTTATGGGAAATGATGGAGGTACATACTCACTTGTTTAGCATCTATTTAATCTACTACATGGCTGGGACTCTTCAAATCTGAAGAATAAAATTTTGGCAAACAAGAGAAGGACAAAGTCTAGACACTTAGGGAGTTGAGTCAAAAAAGGAAATGACAGGGGCACCTGGGTGGCTTAGTCTGTTAAGTGTCCAACTTTTGCTTAGGTCATCATCTCGCGGTTTATGGGTTCGAGCCCCACGTCGGGCTCTGTGCTGACTGCCAGCTCAGAGCCTGGAGCCTATTTCAGAGTCTGTATCTCCCTCTCTCTCTGACCCTCCCTGCTCACGCTGTCTCTCTCTCTCTCCTAGAAATAAATAAAACATTAAAAAAAATTAAAAAAAAAAAGAAGAAGAAACATAAAAGACTTGGTGATTAGCAAACAGGGTTCCAGAAGAGAGAAAGTCAAACATACTTCTTACGTTTCAGACTTGGATTAGTGGGCAGGTAGTGGTCACTTAGTGAGATAACCAATAGAGAATAAAGGCAGCTTTCAAGAAAAACAGAATAATAGTTATGCAAAGTAAATCTAAATTGTCTGTAAAACCATGATGTGTAGAGGTCTAGGCTAGAGATATGGACACAGAAGTCAATAATAATTTAGATAAAAACATTAGTATTTTTAAAAAAAATTTACTTCTTTTTGAAGGACAGAGAGACAGAGCGTGAGTGGTGGAGGAGTAGAGAGAGAGGGAGACACAGAATCAGAAGCAGGCTCCAGGCTCTGAGCTGTCAGCACAGAGCCCCATGCAGGGCTCGAACCCATGAACTGTGAGATCATGACCTGAGCCAAAGTCAAGACACTCAACTGACTGAGCCACCCAGGGCCCCAAAACTATTAGTATTGAAAACAGATGAGATCAGCCAGCTGAAGGTTTATAATGAGGGCAGGGGAATATGCTAAAATATATATTGGTACATAAGCGTCATGCCGAAGAAGACCCTTCTAAAAGAGGTCTTAGAATGAGCAAGAAGAAAGTTGGGAGAGGACAACATCAAAAAATAAAAATCAGAATCTAAAAATCAGGAATTCCAAGTAAAAGGGCAATTTGGGGGCAATTTGGGGGAAAAATGAAGAAAGGATCTAATGTGTTAAATCCATCTGCAAATATTTCAACCATATTTTTACTATCATATTTGCTTTTCCTATTGCTCCACTACCATCTATTTTCAAAAATTCAGCCGAAGTTTTGTAAACTTGGGTCCTAACATACTCCTCTTCAACTTCAAACCCTCCACAAGTGTCTCATTACAACATGTACATTTTTAACTGTAATCTACAGGATCCTGCCGTAGACCTTGTCTATGGTTCTGACGAGTTGAGGCTAGATTCACGATTTGCTAGGTTGACTGCACTAGTCTTACTAGTTTTCTTCCATTTATTAAAACATACTAAACTCAGTGGTTTGTTAGAATTCTAGCTTCTCTGTTTCCTCTACTTAGAATCTTCTTTCCACCCAACTTTGGGTACTTTCCCTTCATAATTCATATCTCTCTTCAAATAGTCATTTCTCAATGAGACTTTCCATGATTTGATAAGCAAAAACAAACAAACAAACAACTACTTTTCTCATTCAATGTCTTTCCTTCACAGCACTTCATATTATGTGAAACTATTTACTTACCCACTTGTTTATCGCCTGTTACTCCTGTCTCATATAAGCTCTACCCAGACATTGGTAGTATTATAGCTAATGTAATATATCTTAAGCACAAAGTAAAATTGCAAATAAACCTTAAAGTGCTTGCCAAATGAGTATTTATATTGCTTGGACAAATATTATTATTGTCATTTTGAAACTGCTAGATCCTTTTCTAGGATCAAACGAATAAATAATGTTACTCTACTTTAAAAATAAGAATTTTCAATTTAAAAGTAGAAACAAATATAAAACTAATCAAGTTTTGTAAATAACTTGCAATCACATGTGAACTGAAAATTGCAGGATACATTAATAATCCATATTTAATTTTTATAAAGAATGTTTTTTCCCCTGGCTAGAAACTGAAACCACCTAAAGAGATTGACAAGCATTAGTAGGAAACAACTCTAGCCCTCACAATGTGGTCTTCAAATATCATTTCCCAATAAAATAAGTCAGGTTTTTTTTTTAAATGACTGATTCTAGGTCTAGGGCAAGTCACATAAAAAATACAACCTTGTAATAATTTTTATACTAGGAAGCAAGAAAGTATCAACGAATATAGACTTAACATCGAAAACACAGAAGTGTCAACTTGAAGGGAATCCCAATAACCAGAAATGGGACATTATAAAAATCAAAAGTAGGGGCGCCTGGGTGACTCAGTCAGTTGAGCGTCCGACTTCAGCTCAGGTCATGATCTCATGGTTCGTGGGTTCGATTCCCACGTCGGGCTCTGTGCTGACAGCTCAGAGCCTGGAGCCTGTTTCTGATTCTGTGTCTCCCTCTCTCTCTGACCCTCCCCTGCTCGACCTGTCTCTCTCTCTCAGAAATAAATAAAACATTAAAAAAATTTTAATCAAAATAATAATATCATGACATATTGAAACATGTAAAAAACATATATAATCTAGGGGTTCATAAAGACTCTAAAACTAAAACTGAAGAAAAGGAAAGAAAAGGAAAAAACCTAACACCTGCCACAAATCCTGAATGTTATCTACACCAGTGTGTTTTACTGAACACTGGCAAAGAAAGAGAATACAGCCAGCTTTTATACTCATTTTCTTTTAAAATAGTTTAGGAGGAAAAATAGTAACCAAATAGTTTATGAAGAAAAAATGTATTTGTACAACAATTCCATTTAACAAATAAAACATGACAGAGTATCATCATTTTGCAATTCCTAATAAAATGCTGTATTTAAATAATGACCATAAATGTTTGCTAAAACCATTACATGAATAACTAATGGAAAACTTGGTAAAGATGTATCAGGCTGATAATAATTGAGCCCAGTGATGGATCTTCACATCACACACACACACACACACACACACACACACACACACACACACACACATATACAATCATCAGATTGAATATGTATCTTAATGTAACATGAAAGGAAGTATACAACACCAACTATAGAGTATTCTGGGCAAATATTGAGAAATGCTTAAAGACACATAGTGAATTAATCAGCAAATATCCGAATGTGGAAATATCTACATGACGACTGAAGCACTTTCTTTAACAAATACATGGGGAAAAAGTGAGTGTGCAAGTCTTCCAGATTCAAAGATACATATTAAACATATCAATTAAAAAACAATGATTTGGACTCTGCTATGACCCAGAGCTTTTGGAAACAATTGTTACAAAAGGGTTTCACAGGACATAAATTTGAGGTATAACAATAGCATATGTTAATATTAAAATAGTTAGCTTTTTAAAATGTTATATTGAAAAAAATGTTATATTGTTCTGTGTACAAATAAATCATGCAAGTCTGAGGTTTACTTAAAAATAATCCAGAAGGTGGTGGGTAGCATAACGTAGACATAATTTATAATATATTGATAATTATTGAAACTGGGTGAAAGTTGAGACTTTTCTGTCTCTTTGATAATATCTATAATAAAGAGATAACAACTGATTGAAAAAAGTAAAAAATAAGATGGATGTGGCTGAGAGTTAGAATTTTATGTTTCAAGAGTTCCATGGAGTGCTGAATATTAACAGTCCCTTCAGCCACGGGATAGATGATACTCTCATAAGGCTAAAAATAAAACCAAAATGTTAATGCATCATTTCTTTTTTTTAATTTTGTTTACATTTATTTATTTTTGAGAGATAAAGTGAGACAGAGCATGAGCAGGGAGGGGCAGAGAGAGAAGAAAACATAGAATCTGAAGCAGGCTCCAGGCTCTGATCAAGCATTCAGCACAGAGCCCAATGCGGGGCTTGAACTGACAAACCATGAGATCATGACGTGTGCCGAAGTCGGACAGTTAACCGACTGAGTCATCCAGGTGCCTCTAATTCATCATTTCTAATATGACTTTGGAATTTCTTCAGTTAAATAGAGTTTACTTACCATAATACAATTCCATGATCCCTCTATTTTGAAGAAAAGAATTAATTTCTCTGTGACTAGAGGCACCTGGGTGGCTCAGTCATTAAGGTCTGACTTCAGTTCAGGTCATAATCTCATGGTTCGTGGGTTCGAGCTCTGCATCATACTCTGTGCTGACAGCTAGCTCAAAGCCTGGAATCTGTTTCAGATTCTGTTTATCCCTCTCTGACCCTACCTTGCTCACGCTGTCTGTCTCTCTCTCGTTAAAAGAACATTAAAAAAGTATTTAAAAAAATTTCTCTATGACTAGAAGTCAGTTCAAATGGGGGAAATGTTAACCCTACGATGACCAAAATATTTTATTTATCTGCCTTAAACTGTAAAAATGAATGTGAAATGCTGAAGATATTTTTTAAATGCAACATTGAACTGTATTGCTATTTTTCAAATGTATAAAAATATAAAAAGAACTTTGTAAAGTTGATGTTGAATTTCTTCTAAATAGAATAAAAAGTTGAGGGATACATAAGAAAACTTAAAAAAAATAGATATGTTTTTTACGTGATGAGCTGTGAAAGGGAAAAATAGAGTACCCTCTAATTCGTTAGTCAATGGATCTCCAAATGAAATATATCAGACATTTGACAGGATTTAAAAGGAGGTGTGGCTGGTGAACCTTAATCATAAAGCAGATCAAAAGACTTGCCTCTTGAAAAATAATGAAAAAGGAAGAGAAAAAAAAAGTGTAGGGAGAACAGTAGGAAAACAGTCACCATTTGAAACAGATCTTCTAGGGGCGCCTGGGTGGCTTAGTCGGTTAAGCGTCCGACTTTCACTTAGGGCACGATCTCGCGGTTCGTGGGTTCGAGCCTCGCGTCGGGCTCTGTGCTCACATCTCAGAGCCTGGAGCCTGTTTCAGAGCTGTGACTCCCTCTCTCTCTGACCCTCCCCTGCACACGCTGTCTCTTTCTCTCAGAAATAAATAAGAACATTAAAAAAAAAACCAGGTCTTCTAAAATAGCAGTAATTTCAAATTATATAAACACCTGAAAGGATTATGAGAATATTTGCTAAAGAGGAAGAAACAAAAGATATGATAATGAAAATGAGACAGTGTTTGTTACCTCTTACTTGTAGTTTGTTGAGGGAGATTATAGATATGCACATATGTGCACAAATTATACACACACAGTGAAATAATAAATCATTTTAATCAGTTGTTAGACACCATAACAAAAATCTTCAAAAATTTATTAAATTTATGTATAGCCTTTTATTTTACAATTTATAATATTTTCAGGCATGCTGCCTAATGATTAACTCCTATTTGAACCTAGTCATCTACTCTTGATCATATATATTATCACTGAGGCTTTACTTCTAAGAAAATATGGTCATGGCTAACTTTTGAAAAATATATTTCTTTAAATGCTTGTTCTTTATAACATTAAATAGTAGTATTTTATATCATTCATGAAAGTACATCAATTATGAACTTTGTAACATTAATTCTACCTTATGACACTCTAGATTTCTTTTAAATTACCGACCATTTTTACCAAGGGCACTTCAGCTCTACAATTCAGCTTTAAGCAGTATAATATATACTAACAACTTGTAATCTTGATTCTCATAAATTTATTTTAACCACCACTATGTTACCTTTCAAATTTATACACTTTACTCCTTATCAAGGACACTGCACACACTTCTAGCTTTATTCTACTTCAGGAGGCAGTCTCCCTCCCTTTGTCTTATTTTAGATGTGCTTCTGCAAGAACGATGGGGCAGCCTCAAGCTGAAATAAAATTACTGAAGAAAGTTAAGAATGATGATTGTGACACAATGATTCCAACATCATTTTAAGCATCATTAAACCTTTTTCTATTAAGCTATAATTTATATATTAAACTATATAAATTATAATTTTATCATTTATAGTGCTTCTATTATAACATTTTATTTATAGAAAATTTAGTATTATATGACATTTTAGTTTTCATATCCATTTTTCAAAATAAATTTCCCGTCCGTTTTTATAAATAAAATACTTGAAGCTCAGACGTCTTCTTTATGGACATTTATGGTAGGGTCAGAGCATTGATTTGAGTGAACATCTTCCACTAATTTTTATATCCACAATTAAAGAAATGATTTTTGTCTTCTTCACCAAGGGCTGACAATGAGTCAATGAAGCCAAATAAAATTCACTGAATTGACTTCTAAATTCCTTGTAATTCCTACTCTGCAATAATTTTCCAATGAGCAATACAAGCTCTAAGTGTCCCTGAAACTTGACCAACTGTATATATTTTAGTGCTCTCTAGACAATATGATTTTATCAAGGTAAAAAATGGTAGAATATTACATTCTAAGATATTTCCATAAGTTACCTTTGTGTATGTATGTTCAGATTTGAGTAAATGATTCAGAACAAAGAGAGAATGGAATTGAATTATCAAGCAAGAAGTAAAAGGAAAATAAAAACTACATAAAAATTCCCAGTATTATGCTAAGATTTCATGTATTTAAAGTATTAGTCATATAGATATATCTATTTATATGTATAAATAAATGAGAAAGAATACATACTATGGTATATCAAAGAGAATCTAGTTAGGACAGTAGAGAACAATAGGTACTTGACGGAAAGGATTTATGTAAGGAAATACTTACAACAGAATTTGAAGTGGGCTCCGGATGTCCAGTGACTCAGTCGGTTGAGTGTCTGACTCCTGATTTCAGCTCAGGTCGTGATCCTAGAGCTGTGGGATGGAGCCCCGCATCGGGCTTCTGCTGAGCATGTGTCCTGCTTAAGATTCTTTTCTTTGTCCCTCTGCCCTCCCCCCAACCAAAACAAATAAACAAAAAAAAATGAAAGGCTCAAAAACCACAACAAAAAAGAAACATTGAGAATATCCAGGGGTAGTAACTACAAATAGCAGCTACCACCACTGATGATGGATAATTAAAGTATCCTAGAAATTTGGAGGAATGAGCTCCTTGGACTTGGCACTCTGACCTCAGAGTAGAACATGCAGTCACATAAGTGCTGTTATCCCTAGAAAGGTGCAAAAATCTATGTATAAAAGGACAGAAAGAAGAGAATAGGTAGAATCAATGATACCACCCTGCTTCTTCTCCTTTGAGTAAGCTCCCCCCCAAACTTCTACAATGTAAAATCATTAACTCACACAGTATCCCCCTTTGATCAACAACCTTGCTCCTCTATCAAAATTACTTCCACAGTCATCCATGTTTCACTTAGTGTTTAACTCCATCACTACCTACAGCTGACTGACCAGTCCTCACCATAATAAAATGAATAATCACATTTTTATTATCTAAAGAGTTATTATACTAAGTATTTATTATCTGCCAACTACTATTCACCATGCTTCAGGGGTAATAATCCATTTAATGGACATAACGCTAGGATTTATTTCTTTACTAGCACCATTTTACACATGAACAACTGAGGCAGAGAATGTAAAAGTTTTCACAGCAATTCTGCACCAGCAAAGCTGGGATTTCCACCTGGAGAGTCTTCTGAGTCACTGATATTGTTTTATATTTACCTTTTTCTTCTACTTTGCTTCTGTTCATGTCCTCCTTTTATTAACAGTTTAGTGACCACTATTTTAATGCAATCTTCATCATCACTAATTTAGTCTTCTCTTAATTATTGCAGTGGCCTCCTAAACTGTGTTCATGTATACATTCTTGTTCATGAAATTTACTCTTTGCATAGTAGCTGAAATGAGACATCAGCTATGTATGCCTCAGGTCATTTTTCTGATTAAAACTCGTGAAAAGCCCTTCATTTCCATCCAATTAAAGTCTCAAATTGTTTCAATTTCCAAGTAGATCCTAAAAGATCTGCTACTTAATTAACTCTTGTATTTCACCTGTTTCCTCCCTACCCCCGGCTCAGTAACCTAAGTCAGTAGTTCTCTTGAATCTTCTTGAACAAATCACATATATCCAACCTCAGGATCTCTGCTCCTGTTTTAATCTTCCTCTTTCTTCCTTTCTTTATATGCATAGTTGTTCTCATGCTTAATTCAATTTTCTGCTCAAACATCACTTTATAGAGGCCATTGCTGAACATTCTATAAGATACATAATTACATAATTAAAGACATAATTACATATGCATAATAAAGTACATAATTATACGCAACATCTCCAAGCCGTAAGCTCTTTATCCTTAGACGTTGATTTGACCTATTACTTTCATTTACAAAATATTAACATCCAATGACAAATGTTTCATCTTCTGATCACCCATACATGTCTGGAATCGTCCTATAATCCTTGTTTCCTATTACAACATAGAAACTCCAATTCTTAAATAATCTGAATATTATTGTGCTTTCAGTCTCCTTTCCTCCCGTTTTATGAATAACCAACTACGACAATTTTCTTTTCGCACTTCAAATTTCCACCACCGCTTCCCAGTTTGGTATTTCTCAGTAACTTTCAAACATGTTCCCATATAATAAATACAAACATTTTCAGAAAATTTTCACTCAACTCCTCAGACACCACTAGTTAAAATCATAGATTCTCCTTTCCATCACAATACACATAAAAAGATTTCTATGGGGCGCCTGGATGGCTCAGTCGGTTAAGCGACAGACTTCTGCTCAGGTCATGATTTCACAGTTCGTGGGTTTGAGCCCAGCATCGGGCTCTCTGCTGACAGCTGCTCAGAGCCTGGAGCCTGTCTTTGGATTCTGTGTCTCCCTCTCTCTCTGACCCTCCCCTGCTCATGCTATTTCTGTCTCTCAAAAATAAATAAAACATTAAAAATTTTTTTTTAAGATTTCCTTACATTTGTCTTTATTTTCTCAATCCATTTTATTCTGGAATCTTATTTCATCACTTAGCAAAATTTTCATGATGATATCTCTATCTCTATATCTAAACAATTTTGTCTTATTGTATTTTATGATTTGGCTATATTTTATACTATTGATTGCTACATCCAAGAACTTGTCATTTCAGTTGGTTTCTATGACATATTAATTTCCTGTATTTTTTTTCTCACATTCTGCCTGTTCTCAGTTCATTTCTCAGCCCTGTTCTTTATCACACTAATGAGCTCTCATGAGCATCATGCTTCATCCTATTCTTTTTTGCTTCTCTGATCTATCCTTAGATGATGTCATTCACAATTCTGACTCCAATACTATCTACATATAATTAAAATTCACATTAAAATAGAATTTCAAACTTGAATTAGAGTATCAAATTTAAATCTCCCTAAACTCTATACACACTCATTGCTTTGCTGTTCTCAAAGTTATCAATAACTCTCCTGCTTCTAGACTTTCTACTTGGTACCCCTGTTGCCTGAATAGAACTTAATGTAGTTGGCATATTCTTATAGTGATATCTATAGGCTTCCACTTAAATGAAGAGTCAGATCAAGCAGAACCTTCTTACACTTACTTTCTACTACAACAGCCCTCTGGTATATTATATTCAGAGCACCTATTATAATCTTCAACAATAACAGTAATAATATTATATTTGTATTAATAATAAGAATGATAATTTTATTAATAATTAAAAATAATTTCATTGTTACTATCATTGGAGTAAAATATGTAGGAAGCTGGAGGGAAATAGGAATGTGAATAATAGAAAAAAATCTACTTATAATCTCTCCAACCAAAAAGCAGTCACTGACATTGTGGTGTACACATTCTGATATGTTTCTAGACTATTGAAATTTTAACTTCACTGTGTTGATCTGAGTATGTATTTCATAGGTCGGTATATGCTTAAGAGTAAACTTCTTAGTGAGAAATACTTTATTTTATTTTGTCTTCAAAATACTTAATTTCCATACATAAATACCAAATGATTTTAATTTTAAAACACAGAGAAGGGGACAAAATTGAAAAAAAATATTTGTGACAGGACTCTATTTTTCCACCAAAAAGAAATTTCAAGTATCTCAAAGTAGATATATTGGAACTATCTGGTACAAATCAAGGTAAAAGAAATAATTACTATCTTTCAAATGGAAAAAGAAGTCTTAATTGTACTCTTATTTGATGTTGACCATATGTTTTAAAAATTATTTTCTATCTAAAAAGGAACATAGTTGTATACATAAATAACATACATAAGGAACTTATCTTTCATAGAAATGGAAATCTCTTTTTCTGACACTCTTCTGTTAATGTACAATCATTGTTTTGACTTTTTCATTTCTTTTATTTTATTTTTGTCAGTCTGTCTTTTGGTATTCAGGCAATGATGGGTTCATAAAATGAGTGAGCAGTGTTCCCCTCTATTATATTTTTTGGAAGAGGTATGAAACTGGTCTTATTAATTGTTAAGTTTTTGGCAGACTTCAAATATTTGGATATTTTTCTATTGTCTCTCTGTTTTGTTTTTTTTTTTTTTTTTTGTCCCTAGTTTGAGTCCGTAATGGTCAGATAAGAAACTCTGTATTATTTCAATTCTTTGAAATGCTGAGCTTTGTTTTATCACACAAGATGTGATCTATCTTGATCAATGCTCTGTATGCTCTAAAAAATGTGTGTTTTTCTGCTTTGGGTGAAGTTTTCTATACATGACAATTATAGTGATTATGTTGATCTCATTTATATTCCACTGATAATTTGATCTAGTGGTTTGAACAGCTGTGTGACTAACAGGGATGTGCTGAAGTTCCAAAAACTCTAATTATAAATGTATCTGTGCTTGAGTATTTGAAGCCACTTGCTTATCAATTTTCTGAATAAAACTTTTCTATCTTCTATTAGTGCTTTTCTATCTCAATTGTGATTTACTTCTCTGAACAGGGAGGTGTTTTTTGATTGATTGTTTTACATTTCTTATTGTGATTCTATTTCCCATGTGTGCCTTCAAATATAGCTCCACTCCACCTTTATGCTGATTCCCCACATTATTGCCATAGAAAGATAATGGTTAACTCCTATTCAATTACTACTCTATAGTTATTTTTGGTTTTAGGTAAAACCTATATAAATTTTCCGTATTCTGTGTTATGTACATTTTCCCCACACATGTGCACAACATAACATATGGTCATATATTGCCACATTCCAAAATACTTGATTACACCAGAAGTTGTTGACACAATATGTAATTTTTAATCTTTTAAAAAATGATTGGCTTGATCCCCAGCCACCATAAATATAAAATAAATCCTATATTTTTAAATGAATCTTTTATCATATTTACAATATGTTTAATATTTCATACTTTCTCTTTCTACTTCTATTTATAATTATAACAGTGTAAAAATAGATAAGTTCATAACTCTGTGGCATAACATAAAGTTGAAAGTACATATAACTGCATTTAATTGAATTCCATATTCTTAACTGAAAAGCAGTTGCTAAATCTAAATGTACTACATGAATCACCTTAATTATGTTATTTCTCCTTTATATCATTTAGCTTACATGTACCTCAAAGTAAATAGTTTAGTAGCAGCTAATAAAATAGTGTGTTATGTTAATTTGACTCCATAAAATTTACATCTTTAGATCTCCTTCAGTATTACATGTTTCTTTTTTATTTCCTTTAGTCATTCAGTTGCTGATGCTGATGCTGTTGGTGACGGCCACCGTGGTCCCGCAGAAACTCAGGGAATTAGAAGCATCATAAAATATTGGCATTTACCACAAACCAAAACAGCCAGTCTAGAGATTTTGAACCCAATGAAAAGAAGAGAATGGAAGAAATGATTCATGAAATATAATTCTTTTCATCCAGGTATAAAAGTTTAAATGGTATATGTACTGAGGCTGTTAAAAACTTAATTTATTTTTAATATATTTTACTATTGTGGGTCAATAAAAAGCTGGTAGCCATTTCATTTTAAAATAATGTAAACTTTTCTGATTAACTTTATGTCACATAATTGTATATATGATGTTTTTGGATGTATGTATATGCATTGTATTAAAAGGGTTGCTGACATTTAAAAAAATGAAATTCATAGATAATAAAATTTGAAAGATTTTAGTGCATCCCATATTATATCATTTAAAATGCATTCTCATTGTTTCAAGTATTTTCAAGTGAACCAACATGTTTTCTTTTTACATTGATATATGTCTGTCTGTTTCTCAGGAGAGTCAGTGAGATGCTCAATTGTCAACGAATAATTTTGCTACTGTTTTTAGATAATCTGTCTCTCTCTTACCAATACTGAAACTTTTATGGTAAGAATGTTTTGTCAACAAAGTATAAAGAAATAGCAATTCACTTAAAAAGTGCAAATTCTGTAGAAACACAAACTTGAACAGAATTTTGCTGTTCTGGGCTTTCTTACTTTTTTAGAAGAAATTTGTGTATTAATTAAGTAACTTTAAACACATGGGTAAAATCCTATGTAGATGAAGTCAGCATGGAAGACTTTGATATTTTAAGGAGTCATTAAGTATTTAGGAGTCATTTAGAGCATTGCTACCCAAGATGTGTTCTATAGATCATCAGTATTGAGGAAACCCAAGAGCTTGTTAGAAATGTAAAGTTTCCCTCTCCAGAACTACTGAATCAGAATCTACAGCTGAGCAAGATCTCTAGGTGTTTTCTATGCACATGATAGCTTAAAAAGCTCAGATTAGGAGAATGAAGCGGGTGAGATCTGCCCCATAGAGACTGAGTAGTTGTCTGTAGGTGATGGGATCCTAGATAATATAAAGCTCAGAGTATATACTAGCCAGGGAGGTCAATTTATTTCAGGGATGTAAACATACAAATGACAAAGAAAGGTGACACATGTGATTTAGAGAGCTATTACTATCTCAATACTAAATATTAAGTACTAGATTTGCGAGCATAATTCATTCCAGATACATGCTTATAATCCACTGGCAAAAGAAGCTGAATTTGAAGAACCATTGGCTCATTTGTGATCATATGACATTCGGCCTTATATATGACTCATATTAAAAGACATCGCTCATTTATCAAGTTAAAATTTATTAGAAATGTTCACCCCACAATTCAAGGTTTTACTATACTTTGAAACAAAAGTTTAGAAATCGTAAACACTAAATACGATAAATATGGCTTAGTTGGTAGAGCAAGCAATTCTTGATCTTAGGGTTGTGAGTTTGAGGCTCACACGGGGTGTAGAGATTACTTAAAATAATAAAATCTTTAAAACATTATCTAAGGAAAATAATAGACCAGCAGACTAGAGATGAAATTCAGCAAGCTGAATAAAGACATTAAACAAAAAGCCAAAACTACAGAGTACATACAAGTAAATGTAAAATTGTGCTTTTTGGAAATGGAGGCTGTATCACTGAATGTATTTCCTAAATCTAACCACTTAGCCACCTTTACTGTTACCCTTAGTCTACACCTGCATCATCACCCCCAGTAATTATTCCAATAGCTCTTTAAGTGCATTCTCTACTTTCTATCTGACACTAACCCCACCACCATTTCTCTCCATGGGAGCTAGAGTGATCTTTAAAAAAAATGCATATCATGGGATGCTTCGGTGGCTCAGTCAGTTAAGCGCCTGACTTCAGCTCAGGGCATGATCTCCCTGTTTGTGAGTTTAAGCCTCTTGTCTGGCTCTGTGCTAACAGCTGAGAGCCTGGAGCCTGCTTGGGATTCTGTGTCTCCCTCTTTCTCTGCCCCTCTCTGGCTTGTGTTCTGTCTCTATCTTTCTCAAAAGTAAATAAAAATTACATTTTTTAATTAAAATCTTCATTCTCTCCACTGATTGATTAGCAAATTTCTACTTTGGGAAGCTGTCAAGCACATGTTGAAAAAATGTACCATTTGTCACCATTGCACAATTCCATTTTTATTTGAGAAGTCAAATGTTATCATTAGAAGTACTCTGTGATTGTCCCACCAGTGACCTGCTTGCTTGGTCTATTTGCAAGAAACTGCAACCCAAAACAGAAATCCAAATAAACATAGTTTGCCAATGATTCTTTCATATAAAAATGGTGTTCCATGGGGGGGTGGGGGGGAGGCACCTATTTCAGTTTGCAGTGCACACAGTCACAGAAGTGTCTATTTCTTGAGAGATCTTTGTACTTTCATATGTGGCAGAACTCTTCTAGATATGTTCCATTTCATCAGTCAGTATGTTAAAATCACGTCTACTCAATTGTTGTGGTTTCTTTTCTGCTGAGTCAAAGAAACCCCTAGTTGAGCCCAGCCATTACTGATGCTGCTTCTTTTCCTTCTTCATTCTCCTTTCCCCAAAGAAAAATGAATTGTCAAGAGAGGAACACGATGACTACTAGCTCTGCGTGGTAGCAGTGTTGTGGCTGATGCAAAGCCATGGGAAGTATCGCCCACAATTGCTCTGGTGCCTTCAGAGAAACGGACATGGCAAAAAACTAACGAACCAAACCAAAAACCTTCAGCTTCATTTCAAAAATCATTTTAGGGGACTCTGGGGTGCTCATTCCATTAAGCTTCGGATTCTTGATTTCAGTTCAGGTCATGTCATGGTTTGTGAGTTCAAGCCCACATGGTACCCTGTGCTGACAGTGCAGAGCCTGCTGTGGATTCTCTTTCTCCTTCTTGTTTTTCCCCTCCCCTGTTCATGCTCGCTCTCTTAAAAAAAAAAAAAATAAAAATAAAAAAAAAAAATATATATATATATATACATACACATACATATATATGTATATATATGTATGTATATGTATATATATATGTATATACATATATATACTTTAAAAATTAATACTTATTTTTTAAACGTTTTTATTTATTTTTGAGAAAGAGAGACAGAGAGAGACAGAGACAGAGCACAAGCTGGGGACTGGATGAGAGAGAAGGAGACACGGAATCCAAAGCAGGCTTCAGGCTCTGAGCTGTTTGCATGGAGCCCAAGGCAGGGCTGGAACTCACGAACCGCGAGATCACGACCTAAGCTACCTGAGGCAAAGTCAGATTCTTAACCGACTGAGCCACAGAGGCGCCCCCTGAAGCAATGTTTAAATGCCAACATAACTCAGGTAGGGTGCGCCTGGTATCTGTCAAGAATAAGCGAGAATGTACACTAACGGTGTTCTGCTCCTGGCAGCCTCACATACTGGTGGTTGCGGTGGATAATCGGACCTGAGGTCAGAAACATTTGCTTAAGGAAGGGCCTCTTACAGAAAACAAGCTAAGAAACTGAAATAGTTATGTGACATTTTCCTCATCAAATTAAAAAAAAAAATCCATGACTGAAAACCAACTCTCATGGAGCATATAGGTTAGTAGACGACATTTCCTCATTATTGAAGCACTAAATCAATTGAAATGAAAAAAAATGAGAATTCTGCCATTCACGACTATGACTGCTATAAAATATCTTACTTAATATTATTGTTAACAAGCATGAGCTTCCTGGGGTGCCTGGGTGGCTCAGGAGGTTAAGCGTCTGACTTCGGCTCAGGTCCTGATCTCACGGTTTGTGGGTTCGAGCCTCGCGTCAGGCTCTGTGCTGACAGCTCAGAGCGTGGAGCCTGCCTCGAATTCTGTGCCTCCCTTTCTCTCTGCCCCACCCCTGCTTGGCTCACTCTCTCTCTCTCTTTCCAAAATAAATAAACGTTTAAAAAATTTAATAAGTATGAGCTTCCTCTTCAATTCAGCTGATTGTTTGTCTTGTGTTTACACTTTTAACACACTAATTAGTTTCCTATAAAATCAAAAGAACACATTACATATATACAAAATATCTGACACCAAAGAGCTTAGTTTTAAATCAGATATATTTAAATAGCTAAATTTTATGGGTTGATTTGCATTCAAAATTATAATATCATTCCTCACCCATATTCAGCAAAATATGATCTTTGGATAATTACTTTTCTCCTTCATTAAAATTAGTTATTAATTATGCAGGTAATAAATGTATCTTAGTCTTTAAATAAGCATGCTATTGAAGATAAGACAAACTTTCCCATTGAAAATGACCTTTCAATCTCATTGAAGAAAACAGTGATCGTTTTAAATTGTATGTTTCCAGACATTTTCTTTGATTCTACAAACATGTAAGTTTATTCATAAAAAATATGAAGCATTATTTGATTTATTTTTATTTACATAAACATTTAATACACATATTTTTAGAACTTTATCTACACTGAACAATTTGCTTTGAAAGTACATTGGCATCAATAGAGACACACAAACACAAATAAAATATACAAATAAATTATATGTATAAGACATGTAGATGAATTACATAAAATTCTAGTATATTTTTCACAACTGTGTGATATTCCACAGTATGAAAGGTGATTTATTTAGTCATTGCCTTATTGACAGTTTGCTTTAAGTGTATCACCATTATTAACTTCACTGGCTTTGCTTTGGTTTCTTCTATTGGGTGGATTCCAAGAAAATTGCCAGATGACAAATATATAAGGAATATATCTTTAAGGTTTAGATAGATGATGTCAATTATCCCATACCAATGTCATTTTTATATAGTTATAATATGTGATACCCACTTATATACAAATCTATTATTCTCTCTAATACAAAATATATGATTACTTAGCATTAAGACCGTTTTAACAGGGGCATCTGGGTGGTTCAGTCAGGTAAACATCTGACTCTAGATCTCAGATCAGTTCTTGATCTCAGAATCATGAGTTCAAGCCCCATGTTGGGCTCTATGCCTGGCGTGAAGCCTACTTAAAAAAAGGATAAAAAGAAAAAAAGAAAAAAGAAAGCACCATTTTAATATTTCAGTCTAAGTTACTTGCTCAGTGTCAAATAACTGTGAAAAATAACTCCATAATCCACACCATATTGCAGACAGAATATCTCACTATTAATACTTTTACTGTGCATATGTATACATGTGTACAGTTTTCAATTCCCTTTCTCCAGTTGAGTTGAGAAATAACTGACACATCACTGTACAAGTTTAAGGCATACGGCATGATGGTTTGATTGACATATATTGTGAAGCATTGTCAGCTAACATCCATCTTCTCATATAGGTACAATAAGAATAAAAGAAAAAAAGGAAAAACAAATTCTACTTGTGATGAGGATTTGCTCTTTTAACAACTTTCCTACATATTGTGCATCCATTTAACTACAGTCTTCATGTTATACATTACATCCTAGTATTTATTTATATTATAATTGATAACAACAACCCTTATCTCTTTTTCTTCTTTTTTTTTGATTCTGCATACAAATGAGATCATGCAGCATTTGTCTTTGTCTGACTTTTTTCATGTAGTATAATGCTTTCCACCATGATGTCTCAAAAGCAGAAATTCCTCTTTTTTAGAGCTGTATATACATATATGTGTATACATATGTGCACACATATATATACATATACACACATATGTGTGTGTGTTTGTGTATGTGTGTGTATACATACATAGCTGCAAAATTTACCCACTCAACCACCAGTGGATGCCTGCGTTGTTTCTGTCTTGATTATTGTAAAAAACTGCTATGAACATGGAAGAACAGATGTATTTTTTTGAATTTGTGTTTTTATTTACTTTGAATATATTCCCAGAAGTAGAACTGCTGAATCATAGGGTAGTTCTATATTAATTTTTTGAAGATGAACAACATCCATGCTGTTTTCCATAGTGACTGTACCAATTTATAATTCTACCAACAATGCATGAGGTTTTCCTTTTTTTCACACACATGCCAATATTAATCTCTTGTGTTTTTGATGCTGGTCATTCTAACAGGCATGAGGTAATATCACACTGTGGTTTTAAGTTGCATTTCCCTAATGACAAGTGACGTTGAACATCTTTCTATGTGCCTGTTGGAGTTTCCTATATTTCCGGATAAATGTCCATTCAGGTCTTTTACCCATTTTAATTGGGTAATTTATTTTAGTTTTTTCTTTTGAGATATATGAGTTCTTCATATATGTTAGATATTAACTTTTTATCAGATATATGTTTTGCAACTATTTTTTTCCCATTCTAGAGATTGCCTTTTGCCTTTGTGGATGGTTCTACTTTGCTGTAAAATAGCTTTTTAGCTTAACGTAATCCCACTTGTTTATTTTGTTGCTTCTGTTTTAAGAGACATATGCAAATAATTATTACCAAGATGCATGTCAAAGTGTTTTATCCTATGTTTTCTTCTTGGAGTTTTATGGTTTCAGGTCTTTCATTTCAGTCTTTAATCCATTTTAAGTTAATTTTTGTGAGTGATGCTAGATATAATTAAAGTTTCATTCTTTTACATGTAAATTTCCAATCATCCCAGCATCATTTATTGAAAGGTCAGTCTTTCTCCATTGAGTATTCTGGATTCCTTTATCAAGTATTAGTTTACTTATATGCTTGGGTTTATCTCTGGATTCTTGAATCTGCTTCATTGATCCATTTATCTGTTTGTATCCCAGTACCATACTGTTTTGATGATTAAAGCATTTATAGTATAGTTTGCAATCAGGAAGTTTGAGGCCTCATGTTTTGTTCTTCTTTGCCAAAATTTATTTGGCTATTCAAGACCTTTTGTGATTCCATATAAAATTTAAGAGTGTTTTGCCTACTTCTGTAAAAATAATGCCTTTAGAATTTTGGAAGAGATTGCATTGAATCTATAAGTGACTTTTGTTAGTATTGACATTTTAATAGATCTATCAATTGTAGAGAGTAAGGTACTAAGGTCCCTAACCCTTATATTATTGTTTATTTCTCCTTTTAGGTCTGCTATTTTTTACTTTTTTATAGTATAATTACTGCAGTATTTTTCTTTGTCATGACCATGAAGCTTACATAAAATAACTTAAACTTGTAAAAAAACTACTTTAAACTGATAATATAACTTCAAAAGAATTCATAAACTTTACACTTTACTTCTCTTCCCCCTCAAATTTCAAGTAATTGCTGTTATAATTCACATGCTATTTTTAACATTGTGTAACTAAAAACAGATAAGTATAACTAAGGTTGATTTTGCTACATTTTTTAACTTTTAATCTAGAGTTGTAAGTTAATTATGTACTATTACTACCATATTGTTGAGTCTAACTATGACTATATTTTTTTGCTATTACTAGTGAGATTTAAGCTAGTGAGATTTAAACTATTATCATATTGTTGAGTCTAATGATGACTAAATATACTTTTGCTATTACCAGTGAGATTTAAACTAAATATGATGTTAACTGATGCTCTTTAACTTCCATTTAAATAACTCCTATTAGCATTTCTTATAAGACAGGGCTGGTAATGAGTTCTCTCAGCTTTTGTTTGTGCAGACAAGTTTTTACCCCTCCTTTGCTTCTGAAGGTAAACTACACTGGATATTGAATTTTCGGTTGACAATTATTTTTTTTCAATATTTTGAAAATGCCATCTCCCTCTCCCCTGGTCTTCAGTTTCTGTTGAGTTCTGTTGAGAAACCCAGGAGAAATTTATGGGGATCCCCTTTATATAACTGCTTTTTTTCCCTGCTGCTTTTGAATTTTTTTCTTTTTCTGTGATATTTCACAATTTAATTATATGGTGTCTTGTTGTAGCCCTGTTCAAGTTCAACTTCTTTAGGGTCCCTTGGGCTTCATGGATCTGTGTGGATTTCTCTCCCCAGGTTTAGTAGTTTTCAGTTTTATTGCTTTAAAAATACCTTCTGTACTGCAAATGAGCAAAGCCACACATTGGGATCACCACTTGGGTACTGTAGGTATGAACTCAGCCTGCTAAGAACTGTGTGCTGATTATTATAATCTCCTTTCCAGTTCTCCATCATAATTAGATTTGCAGTGTTTGTGCGAATAGATTTCCCTGCAATCCTCATATTCTGAGATCTGAATAAGGAATCCTACAAAGCAACTCCAATGCTGTGGGGGGCATGTTGTCCCCTTGGATTCTCTCTTCCCACTGGAGGAACCAGAAGCTAAAGGGAGACCTCTCCATGTGGTGCCATGCTGTCCTGGAAGAAAGCCAATGAAGTTAATGGGTAGTCACTTATGCAATCTCTCTTGGTCTCTGTGGTATAGAGGAGGTGCTTTAGCCTCACTTCCATGCTCTAGAATTCTGTCAAGGATATTTTAGTCTTTTTTAAAAATATTTTTAATGTTTATTTATTTTTAAGGGGTGGAGGGCAGAAAGAGAGGGAGACACAGGCTCTGAAGCAGGCGTCAGGCTCTGAGCTGTCAGACATAGCCCAACATGGGGCTCAAACCCACAAACAGCAAGATCATGACACAAGCTGAAGTCAGATGCTTAATCTACTGTCACCCAAGCGTCCCGGTGATATTGTCATCTTGAATAGTTGCTAGTTATTCTTCTTATGAGAGGAAGTGAAGTCAGAAACATTCTATGTCACCATCTTGGTGATGCCATTCCTACAATTTCTTAGTTGAAAGTATTGTATTTACTGTACCATATTCTCTTCTTATTTTACTTGCTTTTAATTTTTCTAATGTTTATTTATTTTTGAGAGAGAGAAATGTGGGGAATGAGGGGCAGAGAGAAAGAGGGAGAAACAGATTCTGAAGCAGGTTCTAGGCTCTGAGATGTAAGCACAGAGCCCGACATGGGGCTTGAACTCAGAACTGTGAAATCATGACCTGAGCCAAAGTTGGATGCTTAACTGACTGAGCTATGCAGTCAGAACAGATTGTCTGTTCTGACAATCATAAAGTATGAAATTAACTAATTTCATTTTAAAGTATTCATTAATTTTGTGTGTCTCATGGACATTACTAGTGCCTAAATTTTCAAGTCGCAGAATCCAAGGATATTTAAAAGATCAATTTTATAAAATATTTGAAATATTCAACAACAAAAAATATATATTGCTCTTCTTAAATACAAGTATTAAGAAGCTTATTTTCTATATAAGTGGATAGTAGTAAGTGATTTTGTCAATTAATCTGCTGTGTTTGGCTCATGTGAGAAGCACTTTTACATATATGCATATATCTCAGCATTTGAATGAATGCAATCATGTGATGGACATGGAAAAGGGCACTTGTTGGGATGAACACTGGGTGTTATATGGAAACCAACCTGACAATAAACTATTTAAGGAAAAAAATGTAAAAAAAGGACTGCTGTTGTTTTGTTTTGTTTTCAAGTTATTGTCTCAGATTATGCCATTCAAGGCAGAAAAATCAGGTTTTCTTCTTGCTGTAACTTTATAAATGCACTATGTGACATTCAAATTTCAGAAATAATACACACTATTCTCAAAAATTATAGCTGTTTGGAACTGTGAGATTCTTAGGTTCTTCTATTTGTCAAAATATTGTCAAACAATGTGTCATAAAATGGGGCTTAAGGACAAATTAAATTTGAAAATAAATGGATAAACCTGTGAAAGCCCTGGTGTTTCAAATGCAAAATATTAATTAAAATGAAGTTTAGTATTCAAACAGCATTTGAAAAAGCTAGGTTGATAGGTAATAAAAATTTTGAATGTTAATGTATATCTAAAATAGGCATCTAATATACTATCACACAGCTGTTCTTACTGGTTCATTGATTCCTTCTTTTGTGCATTAGCATTTAAGAAGCAGCAACTATATTTCAGACACTAGGTTAGTTGAAAAATGATGGACAGAATGACCTTGCTTTTATTGGGTTTATATCAAATTTGGAAGAGAGATTAATGGACAAATATGTACAATAAGTAGTGTGGAAAAAACTTAGCAATTCTGTAAGTAGATACTTCTTTTAAATGATAAAAGCGAGTTATACTTTCTTTTCTTCTTCTACTACTGCTACTTCCTCGTCCTCCTCTTCCTCATCCTTCTCCTCCTCCTCCTCCTTCTCCTACTTCTTCTTCTTCACTGCATTTCTTTTTGTATGATTTCTTTCCTTCCATCTGTTCATTGTCTTTGAAATTGCACTTGTGATGTAAGACAACACAAGAGAAAAAATACTTTCTTTTCTTAGCTTATTACATAAAATGAAATAAAAGGTTTTTTGGAGATTGAATTACTTTCTAAATTTCCCATTTTCCTTATGTATCAAAAGTCATAATTGATGGTGACCAAGAAGGACTTCACACTCCCCTCAATTTAACTAATCATAGACAGGCTTCTTCCTGACTCCAGAACACTGACCTCCCTTTTCTTAAGGGAATTTACTTCAGAAAGTTTGTCATTATGAATTTGTTCTCTGCCTTTTTGAGATGTAAATTGTAGTAAAACCTATTTGGCAATTTTACAATCCAAGGAGGTCTTCCTCACAACCCAGGAAATATCCTTATGAAATGTCATTGAGGAAGGTGATGCCTCTATTGCCCAGTTTTTGTGGAAGAGTAGAAGTTTAACTTCTCTGGGTGCCTCGCTTCAAGTTGTAAAACTAACTCTTGCTGTAAAGATTTAAAAAAGAGTTTTCTGTTCCTGGAATTAAATCTAATTTCCAAACAAATGTCCACTCATCCCTCATCATCCTAGTCCTTAACAACCTTACTGCCCTTTGTTTCAGACTCAGCTGACACTGTTCTGACCCTCTCACTCTGACTGCAATTGCCTTGAGTCAAGTGTTCCTTGACTGTTTAACTTTGTCTCATGCAACTTTTGCTTTGACAGTAACATCACAAGAGTCAGAAAACATGATATAAATATTTCACTAGTAAGAAAGCAGACATGATGTAAATGAAGTTCTCACAACACAGAAAATGAAAATAAGAAAGCCTTCTTTTGCACCTGCAAAGGAAAGTAAAACGATAAACTGGTTAAAAATAATTTAAGAAAAAAATATTCAATTCGGTTGTAATTAAGAAATGGAAAGTTATTGGTACATCACTTTCCACTTGAAACTCTGATAGAAAGGTATTCCATTGAGTGTCTCTGTGTCATCATGAGGTGAAATGGCAGTGTACTATCTTCGTGCAGAGAGAGAAAGCATGAAAGCATTGTCCACGCATATTACTACCCCCCACAGTTGACCTCATACCGCATATGTTCTATCAGAAGAGATATTTGTCAAGTCCCATTCTCTTCTTGAGAGGTCCAATTGGTACCTCAGGACCAGTATATTAGCTAGGGATTTGCCACCAAATGTGGCAAATGAATAATTAACTGAGTTGTGGATTGGAAAGCCTAAATCTGGGGAAAGAAGTGTGAATAAAATCTCTGAGTGAGTAAAGTGTTACTGAGGCTTGATCTCCAGAAAGGTTACAGTGACATAACCTTGATCTAAAATCCTGCTTTTCATGAACAGAAAATATAAAATCAACTATACTGCCACTAATAATTTAGCAAGATGACACTGAAGTTAAGAATTCCACTTATTGGAGGATGTGATGTTGAAGTTGAGTCCCAATGGTGGTTATTATGCAGGTAAAAGAGATGTCTTAGACATGTTTACTGTCATAGATTTGGCTAACTGTGTCTGACTATTGAGACTAGTTAAGAGCTCATCAAAGTAAAGGATAGAAAGATCATTTAGGAAAGTCCAGTAGAGAAGGATCATGAAATAAGGCATGTTTGAAACAGCCTATGTGGAGAAAGGGAGAGAATGGTGTTGGGGGAATATCAAGGTGTATGGAAAAATCTGGTGGATGTAAATGATATTTGTAAGACTCCATGACTGATTTTATAGAGTTCGGCATATGAAAGTAAAAAAAGAGTAAAAAATGATTTCCAGGTTCTTGGCATGGGCAACTCATAGAAGAAGAAAGAATCATGTTATTCACAGGTTATTAACTCCAGAAACACTTTAGATTGTTTTAAACTCATTCATACTGAAGTACCTGAAAGATATTTAAGTAGACATTCATTAAGCATTTGAATATGTGAGTGTGTACTTAAGGAGATATTTAATTGGAAATGGAGATACTGGCATTGTTGAAGCCTGGAAATTAATTAAATAACTTAAAATGAAAAGAAAATAAGCTAAGGAAATCTTAATGTTTAAGGGCAGAAAATAGGAGCATGTATACACAATATTAAAGAAATGCCAGAGATGTAAAAGGAAAAGCAGTATAGGATCATAGAAGCCAAGGAGAGTATTTCATGAAAAATAGGCCCTATTTTCAATAAGTCAAATAGGATAAAAATCATTAGCCAATTAACCTTAAATATAAAAAGTTTGAGATATTATTCATGGAAGTTTAATATAAATAGTTAGAAAGTTAAAGATTAATAACCTGAAAAGTGAATGGATGATAAAAGTTACAAAATAGTTTGTTGTAAATTCAAGAATAGCTCTGAAGCTTAGAAGTTAATAGATGCAATAGCTAAAAAGTCAAATGAATTTATAAGAGGATATGAAACATCTGTAGAATGAAAACAGAAGCAATAACTACTAGGAGGTGAAGATTCAGAGGATGATTGAGAGATTGAAATTTCTGATAGAGCCTATTATAAAATGTATTCAATATATGGATACCATGATCACAATATGACCATTAAAGTAATTTGGAATTTGTATTTAAAGAGCTGGTGTGGAGCTGAATGAATGCACTGACTTAAAATTTATTTCCATTTATTCTGGAACTAAGCAAGATACTGGCACCTGATTTCTTAAGAAGACTAACTTTAGAGGTCTTTCTCATTTTTATGTTTCTAATATATTTTCAGTGAGTGAAGTTTTAACATACTTTTTGATTGACAGACACTTAACACATTAGATATTTAAATGTTGATCTTATATCTAAAAGAAAATGTTTGATGTTGGCATTATTATTTATTCCCAATTTTTTAGATTGAGAAATTGAGTGTCATAGTTGGTATAGAAAACAAGGTGTCAGGTCAACTTACTGCTTTCTTGTAATTCTCTGACTCTTTCCATTCAAACATGCTGTCTCTTTGGAGAAAAACATTCACAAAATTTGGGAGAATAAAGTCCCAGTATTCTAGGATATAAATAATCCCTGGAAAGAAATCAACTTTAAATCAAAAAATAAATAGAAGAATTATACCAAGAGTAGGGAGTACATACAATTATTTTCAGTTTTTTCTATTTTTTAACCCAAGCTTAATTTTTTATCTCAGAAGAAAATAAAGGTATTATACTTCATAAAGTAAAAAATAATGTGAGTATACATGGCTTGAATCAACACTCCTAATGACTGATAACAAAGGGACTTAGATTCTGACTTCTGAAGAAAGTGAGCTTAGAGAATGCACAACTTCTGTAAGATCAGCTTTATTGTTTTCTTTTTCATTTTCTAGCTTCAACTTTTGCTAGAAAAGTTATTTTCATTATTGTTTAAATGTATACTCCTATGTCAAATAAGTAACATAAGAGCTTTATAAAAGTGGATGCTGTGTGAGGGTGTTGAGGATTAAGAGATGCAAACATTTCTTTACATGAATTTCTGAAACTTGGATGCATAAATGTTTGACATTATACTTAAGATAAACTCTAGAGATACATATAACTGTATAACTCTTCCTCATTTTCAGAATACTATCATAAAATTTCATTAAGTTTGATTAACATAAATTGCCTTAATCCATTATGCAAAGTTGCTTCTGTAAATGCCAACACAGAACTATATAATGGGATTCAAGATGTTCTTGTCCCTAGTAATGAATACTTAGTCTATCTTCATTTACAATTGATATTATTTTATTTGCCAAGTGGACTTTTCCACAGAGAAATTTCCTTCCCGTTACAGTGCATGTATTCACTCTTGCAAATTGCCTGGATTATCGAGCTTGTTTAATTTGTTTAAGGCTATTTAAGGGAAAGTAAGTCAGCCTGGGGTTTCAGACCTCGTGCTGGCATCCCTGATACTCAGTCTCATCAAATTCACTGTGAAGACTCCTATCAAATTCTTCACAGTATGCCTCATTCTTTCCGAGGTCATTCATGCTTATCTAACAGGCACACTGCCTGATAACAGACCAAATGTATATATGAGAGTGAAAACAAGAAAAAAGCTCTACTAATAGGTGCTTTAGATACAAGACATTGATTCCAAAAGTAAAACATCTTCCATGTATAGAAGAATGCATTGATTCAATGAACTCTCTAGTGAATACTGAAGTTGGTTAATCATACTAATTAGGTGTCATTTGATGACATTCATTTATGATCACTATCATGAGCACTGTCATAAGCAGAATTTTCTACAGCTCATTAATGAATGTCTGTGTCATCACATCTTAGAAGGCTTTTTTTTTTATTACTTTGTATTCTTTCAGTTTAATAAAACATTGCTCCTACAGAAAGGAGGCATTTCAAGAATACCTATGCTGCAAGTTAAGATGTTTTTAATTAGTCATTAATGTCTCATAATTTGTTTGTGCTACAAAACAACTACTTGATTCCCCAAGTAGTATTTTTTAAATTATTTTTCTTCTTCAGTGTTTCTTTTAGACTGGCTATTGAAATAGTAAGCTTCCATTAAGGATGACTTCTTAATGACAACAGTTAATGTTTATATTTTCTATTAGTGATACAGGCAAAATGATAGAGATCAGATTCACCTGGAGAACTTTTTTTTCATTTTTATTAAATTCCAGTTAGTTAACATACAGTACACTATTAGTTTCAGGTATAGATTTTATTGATTCGTCATACACATACAACAGTGCTCATCATAACAAGTGCCCCCTTAATACCCATCTCTTATTTAACCAATCCCCCCACTCACCTCCCCTTCAGCTGGAGAACTTTTCAAACATGCCTTGTTTAACATGACTAAAAATTGGCCTTTCTGAATATGTGTAATTCTTAAAATTCTCAAATATGAGTGCTATTCCAGGTAATGATATGGTCTTCTTGTCTGTTTGTTTGCTGAATTTAGCAATTCCACAAATAGCTGTTTTATGCTTAGTGTGTTTTATGTGCTTGAGAAAGTTCAAACAATGGGCTGCCCTTAGGCAGCTTAAATTCTAACAGAAGGAGAAATCAAAACAAACAAACAAACAAACAAAAAAAAACACCAAAAAAATAACATTATGAGTAAATCATTAAAAAGTATTGCCATAAATGTGATCCTCTCTTTAAGAAAGTATGTGGCATTTAAAAATGCCCATTTCAGGGGCACCTGAGTGGTTCAGTTGGTTAAGTGTCTGACTTTAGCTCAGGTCATGATTTCACGGTACGTGTGTGTGTTTGAGCTCTGCATCAGGCTCTGTGTTGACAGCTCAGAGCCTGGAGCCTGCTTCAGATTCTGTGTCTCTGTCTCTCTCTGCCCCTCCCCTGCTCATGCTCTGTCTCTCTTTGTCTCTTAAAAGTAAATAAACATTAAAAAAATATTAAAAGCCAATTTCAGACTTGCAAAAAATTGACCAGCACAGCCACACGTGCAATTTATTACAAAGCACTTTGCCTATATTTAATATATGTAAATTTTACACTTCTATGAAATTCTATATCACATGTGCAGTCTATATCACAATTTATGAGCTCATTGATATTTTGTGTGCAGAGACAAACAATCATAGAAAATTCCATTAAAATGTAGTAACTAAAGGACTAAGTTATTATGATACAAATATAAAAATTAAATTGTTACTCCTAATGCAAAATGCAAAATGAAACAAAACACACCATGCAGAATGGAATTAACAAGTGCTGTTCTTACAGTTGCTATCTTGGCCTTCCAAATGGCCAGACAGGAATTTCAGGTTTAATTAATGACCCTACTTTACAAATTGGATGGTCATTGACGGAGCTTTAGGGTACTCTTTAAGGACAAGTACCTTTGACTTTATTTCTCTTTAGTGTTTTCTAAGCTAAATTAGCAGTTCAACTCTGGGTTGAAAGTATCAAGGGGCATATAGAAATTGTGAGTAAACCTATCTCCTGGAAGCAAAGAAAATATAAATTGGACAGGTCTGTTAAAGCAAAGTTCATGGTGAAGGATGGTGGAATGAATCCTAAGAGATGACAGAGCAATATCTAAGGTGAAAGACCTTGAAGGTACCGTTGTGATCATGTTCTTTAGTATGCAATGAAGAAATGAAAGGGTCAATGTCCAGATTATGAAGAATTTCTACACCATAGAAACTAGAGGCTTTTGTTTGTTTGTTTGTTTTTTCTTTTAAATGCAGAAATAGAAAGTCATCCAATATGCTGAACAAATTTATGGCTTTTAGATTTGAATGCTGTAAACATCATTCTGGAGGCCATAAAACAATCAGAATTGCAGTGATTGGTTAGAGTGGACTGAAATAGTTCTCAACAGCATCCACAGCCATAGAGTCAGAAATGGAAATGAGACAGGTTTCTCCTTTATGGTAAAATGATGAGATAAAGCAGGTGTTTTCAAAGTGTGGCCTGCAGATCCTTAGGGGTCCACTGGACACTTTCTGTGTTTCTTTGAGGTCAAAACCAATTCAAAATGCCATTTAATGTGTCTTTTGACTCTTATATTACCAATTGAGATTCACAGAGGCTTCATCACATGTGCTGATATTATCATTCTGGCAGGTAATGGAACGTGCACTTGGGTTTTTTTGTGTTTTAAAATTTTCTGTTTTAATATGCATTATGGCATCCAGCACTCCAGCAATAATTTTGTCCTCATAATGTCTTCTCATAATCTTATAATGTTGAGGATCCCAAAATGATTGAGGACAACGGAACAGAAGATTGAGACTGCTAAACTGATAAATTAATAGGAATAGATGATAGATGGGTGGAAAGAAATATAGGTAGATAGATGATAGATAGATAGATAGATAGATAGATAGATAGATAGATAGATACATAGATACATAGATACATAGATAGATACATAGATACATAGATACATAGATACATACATAGATACATACATAGATACATACATAGATACATACATAGATAGATGATAAACTTTTCTTCCTGACAGGCTTAAGCACCCTGTCATGTGGTACCAGAAACTCTAGCCTATAGTTTAAATTGACTTATGGGCACCTGGGTGGCTCAGTGAGCTGAGCAGCCAACTCTTGATTTTGACTCAGGTCATGATCTCATGGTCCTGGGATCAACACCCTCCTTGGAGCTCTGGGCTGAGCATGGAGTCGGCTTAAGATTCTCTCTCTCAGAGTGCCTGGGTGGCCCAGTCCATTAAGCAACCAACTTCGGCTCAGGTCATGATGTCACTGTTCTTGAGTTTGAGGCCCGTGTCTGGCTGACAGCTCAGAGCCTGGAGCCTGGGTCAGATTCTGTCTCCATTTCTCTGCCCCTCCTCTGCTTGTGCTCTGTCTCTCTGTCTCTGTCTCAAATATAAATAAACCTCTAAAAAATTTAAACATTTTAATGTTTTTTAATGCTTACACATTTTAAAATTTTTCAAAAAAAAAAAAAAAAGGTTCTCTCTCTCTCTCACTTCCCCCTTCCTCCAATCATGCTTACTCACTCTCTTTCCTTCTCAATAGATAGATGATAGATGATAGATAGATAGATAGATAGATAGATAGATAGATAGATGATAGATATTATAGATAGATATAAAATAAATAGATATAATAAATGAATAAATGGATAGATAGATAAACGAAGACACAAAGACACATAAATAATAGGCTTACCTCCCACTATCCTGACATAAAGTGAAGCATTTGGTCCTGCATATCAGGTAAGAGAACAACCCCTTCCTGTCCACTGGAATGGCTTATCTTTGGGATCTGACTCCAGTGAGGCTTATCAAAGCCCATTTATCAGAATGTTGCCACCGCTGTTGAGGGGATCTGTGCTCCAGGATCTGTGAGAAACATGTAAGCATGAACGAACAGTCAAGAAGTTTGCTGTGAGATACAGACAACTTAACTGAGAAAGAGGCTAACAGATAGAAAGTTCCCACTGACAGACGGAGAGAGTCAAACCCTGCTGGCATGATTTCAAATCCTAAAATGCTACTGTATTCACCAAATCTATAAATTTTTAAAAATGCTGTATTTTTGTTTGTTTAATCTACTCTGAGTGAGATTTAAATTACTTGTGAATATTTTTGGCCTTTTGATATCTTATTTTTTAATACATATAATTCTCAGTGTACCACATGCATTAAGCCTAATTAATTATCCAAACTATTCTATTTAAGGTCAAGTTAATATTGTCATTTTAAAAATGAGCAGATTGACGGGTATCTGGGTGGCTCAGTTGGTTAAGCACCCAACTTCAGCTCAGGTCATGATCTCATGGTCATGAGTTTGAGCCCCACATCAGGCTCACTGCTGTCAGCACAGAGCCCACTTTGGATCCTCTGTCTCGTTCTCTCTCTGCCTCTTCCCCACATTCTCTCTTTAAAAAATAAATGCTTCTTTAAAATAATGAACAGATTGAGACATATAATCATGTAGGTCATTCATTGTTTGGCCACATTAAAACCCACATTTTCTTTCTCTGGAAAATCTTAGTTTTATTCATCTACTGAATTTTTTTCATTTCATATATTACATGATGGAAAATAAAATTTAACAAATCAAGTATAAAAGCTTTGGGAACACACCTAAAGCCTCCCTGTTTATGAGCACTGAGGATCTTTTGCTGCAAAGATCCCTTGTTCAATTCATTTTCCAAGTTCAGAGCATGTGAATATCATTGTTTTCAGTAAGAAAACATCACAGTCCGTATCATGTAACTTCTGCTTAAATCTTAAAGAAAAACTATAAATCTCATCTTGATGTGTCCTGGAAGAGAACTAAAACAGTAATTTTCTAAGCAGAGAGGTTCAAACGATCTCATCAGAATTATTGAGTTGGGGGTCTGTTTTTGTTTTTGTTTTTTAAAGATACAATCATCATTTTTCTTTTTTTTTTTTTTTTTGACTCTGATCTAATTTCTTTCCACAATAATTCAGTCTCTGAGGAGTACTGATGCTATTTCCATCTCAATGTCTAGAGGAGGAAACAGTGGCTTAACCTATTTTTTTCAGCAGGGAGGGAAAGAACAGTTTCAACAGAACCATCTCAAAAGAAGCTTTACTGTGAGGAGGAGTAATTTGAATGGCTTCCAAAAAATTCTCAGAAATTGTTTTTCTAAGAAATCACACAATTAAACCGTCACATCAGAAAACTGCCAGTGGGATGCTATAGCTATCCGCTCTGTTCTAAAGGTTTCAGGTTTCCTTAAAAAAATAATCCTCTAAAAAAGGCAACAATAGTTGTGCTAGAAATCCATGAGCAGCACAGTTATGTTTGGATGGAGGGATGAGGTCAAGAGAGGCAAAGGAGCAGACCATAATTTTGAAATACAAATTCTGGAATCTTTTTGTAAGTATCCAGAGGGACACAATTCATGTGACAACAATGTTTTTTATATTTTATTTATATTTAATTTTACTGATTTACCAAATGGATTTATTTGCATTAATTGAAGAAAATGTCTACTTTGGAGAAATGCCAGGACAATAACTTCGTAATATATAAGCATTTGATTATTTAAGAAAAGAGAAAAATAAAAGGTCAGGGTTAATATGAAGAAAGTCAGTTGCTCAGAGGAATATGTGTCTTCTTTAATGGAGTTAACTAGAAGACATAAAAAGGGACCTCTAAGTCTAGAAAACTGTTCTTTTTGGCCTAAACATGCAGGCTGCCAACCAGCCTCCCAATTATTTCCAATTGAGGTAGCAACATCCGTCCTCCAGAAATGTACAAAAACAATCAGATTCCTTTATCTGTGTGTGATCACTAAGTAAAGCTGCCTACCCTTCAACCCATGACCCAAGATAGTGTGCACAGTTTAGAAACTGGTGTCCAACTAAGTCTGACTTGTTAGTTTTGACTGAGTTTCTGTTCTAACCTTCCAGAATTATTTAATTTTATTCAATTTTATTCAAATTCCAAACTGAAACAAATTCCCTTCGAGTACAGAGGTGGATGAGGGAGCAGTCGTATGGTACAGATTTTATTTGTGTACTACCATTTTACGTAAGTGCCTCTTGAGTTTATTTTTTTATTTCATATTTTAATGTGTTCATTTAATGAATACTTGGGCATCTGCTGTACGTAAGGTATAGCTCCTAGTGTGGAGCTGAAAGCAAAAGGGATAATACACCTTTTCTTATAGAGCTATTTTCAGCCATACTTATTACAGAGGCTGTGAATTCTATTCTCCCTAAAGAATTCATCAGTGGGGTAGGATTTTTGTGATCTAGATTTCCTTCCTTGATTTACCACTATTTTTTTTCTCATCATTCATGCCAAGTCTATTAACTTTTTCCAGTTGTTAATAATATACAAACAGCTACTATCAAGCACTAGTTTTATTTATACTCAGAAACATTTAAAAACTATCTGGCTATTCGTGTGGGAAGCACTCTGTAAAGAAATAGTACCAATTACCATTGTAGATGATGACTTATATAGAATGTATGTAATAAATGCAATAAACTATTTACCCACAGAAAACTATCATTTCTAAATGTCTATAATACCCTTTTTTCAATTTTTTAAAGTTTATTTATTTATTTTGAGAGAGAGAAAAAGAGAGAGAAAGAGAACCAGTAGGGGAGGGGCAGAGATTGAGGGAGACAGAGGATCCAAAGCAGGCTCCACGCTGACAGTAGAGACCCTGATTAGGGCTCGAACTCACCAACTGGGAGATCATGACCTGAGCCGAAGCTGGACACTTAACGGACTGAGCCACTCAGGCGCCCTGAATGTCTATAATATCTCTTGAACTGGGCTGAGAACAAAGCACTGCTGCAGCATGTTGAGGATATAATTTGGAAATGTTTACAAGGGGAAATTCTATATAGAAAAATGGCAAAGAAGACTAAATATGTAAAATTCATAGACATTAGCAAAACTTTTACAAGTTTATTGTGACCACAGAACATTTGGCAAGATGGTCTAGACCAGTGATTCTCAAACGTGACCATACATAATACCTGAAAAGCTTATAAAAATACAAATTGCTGGGCTCCAATCACCAAGTATCTGGAATGGGACCTGTTATTGTGCATTTGTGATAAATTCCTGCTGGTCCAGAGGGTGTACTTTTTAGGACCACGGGTCTAGACCATATATTCACACAATAATGTATAGTCTAGCCATATATAATCTATGCCACTGGTCATATATAATATATATGTTACTTATTTCTATAAAGTCTGTAAGTTAGTCTAGGCCAGAGATGCCATAATATATAATATATATTCAATCTTAGGGGAAAACCCAGGGCACATATAAGTCTGGAGTGTAGTGCTAAGTATGTAACTCTTTCCCAGGTGGAGAACCCTGTTAAAAAAGGAGTAGCCCTTCATGAGGGCATTGTGCTAAGTGAGGTAAATCAGAGAAAGATAGTTTCTGTGTGATATATATGTGGAATCTAAAAAAGCCAAGCTTGTAGAAACAGAGGGTAGAGTGGTGGTAACCAGGAGGAGAGTAAGGAGGAGTTCTAGAAGTCTCATGCATGGTTTTGTGATTGGAGTTAGCAATACTGTAGTACATACATAATTGCTAAAAGATTGGATCTGAAATGTTTTCACCACAAATAAGATACGATGATTATGTGATGTCATAGATATGTTAGCTAATGTTATGGTGGTAATCATATTGCAATATATAAGCATATCAAATCAACATGTTGTATACCTAAAATCTACACAATGTTTAAAAAAAAAATGGCTGGCAAAAAGTTGTACAGTGCACCATTCAGTGTTAGAAGTCTGTGGATCACTCTCTATAAAGCCACATAAAGCATGCAGAATATTTTTTTAGGAATCTAAACTTCCAAAAGTCTTTTAATTTAGCCATATTCCTAATTATGAATGTGCAATCAATAGCTTTATAAATCATATAGTTAAATGTTTCTTTAAAAAACCTGCACAAAGTTTATATCCAGTCAATAAAATTATAAAACAAGATTATTCGTTTGTTTTGAATGGATTTTTAAAAATGACATGGGTTTGAGCATTCACATAGATGAAAGGAAGGGTTTTTAATTTTTCCATGCATAAAAATCATCTGAATATTTGAGTTTTTAAAGGTCTCTAGAAATGTCCAACCTTCAGCCAAGATGGAGAATTACTAAAAACTAAGCAACGGGGAGCCTGGGTGACTCACTAGGTTAGGTTTCCAACTTCAGCTCAGGTCATGATCACATGGTTTGTGGGTTTGAGCCCTGCATCGGGCTCTGTGCTGACAGCTAGCTCAGAGCCTGGAGCCCGTTTCGGATTCTATGTCTCCCTCTCTCTTTGCTTCCCCGTTTACATATTGTATCTCTCTCTCTCTCTCTCTCTCAAAAATAAATAAACATTAAAAAATTTTTTAAAAAAGCAACTAAGCATCTATGTGTGTTAGTACTGCAGAACATAGCATACATTTAGGGGCTTTAGCGATGTGGAAACACTAGAATGTCAAACAAAAATCACTACAGTGAAGAAAGAAAAAAAATTGCTGGAACATGTTGTTATAGCCATCTTTTTTTAGGTGGTATTTAGTGTATACAGTCCCAAAATGAATACACAATATTTATAGGTATTTCTAAGCACTGAGTCTCAAGTGTGCTTGTATAGTAGATTATCTAGGCTTTAAACATGACTGATATCTGTATCTTACTCTCTAAGACTCTGAATTAATTATTCCAGGATACATCTTAGGCATTAGTAATTTAAAGCCCTCCTCAGGTGATTTCTTTATAAATTTAAAACCACAGAATTTGATAGCAATGACTAGGAAAATTAGCATGCATTTCAAATAAGTGTTGTGAGGAGAAATGAGTAGACATCTGGATTCATAACTCCATGCATACAAAATGGATATATAATAGATCATCAATTCAGATAAAAATTTTGAGACTTTGAAAGTTAAAATAAAACATGTTTTCTTTCCTATATACATCTGTACATTTGAGACGGTTAGTTGAGCACAAGTATATACATATATACAAATATATTGATGCTTATAAGTTAATTAACAAATAAATCCTGAAAACTATAAAACCCAAAAATCCATTTAAAAATGTCAATGCTTTAGGGGCTCCTGGATGGCTCAGTTGGTTGAGCGTCTAACTTTGACTCAGGTCATGATCTCATGGGTCGTGGGTTAGTCCTGCATCTGGCTCTGTGCTGACAGCTCAGGGCCTGAAGCCTGCTTTGGATTCTGTGTGTGTGTGTCTCTCTCTGTCCCTCTCTTGCTCGTGCTCTGTCTCTCTCTGTCTCAAAAATAAATAAAACATTAAAAAATTTTAAATATTGATGCTTTATAGATGTGTGAAAATATGTGCAACTGCCACAGCAAGCTAATGGAGCCTAATGTATTTGTGCGTTGGTGGGTCTTGTCATCATAGTGCTTCTTGGATGGTGGGCTTTGGAGGGAGACAATATGAGATTTGAGTCACCACTAACTCCCAGCATTCTCTAAACCACACTCATTTCACAACAGTATTGAAAGATTACACTAAAAGTATGCTAATCTTTTCATGTAACGTGTTAGTCAGATTAGTCAGCACTTTACATGTTGTTATTATGCAAAATTAATGTTTAATGTGTTCATGAGTTATAGTAGCTTTGTTTGGATGGAGACCTAATTATAATCTATCTAATCCCTTACCCAGTATAATGGTAGTCTATCTCTTGCAGATCACCATATCATCTCTTCAACTTCAAAAGGAGTTATCCATAAAAAATATGATGTTTGTTTGAATAGTTTAAATGATGAACTCAGTATATTTTATGAAATTAATCACAAGTAAGGTTGATTAGCAAAGCACGATCCTAAACTCTGTAGCCATGCATACCACATGCGAGCTTTATAAATGTGACTTAGGAGAAAAACATATCTCAATAAATAGTTATAAATGTATATATTTATATGTATACACAATAATCCCTAATGGAAATCAGTTCATGTGAAATACAAATAATATTCTGATGACATTCAGTTTGTTCCCCTACATGTGTCATCTAACTGTAGAGAATAAGAGATGCAAGTTAAAATATAAATTCATTGCACATGATAATTTTTAAGAATATCTTTCCACCTGAGAATTCCTGAAAAGAATTTTAAAAGTTATGAGTGCTTTAATAATACAATAGAAAAACTCATGTGGTTTATCCTATAAAAACACCATTGTATAGTATCTCAAGTTCTGTCTATTGCCAAAGTTAGAAGGATTGTGAACGTTTTGTAGAACAATGCTTTGGGAATTCTCTTTGTAAACATTTCACTTGGTTTTGTGCATGTAGGGTTCAGTTCTGGGATGTACCTTTCTATGATGCACCTCGGAATTCACAGCTTGCTGTGAAAGTAGCCAACTGGCTGGCTAAAGAGAAGCCTCTCTACTCTGCACACCCTAGCCACGTTTATTATTATTTCCCCCAAGCTTTGGGGAGCCTCATTCAGAATGGCATACTCTCCAAGAATATCAAAGTGGAGAAAAATGGAAAGAACTAAACATTTTCGAACTTTATTAAATTTTCTTCCCAGCAGACTGGTTGGACATCCACCGCATTTCTGCCCCCAGTGGTCACTGACTGCTGTGTTTTGCTGGCACTGCCAGGGAAGGAGGAATGGTCTTCCACAGTATCTTCACTCTCCTAAGCAAATGGATGCAAGCTTTGAGACAGAGGCTGTTACTCATTATCCATGCGTGCCTTTAATCCTTGAGCACTCTTAGCCTACTGCTCACAAAATAACCCTCTTTAAGGAACCACGTTGTATACCTCCTGTATCAGATAGCTTAGGCGAGACTGTGTCGAGATCGCACACTCTGCTGTAGAATTTTCAGGTTCCCAGACAAGTAGTCCTGTTAAGGATGATGGCTTTCTTACACAGATGGAGGAAAGATGCTCTTCTCTCACCTAGTTTCTGAAGCACACATTTCTAGCACAGTCTGAATCCAGAATCCCAGAAGTAACATTTGTGACTGGTATAAGGCAGGGCTCCCAGTCTCATAAAAGCCTCTATTCTGCTCAATACACAATTTCTAGGGCAAAACACACAAACCTTACATAAGTAGCCATAGGAATGGGAAACTTCCACTCACCAGGATGGTAAACATCTTCTCCCTTCTTTCTCTTTGAAAGAAGGACAGGGTTATCCAGCTCAGGAGCGTGGGAGAAAAAGACACTGTCTTCATGTCCCTGAGAGTGCCCCACCCCACTCCAGCAGGGATTTGCTGAGTGGACTCTGGTGGTCAACTGCCTACAGCTGGCAGGGGTCAAGTGCAAAGTGGCCAGCAGCAAGGAACATTCTGACTTCTTCTGGTGTGTCCACTGGGCTCCTGCCAATCGCCGAAGGGAGAAAGGAAAAGATGCTTTACCTCATCAATGAATTCAAAAGAAAGAACAAAAGCAAACTCAGTCTGCTGCTTCTGGCTCTCCTTTAAATCTGTCAGCCTGCGGAGAAAGTGTTTGTTTTGTTTTCTGTTCTCAGCCTTGTAATATGGTTACACAGACCGTGTTTGCTACTCAAGAAGAGGCCTGTATATCACCAGGTCTTCCTATGACTGGGCAAGTGTGTTCATTCTGGAAGTAGTAGGAAACCCATTGTGGCTGCCTCTTTGAGCCATACACTCCAATCCAGGTCCATCGGTAATACAGTTGACATTTTTTCTCTCCACCGTTCTGACTTCTGTGATTTATCTCTCAATTGGATCTGAGCAGAAAAGGAAAAAAAAAAAAAGAGTATGAGTTTTATCCATCTAGAATTCTTAGTACCGGTGACTTAACAAGTTAGGTTTTCTTTCCTTTATTTTCTATTGTCGTTGAATTTGTTCTACTTCCCATATAACATACATTAGTCAGCCTAGCTTCTTGTCCAGTGCTTATCAGACAAAAGAGTTAGAAGAAAAAAAAATTTTTTTTCTCTTTCCTTGTTTAATCACATCCTCTGTCTCCTAAACACAGCCCCACTTAACGTCACTTGTATTTTGAGATCTGCATTTTCTGTTCTCTACATGACAGGCTTGTTTACCTGTTTTACTTTTTAAAAAAATATATTTATTTAGAGAGTGAAAGAGAGCCTGAGCAGGAGCAGGAGACGGGTAGAGAGAGAAGGAGAGAGAGCATCCCAAGCAGGCTCTGTGCTGTCAGTACAGAGCTCAATGCAAGCCCAATCCTAGAAACTGTGAGATCATGGTCTGAGCTGAAATCAAGAGTCAGATGCTCAATGGCCTGCAACCCGCAGGTGACACCTTTATCAGTTTTGACAGAAGACTGAGGGCCAAGAGGCTGATTCTTCTCCTAAGAAAAAAAGACATCTTTTTTAAGAGTCATTTAAGATGTTCAGAGAATTTAACTGTTCATTAACAAGTGAGTGCACTACACCATCTCTCTCCTCTCTCTTTCAAACTATAAAATTTATGAGAAGTTATGGCATATATTAGAACTATAATAGTTTTGGGGCACCTGGGTGGCTCAGTTGGTTAAGCATCCGACTATGGCTCAGATCATGATCTCACGATCCGTGGGTTCAAGCCCCGCATCAAGCTCTGTTCTGACTGCCAGTTCAGAGCCTGGAGCCTGTTTCAGATTCCGTGTCTCCCTCTCTCTCTGACCCTTCCCTGCTCATGCTGTCTCTCTCTCTCTTTCTCAGAAATAAATAAAACATTAAAAAAAAGAACTATAATAGTCTGAAGGTATTCTGCAATATATTTAATTTAATACTGTGTGATCTAGCATTTTCCAAAGATTTTTTATAGTGGGAGATTTCACTTGTGTGCTTGTTTATTTCCCCTAAAACATTAGCATCTCCTGCTTCCGGGATTTTGCTCCATTGTCCCTGACCTTGGTCCATTGTCTATAGTAATAATGATGATCTGATTTATTAGACATTTATTGGTTATCATTTTTTAATTAGCAGCCTTCCTCACTCTACTGTAAATACCATAAGAGCTGAACTTTATCTGTTATGTTTTCTGTTTTATCACCAATATTTAGAAACTTCCAGAGTCTGTTCCAAATAGCGTTTCATTGAGCATTTATTCCCTAATGCTTCTCTGTCTTCCTTACTTTTATATTCTAAACTCAGGATTTTCTCTCTGATTGAGAGTATTTAGGGGACGTCTGGGTGGCTCAGTTGGTTAAGCATCTGACCTCAGTTCAGGTCATGATCTTATGATTTGTGGGCTTGAGCTCCACATCAGGCTCTGTCCTGACTGCGTAGAGCCTAGAGCCTGCCTTGAATTCTGTGTCTCCCTCTTTCTCTTCCCTTAACCCACTCATGTTCTCAATCTGCTGTCTCTGTCTCTCTCTCAAAAATAAATAAACATTAAAAAATTAAAAAGTAGTATTTAGGGGCACTTGGATGGCTCAGTGGGTTAAGCGTCCAGCTCTCAGTCTTGGCTCAGGTCATGATCTCACAGTTTGTGGGTTAAAGCCATGTATCAGGCTCTGTGCTGACAATGCAGAGCCTGCTTAGGATTTCTCTCTCCCTCACTCTCTGCCTCTTCCCAGCTTGCTCTCTCTCTCTCCAAAAACAAAATAAACATAAAAATTTTTTTAAAGAGTATTTAAAACCATATGTCAGCACTTGTCAAAGCTATCTGTTAGAGAAAATGCATCTCTATTTTATTTTCTATCCCTCCTTTTCTACTCATAAGCAAAGCTTATACAATTATCATAAGTCCATATTATAAAATCTATAGTAAAAATTTAGAAGTTTCCTATTACATCACTTGTACTAGGGAAATTATTAGAAATTCTTTATTGATGGGGGACCTGCATGGCTCAGTCAGCTAAGTGACCAACTCCGGCTCAGGTCATGATCTCATGGTTTGTGAGTTTGGGCCCCACATTGGGCTCTGTGCTGACAGCTCAGAGCCTGGAGACTGCTTCAAGATTCTGTGTCTCCTCCTCTCTCTGCCCCTCCCATGCTCATGCTCTGTCTCTCTCTGTCTCTCAGTAATAAATTTTTTAAAAAGTTAAAAAATTAAAAAAAATTCTTATTGGTAATATTTTTGGACCAAATTTTTTACTGATAGTATTTCAAAGTTGAAAGACACTGCTTTTGGCTTTGGTTTTTTTTTGTTTGTTTGTTTGTTTTTTACCCCTTTTCCTTTGCCAGTATTATTTTACAAAGTTCCAGCAAAAACTTCAACCATTCCATTTCATGAAACTTGCCAAATTTTCACCCAGTCTGAAAAAAAATAACAAGGTTCCAAATCAGACTGACTTGGATTTTTAATGTATTGCCTAGTAGTCTTTAAGCAGGGATGGAATGACCAAGCCACCTGGATGTTTTATGAAGTCTGGCTCTACCCAAACTTGTCCTCTCTTGATTTCTTTCTACAACCAATGTGTTGCCAGGAATTTAAATAGTCTTCCGCTGGGCAGTGAACAAGACTTCTTTACTATAAAATGTCTCTCTTCATATCAGAGCACAATTCATTCTCTTGAACTGTGAACACCACTTATTCCTCTTGGTTAAAACTCTGGTATTGTTCTACAGAATTCAGTTACAGTTTCTCCAGAAAACCCTATGTTCATGCTTATCATAAAACTTTGGTATGTATTTCTGCCTAGGGAAAATGCAAATCTTGCTAGGTTTTCCTTTCATTGTATTAAATAATGGCTCCTTTAATGATTCTGCTTTTTGCAAGAGCATGGAAATCTCTATTTCCTCTATTTGTGCATTGTTGTCAAAGTAAATGCCATACTATGTTTAAGACAGGTAACAAAATCTTCCTTTCTAGCATTTTCTACAGAATTGTTTTTGCACATAAACACATTTTCTGTGTTTTTGTCCATTATAGATTCCAAAATTTCAAGTCATGGCAGGAGAGTAATTTGGATATAGAGAAGGGATGTAATTGGGACGTCACTTTGCTTCATGGAACTTTGTTTTACCTCATTTGGATAGATTTTGTTTTATTGTGAGGAACATCTTCCATTATAGATTTTGTTCAATTTACAAAATAAATAGAAAGGAAAGAAATAAAGAGTGCGATATTTTCTTGTACTCAGAAAAGAAAGTTTGCTGGCTTTCATTTATCTCCTTACTAGAAGTCCCATTTTTTAATGATTTTTTTCTAAGAAAGTTTGTATGCTCTGAACAAAGATGAATCAGTTTGATTTTAAAGTATTAAAGTCTTGATATATTGTTTGCAAGACACTTATAGTGCTACTTGAAATGGAAGTTTGTTAGGAGTGAAGGTTAATACCAGAGTTACTCTTTCAATTACACTTTCAGAAATCTGTCTCTAAAATGCTTTTAGATTACTCATTTTAGAAATACGCGCTGAATCACATTCATAGAAGAGGTCCCTTCTGTCTTTCATGTGACTTCTGTTCCCCGTGCTCTCAGTAAGTGTTCAGATCCTTGAGATCATATAATTCAGTCTTTTCTTTGGGTAATGCATTCTTGTTTTATATTGTGTGACAGAATAAAAAAAAAAACAGGAGTGTTAGTATAAATTGAAGAATTCATACAATGTGGGGGAAAGCAGTCCCGATTACCAGAGAAAGCTGACAATGTATTTGTAGACAGAATAAATTCTAAACCATAGAATTTATTCAGTGTATGCACAGTGTATTCATCAGCTCATGTTGACATAACAAAATACCACAGACTGAGTAACTTAAGTAAGAGAAAGTTGTTTATCACAGTTCGGAGGCTGGAAGTCCAAGATCAAGGTGGTGACAAGGTAAGTTTCATTTTGAAGCCTCTGCTCTGGCTTAAGGCAGCTGCCATCTTGCTGTAGGATCACATGACCTCTTCTTGTCTGTTTGGAGGGAAAAAAAACAGCTCTCTGATGCGTCTTCTTATAAGGATCCTAATCCTGTCAGACAAGGTCACTGATTTCATGACTTCATTTAACATTAATTATCTCTCAAAGTCCCCATCTCCATATACAATCACCTAGAAGGTTAGCACTTCAACCTATGAATATTTGAGGGACACAAAAATTCTGTCCATAACACACAGTATCAACATCTTAATAATTTATTACATCAAAGATTAAGATTTTTATTTCCTGTGAGTGATGAGTTTGGTGACAGTATGTGATATGACGGATCCAGTTGGATCCTCTGGGGGACAGACACTGAAATGGAGTTAAGAGTCTACACAATTCGTTAGGGGATGGCATCAGTGAAGAGATAAAAAGAGGAAGAAGGAGAACAGGGCAGGGAAATCCTTCAAACTGAGGTGTATATCTGACACATGAGAAAGGATTAATTAAGAAAAAATAATCCAGCTAGACTAGCAGACTGCAATCTAGATGTGACATGATCATTCCAACGGGGAGCTCTAGAGCAATGATTGTCTGTCAGAGGAGTCCTGCACTGGGCAGAAACAGCCAGTCTTTGGTGTACTTACCATTGTCACTTACCAGCTCAAGCAATTCAAAAAGAGCATGACCTCTTCAAAAGCAAAGGACGATCCTGAAGGTAGTGAAGCTGCTGGCTGTCAGCTAATTGCACTGCCTTGACGAGCCCCAGGTCGTGCATCTCCATGGTTGCCACAGACTCACTCTTGTGTCGTGTGGGTTGATTTCTACAAACATGTTAAAGGAGCAGTTCCTCTTGAGTTCTAGTAGGCTTGTCTTTTTGAAAAAAAGAAATGTCGACGAATAAGATTCACAAGACAAATTCAGCCTCAGCTGCTACAATATTATTTAATGTCATAACTGGTACTTATCATCCACCTTGACACTATCTGTTTAAAATTTATTGGTCTAGGGGTACCTGGGTGGATCAGTTGGTTAAACACCTGACTTTGACTCAGGTCTTGATCTCACTCTTTGTGGGTTTGAGCCCTGCTTTGGGCTCTGTGCTGACAGCTCAGAGCCTGGAGCCTGTTTTGGATTCTGTGTCTCCTTCACTCTCTGATCTTCCCCCACTCACACTCTGTCTCCCTCTGTCTCTCAAAAATATATAAACATTAGAAAAATTAAAAAATAAAATAAAACAGATTTTGTTGGCCTGATCTATCACCTTTATGGAGTTCACTGTCTTACTTGGTGATAAGACCCAAATCCCCCTCCTGAGGCAGCTTAGCGTCTGCTTTTGCTGCACTTGTCCATTTGTAGCCATAGCTCGGTAATGGAGTAATAAGAATCCCCCCAGTAGATGACCTGAATACCACACACTTTCCTTCCTGCCCTCAATGAGTAACAGCAGCCCTACCACTTCTGGCTGGTCAGGGTCAATGCTCCCTTCCAAGAGAGGCTCCTCTTCTTCTCTGGTTCTCTGAACATAAGAAGTACAAAGAGCTCAATTGTCTAACTGACTGAGCCACCCAGGAAACTGGGTGGTTCAGAGTTGGTCTATGTTGCTGAGAGGTTAGAGATTCAGAAGTTAATGCAACTGGATTGACTTTGACATTTGGAATCTATGCTTTTGGACTCATGTATAGTCTTCATGTGGCCACTCCATTTATGTGTGTACCATGTCATTTCTGGAGTTGAGTGAAGACAAAAGCAAGAAAACATCAATTGACTATCATTTCCCCTGTTTTGTTCTTCAGTGCCTCTTCCACGATGGGGAATTTCTCATGGGAATTAATATATAATATATATATATTTGCATGTGTGCTCTGTCCTGTGCATCCACACATATGGTTCTATCCTAGGCCTCCTTGTCTCTAATCTTCTAGTCCTTTCTGACCCGGGTCCTTGTGCCACATCATTTGCTGCGCTCATGAGTAAATGTATATACTTATTCTGCCTTATTATCATGTCACAGTGTAAGATATTTGTGTGTGCATGTGTGTGCGCACACGTGTGCTCGCTGTCTTGACACAGTTTTGAGCCTTGGCGAGAGGCTGGTTACTTCTTCACCCCTATTGAGTGTCCAATACACACCCCCACCCAATTAATTCTGTCTGGCTTTCAACCTCAGGACCACTAAACACTCTGGCAATTGTCCCAGTGTCAGGTAGCTGACAACCAGGGATGGCCCCTATGACCCAGAACCCTCTGGAATTTTTCACATTATCCAATCTTAGGCTTGTTTTCCCTGCCTTAGAAACCCTTTCCACAGAAACCACGGTAAAATCTTTTGCCCATAGATACCCCTTGCCCTCCTCCTTATCATAGATTCTGGTGTTTCCCCTGAGTCATGCAGGACATGCTGTGTTCTCCCCAGGGAACTGCATCTATAACAATATTGTAAAATTATTTCCAGTTTTCCTCTTTTGATCTTCAGCTAACTTCACCATACCTCACTCAAGGTAATATGGTTAAAATGCATGGAGGTATGATAGAAAATGCCACAATGCATTATTTCAATATTTAACAGTGGCACAAATTTCTGCCACCCCCCTACAGATCTGAAGATACATTACTGGATTTGATTCAATATCAAGGTGTAGCTCAGGACGGTTTCAGAGGCTTGGTCTCCCCCATGATCATAATAGCTTTTACTGCACAGATCACGGACTCACCATTGAGTATATTTCAAGTGCCAAGAGCTTCAACCCCAGCTGTGCATTCAGAACTGGGTGATATAACCAGTGAGTGAGGTGTCACACAGTGGTTCCACAAACTGGACTTTGGCTAAGACTTTAATAACTACTTGCCTCATGTCTGTCTGTTTCAATAGAGAAGCCATGATGCTTCTTCAAGGTCATGAAGTATGAAAGCTAACTCACACCCTGTGTCCAGTTGCCCTTGAGTTGCTTGGGTGTCCGATTTCTTAGCGTACCATCCGGTAACCAGCTGCAGCTCTCTTTGGAGAAGAACTAAGAGAATCATTTCCCTGTGTAATTATTGTGAATCCTTCTATGTGGAAATCTAGCCACTTCAATCCGTGTATTTGTGTCTGAAAATTGACTTCATTCTGGAAACTGAGGAAGGGATTCTGACTGTATTTAGAATGGCTGCCCTTAGTCTCCTGCTCTTTCAGCCTTAATTTCTTTTGATTATGTATGTTCAACAGAGTGTGGGCTTCCCATATTGTGCTCTTGGACATGCTGCTTTGTTAACTGTCTTCTTAAGTTTCTATGTATCAGTCCTGCTTGAAGGCCACTTACTGCTCATTATGGTCACTGTGACCACCCTGCAGCCTTACACCATTAGGAGTTGCCACTGACCTGTGTTCCTTTGATGTCCCTGCAGCTATCCATATGTCAGGTGCTATCAGGTTCTCTTGCATTCACTTCTGACTAAGACTTCTGAGTGATGTTAGTGTCCTTTTCTCATCACATTCCCAAGAACCTTCGTGAGTACTATGTCTTCTGAGCCTTCCCTTGGAGCATAATTTTCTGATGGTCTTTTGGACTCACATAATAACTCCAGTATGGCCACTTTCCCAAGGTTTTGATTGTTTCTTCCATTATCTTTGCAGCAATTCAAGCTTTTCAACTTACCTCAGCATGGGACAATGCTTTCTCGAGGCTTCTCTGAGACATCCAACCAGCAGTCTAGATGGCCATGCTACTCATCAATGTTAGATGAGTCTTACACTGGGTAGAAATGACTTGGTGTTAATCCCTCCATCATTGCATATTGTTGGAGGGAAGCTGTTCAGGAATAGAATGGCCTCAGCTTGAAACTCACACTGATCCAGCAGGTGACCCAGCTAGAGGCTGTCAGCTATCTGCACTCCTTGTGTCTTTACAGCAATTACATTCTTGAAACTGGCACACCTCCATGGCTGCCTCAAGTTGTGAGGACAGGAATATGAACTGCATTAACGGGAATAATATTATAAAATTCAAATTATGAAAATGACTTATTTTGGCATAGTTTGGGGAAAATTGATATTTGAAAATCAAAACATGTAGTTATCTGTCCTGTGTGAGGGGGTAATTTGCCTGCTATGAAGGTTACAAAATGTCTACCATTTTCCATTCTGCTGAGAGCATGATTTTAAACTTAAGTAATAAATATTTAATCCATGTGAAATTATTGCAGTTTGTTTAAGCATGTGCATATGTATAAGATATGTAAATGCTAATATTGGGGTCATTGATACTTTTACACCAATGGCCCCCAATAAAATGTTCCATAAGGTCACTTGTGCATCAAATCCAGGACATTGGTTTAAAAATATGCATCAGGATTTCTCCTCATACAAAATTGCCATAAGGCCTTCATGCTGTGGAGAATCGCAAGATTACAGACCATAGTAGAGAGAGAGGGCCCGCCATCCCTATTGTCCCAACTGAGTCCCCTTCCAGCATGTTGGACAACTGACTATATATAGCTGCATGAGTGAGACCTGGGGATTCCAGGTTATTCCAGAAAAACAGATGATGCATTTCATAGAATTGTAGGGAAGAGTACATTTCTTTTGTGATAAGCGCTTTAACTTTTTTAGTACGTAGCCATGCAGCAATATAATGGATACGAGGTCCTCTCAAAAGCATCAGGAGGCCATCCATCAATCATCTTGCTAAAGGTAAACACTGAAATTTCATAAAGTAACAGATACTATCCGAGGAAAGAATGCCACAACCTACGTTTATCTAAACATAGACTCTAAATTATTCTTAGAAAAAACTACTTGTGACTACAAGAGGTACATTTTTCACTTCTGATAGAATATAAACATCTAGGCTCTATTTCTTAAAGTATTTTTAAAAACATCCTCTGGTGGTAAATTCATTCTTTTTAAATGTGCCATCTTTAATGAAATTTCAATGCACATATCCATAGAATTTTATAGAAATTCAATAATGGATAAGCCATATAAATATGGGTGAGAAAAAGAATTTATGGGTGTGAAAAACTGCTCAGAAAAGAGATATCCCTTAATGTGTGTTTTTTTTAATATTTTTATTTTTATTTCTAGAAGAGAGAGAGAGACAGTGTGAGCAGGGGAGGTTTAGAGAGAGAGGGAGTCACAGACTGAAGCAGGCTCCAGGCTCTGAGCTGGCAGTCAGCACAGAGCCCGACGCGGGGCTCGAACCCACGAACCGCGAGATCATGACCCAAGCGAAAGTCGGACGCTTAACCGACTAAGCCACCCAGGCGCCCCTCCCTTAATGTGTTTTGATTTTACTGTTACCTTTTATTGTATTTATTTCACTTATTTCTTAAATACCTCATATTTTCCAATAACTATGCTCTACATTTAATATATCAAATTGGATAAGAAATGTCCTCAGCCTTCCCTAAAGGTAGAAATATACAACAATATAATAATAGCAGGGGACTTTAATACCCCACTGTCATCAACCGAGAGGAACATCCAGGCATAAAGTCAATAAGGAAACATAAGCCTTAAATGACACGTTAGTCGAGGTGGACTTAAATATGTTCTACTTTCAATTCTTTCAATATCCTTACCAGCAGGAATGTAAGCTAACAAATATAATGCAAACATGCTGTAGGAAAAGAAGAAAAGAATGGGTTTCACAAGGAAAGGATGTCAAGAGGAGATTTAAAGATAAATTGTCTAATCCTCAACATTCAACAATGGTAATATTTGTCCAAGAACGAATCACACTACAGTAAGATGGTTGCGTACTCTGCTCTCTGTTCTTACTCTCAACGGGGTAGGTAGAACAAGACACCACAATAAGACTCAGCTCTACTATTAACTATTTCCTCAAGCTTGAGGAAATTAAATGAGGTAATGACTATAAAAACAATTGGGAAAATCGTGAAGTACTTAAAAACCTGAACATTTGGATTTCTATTGTTTTTCTTTATTTAATTAACCATCGATGACTAAATAGACTTCTAAAATTTTATTAACTACATCTTGACATTTAAATATTCAGAGTTTTCTTCCAAGGTGCAAGTTAGCTGGAACTCATATCCCCTGAATGCTCTGGAAATTTAAGGGTGAAATTAAATAAATAAATAAATAAATAAATAAATAAATAAATAAATAAATAAAAACACCCCCTTTATCTACCTCCACTTTCCCCTACACCAAATTTTAGTGCTATAGCTTTATAAAGGGAAAATATGTCAACCATCTCAAACATTACTTTTTAAAGCCTTTCACTATATTAAAATATTTTAATAAATCTAGCAACACATTCACCTGGCTTTCAAAATAATGTGCCTGTTGTTTATAGAAAAAATTATTTGGTCAGTGAAGATGATAGATAATAGAACTACAGTTTGTAATAATGGAAGAAGCAGAAATAATCAAAAACATATTGACTTCCAGTACGTGTTGAAAATAATTACATGGGGGCGCCTGGGTAGCTCAGTCGGTTGAGCGTCCAACTTCAGCTCAGGTCATGATCTCATGGTTCTTGGGTTTGAGCCCCGCGTCGGGCTCTGTGCGGACAGCTAGCTCAGAACCTGGAGCCTGTTTCAGATTCTGTGTCTGCTTTTCTCTCTAACCCTCCTCTGCTCACATTGTCTTTCTGTCTCAGAAATAAATAAAACATTTTACAAATTTTAAAAAAATAAATAAATACATGTTTTCAATTTGCCTATTAGCAAATTAGTATTGGTCTCAATACATCATAACAAGTTTAACATAATTATATTGACATCTCAAACAACTACAACCTAAATTTTCGAAGCAAAGGATTTGACATCTTGGATGTGACATGTTAGTCATTACATCTGACTTAGGCTTTTATATTGTCTTTTAAGGGACATCATATACTTGGTCATGTTCCCTTAAATACACCTTTGAGATGACTGTTAAATACAAACATAAGTTCAGCTGAATAATAAAAAATGGCACCGTCAGGTATTTCTGCCTCGCAGATTCCACTGCCACTTCAGAGGTTCTGAATTTTGTGGCTTTAAGTAGAAAAAAGCTTGAGGTGACCTTGATGTAATCTACTTAACTCAGCAGAAAACAAAACAAAACAAAACACTAATAAAGAAATCCCCAAGTGGCAACAATTATTTCTCAAATTCCCACTACAATGTGGAGAATTATAAACTTCGAATGCCCCCCACACACACATGCCAGGAGTTCTGAGTTAGAGCCCTCTGGAACAGAGTGGGCCGATGTGATCCAATTCTATCACTTTCCATTATAAACTTTGTCAGCCTAGTTCTAAAAATACCCGGGAGTGCAGTTTAACCTTTCCGAAAGCTGCATTGTAGAAATGTCCACATCAGACAAGATCCAGTGTATCAGTTTCTCCCTCTCATCTCAACACAGATCAGTCTCACAAGAATTGGAAACTTGATGGAGGTACAAAAGAACTTAATCAATCCCTATCATTTAATATGTGCCAAAGGTTCTATTTCAGCTACATTATCCGACTTTACTAGAAATTCATACTGATGCTTGAAGTGTTCATTCTTTTATTTTCTTATGGTTTGAGTTACTCAAAGCTCCAATTGACTTGCAAGTATGTTATATGGAGAAATATGTAAAACTATTATCTATTAAAACCCTAGACTGGATTTAATAAATAAGACATTGTAGATAATGAAGCATGAAAAATAATTGTATATACATATTGGTATATACATATATACCCACAGGATATAGCAACTACAAGAGAGAAAGAGAGAGCAAGTCTCCAAAGATGTTCTGGTACATTAAAAAAATATTTTTAGTGTTTATTTATTTTTGAGAGAGAGACAGACAGAGACAGCGTGTGAGCCGGAGACGGACAGAGAGAGGGAGACACAAAATCCGAGGCAGGCTCCAGGGTCTGAGCTGTCAGCACAGAGCTCAACATGGGGCTCAAACCCGAAAACTGCAAGATCATGACCTGAGCCAAAGTTCAACCAACTAAGCCATTCAAGTGCCCCTGTTCTGGTACATTTTGATAGAAATTTCATTCTTATTACAAATTTATTGTTAGCTGTTGGCTGTCTTTATTCTGATGAATATTTTACCCTAAATTATAGTTTGGGTGGTATTCATTTTGCAACATCCTGATTTAAATCAATTGAAAATTGTTTGAATTTGCCTGAATGGATTTTGATTTTTTAATTTTTAATTGTCCTTTTTTCTTTCACTTTTTCTTTGAGTTATTTTTATTTGAGATGTCCTTCTTATAAGTTGTACACAGATAGACTATGTAGGGATATAGATTCATAGTCTGAGATTTAATACATTGCACACTACTAATATCTTTGAAGTGTCTGATGAGTATTCTATAATATTTATTTTTTAAGTATTTTGTATACTACATTCTTTATGGAAAATGTGAATATTTTGATTTTTTCAATGGTGTAGTAAGGACAGGGAACGAAGAGATGTTAAATGTCTTGGCTACATGGTTTAATTTAGGTCAATGGAATAATGCCATCTACAATATAGTTTGCTTTTTACATTCATGCCTATTTAAGTTTGACTTCCACACTTTCAGTGCGTGTTAACTCTTAAGAGATAATAACAATAATTTTATAGAAATCTGATAATAATCCAGAAAAGAAGAAAACATATATTTGCTCAATTTATGGTAGAAAGCCTACCCAGTGGTTGTTCTTTGAATGTTTTTCTCCCATCCAGTAGAGTGAGAATGGTCTTTAAAGAAACAGGCCTCTGAAAACAGAGGAATAGTTACAGCCCCGAGCCTCTACTATTCACTATTGATTCTAACAAATAAGGAATTATTACCTTGCAAGTATTTTCTCTTAAATGTGATGAGTGAGGTTAACTCACAAGTTATTTCTACCTCTTTATTATGATGAACATCAACATACTAACCCCAGAGATAACTCAGATTGCAGTCCAATTAAAATAAACTATCATTTCAAAGTTTATAAAGAAGTGATCATTCTTCAGAACTTTAAGTCTTGTTTTTTAAAATATGGAATGTGGTATACTTACATACATGTCTTACCTTTAACATTACCCAGCTCACTTCTGTGGGAAATCTAGCTTAAGAGTCATTTCTGATTCTTCCCATTCTACCATCAACATCAGAAAGGCTGCAAATTATGTTTGATTAATACCTTGGGGGAAATAGGAACTGTCCCTAAACAATCAAAACAGTGCTGAACAAATGTGTGAACAAATTCACATAAAAAAGTATTCAACAATAATTACTTCATCTGAAATATCAATACATGTATATTCTGAAGAAATGTGATGAAAATTAATGTCTATGAAGCTAATTACTCCTTAAATATGCAGTCGATTCCCTTTCTATAGGAAAAGGATGATATTCTTTCTCTAATGAAAAATTATTAATGCTAACATCCCACAATATTTTTATATCCAGTGATAGTTTTCCAAATACAACTCTAATATATATATATATATTATATTTATATATATATATAGGCAAATTCTCGTTGAGTGGATATGAATACAGATAAGAAATTTAGTCTGAGAAAAATATTATATGCTGAATGGAAATGAAAGTCAGAAACAACAATCAAAAGATTGCTGGGGACTTCCAAGAAATGATACAGTGAAGCTACAATTCCCACTTCCCTGTCTTAGACAACAACTAAAGTGATGAAAATAATAGGGGCATGAGCAGAAATAAACAACAAAAACCAAAAAACACTGGCTATGTAGTCATAACCAGGAAGAGCAGTACCCAGAGCCTTAAACGAAGAGGGACCGCCATCGAGTCATACCTTTGGGCCCCCTGGGAAAGTGAGGGCCAGTGTTACAGTTAGTCCTGTGAACGTGGGGTGGTGGGGCACGGGGTAACGGGAGACCCGGAGGATCTCATCTGCTGCCCTGGTTTCTAGGAGTGAAAACAAATCATGAATATCTCAGGCATCACCCAGGACACTTAAGAAGCTCAGCATGGCTTACTCGTTTTTAAACATATGTGCTCTTGTTTCTAAAGAAAAAAAGTCCGGCCACGCCAAATAAAACATTTGCAGGACTGTGGAATTGTCTGTGCAGATTTTCCAGATGCAAGGGCCAGTTTCATTAAAGCAGTAATTCACTTTCTTAACCCGCTGGGTTGTTGAAATGAAACAGATGTCAAGCCCAGCCACACTGGTATCTGAAGAAAATTTGCAGGATGAAAATAAAAGCCCGGTATCAAAAGCTAGTGTTTCGTAGAGCTGATGTTGTTTCTTTGAACTAACCCAGAGAAAATACTTTATGCAGATTTAATTTCCTAATTCCTCAGGATCTCACCCAGGATGTCTTGACCTTGAACGGCATAATCCATCCATCAAACATGGTGTTACATTGTCTGTGGAGTAGTTTGTTTTTAAAACATCCTTCAGTACAAACAGTTTTATGTGAGCGTGCCTAAGCGGCCTCTAATCGACAGCACAGTAGAAGATAGTGAGGCTTTGAAGCGACACAGTCAGCAAAGCACACTCCAGACCTGGCCTCTTAAGTACCTCAAATATCATTATCACAAGTTCCATCATACTGTTTGTTAGTTAGCAGGAGAGGTGATAGAGAAAATATAGTAAGATAAGTGTATTCAGAATTATGTGGTACAGTGGAAAGCCCATGAACCAAAGAGGGGAAACCCGGAAGCAACTACTTTTGAATTCATATTCCTAATATTGAGTTCTGTTCATTTCTTTGTCCTCTGTCTGCTGACTGGATCAGTGTTTTGCCAGCATGGTGTTGACACACACATGCACACACACACACACACACACACACACACACACACCAGTTGCTATCTGTGACAATATCCTGAAACTTAAAAAACAAAACACAAAACATAGAAGAAGGAGATAAAAAGCAGAGTAAATGACCAAAAAAAATTGATGGCAGGAGCTGAAGCAAATTATAGGCATCATCTGCTTTGTATTTTTTATGAATACAAATCCTAAAATAAGAGATTAAACTACATTTCTAAAAAGGTTGAAGTGCAGAATGTGCCAGCAGCATAACAGTAAGCATGTTGTCTCTGTTTTTCGTTCGCATCTCTTTACCACTGGTAACAGACCCCAACCCCATGGCATTGGGTTATAAAACCCACTTATATTCAGCCACAGTGATTGGTCCAGAGACGATCATATCAGTAAAGCAAGAGCTACAAAAAGCCTTCCCTGGATTTGTTCTTGCAGAAACTGGCAGCAAAGTGCCCGCTTTCATTTCTTGGATGCCTCAGGCTCCATGGACAGGAGCCTAAAACTTTCTGTTGCTGTGGATTCAATCTTGCCTGAGCAGCTGGCCTGAGAGAAGCCAGCCAACAGAGAGAAACACACACAAAGAAAGAGATAGTCTCAACGATGTTCAAGTTTTATGAACCTCTAAGCTAGTTTCACCTTTCCATAATTCAACCACAGGAACAAGTACAAATACCAAAATACTTTGAATTAGTACATGGGGTTCCTGTCTGTCAGGAGCTTCACTGATACAAGCAGAAAGAAGAAGCATTGCCAATGATACCTGTAAAGTGGGGAACTCATCATGAAATGATGAATCAAAGGGCTGGGAATCAGGGTCCCTCCCTCACAAGCTGAGATGGTGTTAGAGGGCAAAGTGATTCTCCCAAAAATTCATGTTAAAGGCCTATCCCCCCATACCTCAGAATATGAACTTTCTGGAAATGATGTCATTGCAGATGAAATATTAAGATGAGGGCATTAGGGGGGAGCCTGATCCAATATAATTCCTGGCTGTGTAAGCAGGGGAAATTTGGACACACACACACATATAGAGACACACACACAGAAAAGGTGATATGAAGAGACACGGAGAAGATGGCCATCTACAGACCAGAGAAAGAGACTTGGCAAAGATACTTCCTTATAGCCCTAAAAGTAGCTAACCCTGCTGACACCTTGATTTTAGGCCTCTAGCCTCCGGAGCTATGAAACATTAAATTTCTGTCGCTTAAGCCACAGTTTGTGGTATTCTGTTATGGCAGCCCAGGCAATAAATATGGATGGTAACCATCCAAGTCCTGAGGCAGTGACCAGTCATTAAAGTACCTCTATGATATCTTGGTACTTGGATATTATACAGGCTGAGTCTATTTAGCAGACTAGGGGAAAAAAAAATGATAGGAAATTGAAAAGGATTGCTTACTTCTTTCTGCTTTGAGTTAAAAAAAAAAGGCTGAAACAAGTAGAAATAAAATGTGGCCTGTCTAGAAAGAAAAAAGATAAAGCAAGGAGACGGATGACATTGTTGAGTCAGAACATTTCTGTCTGTAATATTCCCAGCCAAGGAGGAATGTCAAGTACTCTGGCTAGTTATTAATGACACCAGCATCTGCACATACTGGTAGGTTCTGATTTAAAGTGGTTGACTTTAGAAGCATTCTGTACCATTTGTTAGTCATTGAAGTTGACATGCAGTCAATTAATATTTTAAGGGTCTTGAATTACAAGAGAAACAACTTGGGATGCTTCCACAGCAAAAGAAATTTCCAGTACCTCACCCTCTCAGCTTGCCAGCTCTCGTAGGTAGTTATCCTTGAGCCAAGGTAAGGGATCATGGATTGTAATTGGTGTCCTTCATATTAAAAATCTTACCTAGGGTAAATATTAATTAATAATTTTGGATATCCAAATAATAAAGAAGTTCAAGGGAAGATAAGAGAAGTCCGTGGCATTGTAAGCGATTCCCTGATCCTTTCTTTTCACCTCAGATATATATACTCTTCAGAATCGTGCATGAAATCTCTCATAAGGTGTGTGGGCTGTTGCTTCACATAGCCTAGAACATGTATGTTATTAAGAAGTTATTTTAGGGCCCCTGGGTGTCTCAGAGAGTTAAGCAACCAATTCCTGATTTCAGCTAAGGCCATGATCTCACAGTTGGTGGAATCAAGCCCCACTTCGGGCTCTGTGCTGACAGCACAAATTCTGCTTGGGATTCTCTCTCTCTCCCACTTTTTCTCTACTCCTTCCTAACTCATATGCATGCTCTCAAGCTCTCTCTCTCTCAAAATAAATAAACATTAAAAAACTAACTAACTAACTAACTAAATAAATAAATAAATAAATAAATAATTTTATACCCAGCTAATCACCTAGTTTGTATGACAGTTATGTGGAGCCACACACCAGGAATCCAGAGATCCTGGAATAGTTTAGTACACCTACACCCACTCTTAAACCAAGGGCACTCTCTGCTCCACAGATAAGGAAACTCAACTACAAATATCTCCAGTCTATATACCAAAAGATAAATGTTTCCAAAGGGATTAAACCAGGTTATTTGCTCTCTTTCCTTCAGGGTGGGCATCCCACAGATTAGAGGTTGCTTAACCAGGAGGGTATTGGATCCAGGGGCAGCTGTTTCACTGTTGATCTTTCCAGACCCATTGGCTCTCTTTGTTGGGCAGAAAAGGGAGAAGAGGAATATTTTCAGTTAAGAGAATCTGATGTACTCTACAAATGAACATTCATTTATTCACTTCATTCTCTGTAAAGTAAGTACTTCCAGTTTCTTTTATACCCTGGCCAGTAAGAGGGCAAGTAGTTTATGAAGTGACTGTTATGTGCTGCTTTCATAGCAATTCTTTTCTACATGGCCATTTTTTGAGAGTTACCAAACGTTCTATCTCTTATTAAATGCTGACGATATGAAAGGCAGTTAAATTTATCATAATCCATAAATTTCATGATTATGTTGAGATAAATGTAGGCCTGACTAAAACAAATACAGATAATGTAGGCTTCCTGGACTAGGATATGAATGAAAAGGCTGGATCTGATTTAGGGTTTTCTCCCTTCCATGAGTGCGTTTTCAGTTGTATGTAGGATGCTAGCTCAGTATCACACAGGGAGATTTTGAAACTGCATGTATTAAGAGGTATGTTTAAGAAGTGTGTGTCTCTCTGTGTGTGTGTGTGTGTGTGTGTGTGTGTGTGTGTGTGCATGTGCACGCATGCATTCAAGCACTGGACAGTAAGAAAATATAAAGAAAGGGGTGCCCAGGTGGCTTAGTCGGTTAAGCGTCCGACTTTCACTTGGGTCATGATCTCGCGGTTCGTGGGTTCGAGCCCCGCATCGGGCTCTGTGCTGACTGCCAGCTCAGAGCCTAGAGCCTGTTTCAGAATTTGTGACTCTCTCTCTCTGACCCTCCCATGCTCACAGTGTCTCTCTCTCTCTCTCTCCTAGAAATAAATAAAACATTAAAAAATTAAAAAAAAAAGAAAATATAAAGAAAGAAAACCATAGCTACTGCTATCTACCTACCTTATGCTCACCTTTTTCTGGCAACATTTCTGCTTCCTTGAACACAAGAGAGTGTACATCTGACAGACTAGACCAACCACAATGCTCAGACTGGTCAGAATGATCAGCACAAAGATGGTGCATGACTGAATGGGTTCCTATAATTTAAAGTAAGTGCATCTTGGGAGATTCCAATGAAGCTGGAATGATGGAACCTTTAAATTCTGATGAGCCTTCTTTGTCAACAGGAGTAGTCTTTCTACCTTTACTTAGAAACTTTATCCTACCTTTGTCTATAACATTTGTAATGGTTTCTCCTCAGGTATTTTTCTTTCCAGGCACTGGCAATTCTCTTCAGAGCCTGCCACCACCCTCCCTCTTTGCTTCCAGAAGTATAAATAGACTCAAGTCCCAGCATTCCTCAAAGAGTGAGCAATTTAGGAAGAGGCTGCTACATGTCATAAAAACTGTGCTTTTACCAGTTTACTAGGACAGAAACCTGGGGAGTATATATGACAATGGATGTTAAGGTACAGGATTATGCTGATAGGCATATAAAGGTAAATCAGGCCAAAATTATGGATTGAGCCCACTAAGCAGTGATTCTGGATGTTTAATTGGCTAGCAGAAATATGGACTCAAAGGTGACCTACAGTATGTGAAATTAAAATGCCAAAACTACCTTGGTGTTTTGTATCCATAGGCTTAGGAAAACTGGAATGCTAGAGAACATTTCACATAAGAACTTCTCACCCACCCTGGGAGATTCCAGAGGACACAACACAATCTCACCATTACTATAAGAAAAATATTTCTGAGAGGATACCAACCATGCTTTAAGAACTCCATGGATGTTATTTTCAGTAGATCTGATATCACAGGGAAAATTCCACCATCCAACTGGATTACTAAATGCAATGGAGATAATTGGAACCCAGGGTTTCAAGGACCAAGTAGTGCTACTTAATTGCCAAAGACAAGGTAGGTGTGGTTATCATAGTGGGCAATGGAGCCAAAGAAGTAAACAGAATACCCGAACAGGTAGAGACTGTAGCTTTGGCTAGTTTAGCATGGTTTCCCTAAAAGTGAAACAGATGGACAGTATACTGCTGCTACTTTATCTGTGTAAGTAGCAGCACCTACTATTACTCTCAGTGATCTACTGGCAAATAATAACATCTCTTATTGTCACCATCTCCTGTGATTAAAAACCTATGGGAAACTACCATGACCCAATTCAGTCAAAATTGCTGATGGATGGCTCAGACCCTCAGAAGTGAAGGTTTGTGTCATCCCATCAGACAAAGACCCACAACCAACAGAGGTGCTTAAGGAGTGCAAAAGGATATAGAATGAGCAGTAAATACTTGTTGTTAACAGTTTCATTTTATACTCTAAAATTCACTTTGAAAATAAAGAAAGTTTGATTTTGGCTGGCTGGCTCAGTTGGTTGAACATGTGACTCTTGGTCTAAAGGATGTAAATTCGAGTAATCTCAGATGTAGAGATTACTCAAAAATTAAAAATTTAAAAATAGGGATGCTGGGGTGGATCAGTCTGTTAAGCACCTGACTCTTGATTTCAGCTCAGGTCATGATCTCAGAGTTCATAAGATCGAGCCCGGGTTGGGCTCTGTGATGACAGCACAGAGCCTGCTTGAGATTCTCTCCCTCTCTCTCTACCCCTCCCTGGCCCATACTTGTTCTCTCTCTCTCTCTCTCTCTCTCTCTCAAAATAAATAAATAAGAATTTAAATAATAATAATAAAATAAAAGAAAGAAAGGAAGTCTGAGTCAGAGTCGAGTAATTAGCTGAAAATCATGTAACTGTTAAGTACAATATCCTAAAATGCATACCATGACTTTATAATTCCAATATGCATTTCTTACTTAAAACAAAGCGAAACAAAACAAACAAACAAAAAAAAACCCCAAAGGTGATGTATTAAGAAAATAAAACATGATGGATGAGTAGGAAGAAAAATCAGTAAGGGGAAAAGAAAAGAAGCATTTTGCTTGAGTTGATGTTGCTGTTAGCTACACTGGTGATTGGATCTGGTCAATAGCAAAGCGAATGAAAAAGCTTTTTAAAGAGCACTGAAGGTAATGTAATTCCCCCAGTAGTTTGTTATAATAATCAAGCATGGACTTCTATGATGGCCCAACTTAAGTGTAAGGACAAACACCAAATTAAAGAAGTCTCCCGCAGAAAGCAGAGCTGGATACATAAATTTCACATATTGTTGATTGTAGGAACAACTTACAGCAAAGGATTTTTAGAAGAAAATTAGCAAATCATCAGATATTGAGGTTTTCAAACTTGTAAAGCCGAAACATCCTGCTGCCTCTTATCTACACAACTGTCAGAGCCTCTAGGGCATATTACACTTCTGTGATTTGAAAATGAGTATTATATTTCGGGTTAATGACTTTAACAATAGGGACAATGATTAAGATCTATTTTTCAAAGGCATCTGTGTAAAATTATTAGCCAAGAGTAGATTTCATATATTTTATTTAAACACTTATGGGGAAAAATTAGTTGGAGAAGTTTTACAGACCCATCAGGAAAATAATGGTAAGCAATTGTCATTGATACTATACTATAATTCCTGTATAGTATTAACTAAGATCCAGCTGTGCAGCCTACCATCTACACAAGTTTCCTGAGTTAGCAAAACCAACTAAATGCAGGCTGTGTTTGTGTTATCAAAATCCCCTTGTCAATGGGTCTCCTTGGACTTGAGAGACTACAGTAAGCTACAGTTATGAAGTACAGATACATTATCTCTAATTACCTGGATACAACTATTTAATTGAGAAATACATGCCTGGTTATCCTATTTCTTAGTGCTTTTCCAATGGAAAAAAAATCCATTATTCACATTGTGCCTACCTCATGGTAACGCTATCTTTATCCCTTTCTAAAAATACATTTTTCTTAATTATATGCTACTAAAAAGCAATTACAAAAATAATTTTAAGTTCTTAAATAGTAAGGATCATGAACTCAAGAAATTTGCCTTTATAAATTCTTTTAACTTTTCAGTATTTTTATAAGATGGGCGCAATCATATTTCACTGGTGAAAAATTTAAGTAAATTTCCCAAAACTACAGGGCTAATAAGAGACAAAAACTAGGATTTCAAACCCACTTGGTCCAAGTTCAGAGATTCTACTTTTCAACTCTTTTCTATCAGTATCTGTTATTCAATCAAAATAATAATATTGACAGGATTAAAGTATTTATGAAAATATTTCATTCAAAACTTAGAGCTAAGAGTTTGGGGCACCTGGGTGGCTCAGTCGGTTGAGCGTCCGACTTCTGCTCAGGTCATGATCTCACGGTTAGGGTTCGAGCCCCGCGTTGGGCTCTGTGCTAACAGCTTAGAGCCAGGAGCCTGCTTCGGGTTCTGTGTCTCCCTCTCTCTCTGACACTCCCCTGCTCACACTGCCTCTCTCCCTCTCTCAGAAATAAATAAAACATTAAAAAATACTTAGAGCTAAGTGTTTGATTTAAGAAATTTAAATAGACAATCACAGTGCAAGCTTTGCTGTCACTTTATTGAGTTGCCATGTGCCACTGTCTGTAGTAAATCCTAAAGATGACACCACAACGTCCAGGCTCTAATCAATGATTTACCCACAAATAATTCTTTTTGTTTGGATTTGCTGAAATAACTGGACATTATTTGCCCCTGATGAAGCTGAGAAAACTAATGGTGAGTGTCTCAATGAAGGATCATTTGGATTTAATTAATGAAATTTGTTCAGGCTGCCTTAATAATAGCATTGCATTCTGAGAGAAACAAGAACATTAATTATAAACAAGTTTCTTCAGGTTTAGGATGGAATATAAAAGCAGTATCCAAGTCACAGAGTATCTTTTTCTCTTAGTCACAACTTGGCTTTTTCTTTGCCTTTTAGTTTCATTCCTCACCCCACCCCCCCCATAGGACCAACATATTTTTTACCATGCATATAGTAGAAGATGTCTGTCTCACTCATTTTGAGTTCAAATATCTGGGTTCAAGAAATCAGCGAAGACCGGGGCGCCTGGGTGGCTTAGTCGGTTAAGCGTCCGACTTTCGCTTAGGTCATGATCTCGCGGTTCGTGGGTTCGAGCCCCGCGTCGGGCCCTGTGCTGACTGCCAGCTCAGAGCCTGGAGCCTGTTTCAGTCTGTGACTCCTTCTCTCTCTGACCCTCCCTGCTCACGCTGTCTCTCTCTCTCCTAGAAATAAATAAACATTAAAAAAAAAAAAAAGAAATCAGCGAAAACCAACTCAAGTTGCAAATTCCCAAACAAGAGATCTATCTATCTATTCATTTATTGTTTGGGGGGGAGGGGGGGGTTGTTTAGTTTGTTTTGTTTTGGTCAATGTTTATATCTCATCCAATTGGTCAGGTACATAGTCACATAGCAAAAACAGAGCTTCCTGGAACAATCCATAGGGACTAAGAGAAAGGGTGTTTAAATCTCTAAAACACTTGGATGTTATTGATTTATTTCAAAGTACATTGTGAGGAAGGCCTACAGAAATTTGCCAGTAGGGAGTTAGATTTTGAAATTGTGGACAAACTCAGGGCTTTCTGTGTAAACTAAAATACCATCTTGTTCAGGACACCCTACAGAAAATAGAGTATGTAATGATATTCTCCTAAAAGAAACAAATAGGTTTTTTTTTTAAAGTATTCCACAGATATTTACTTAAGTTGTTATATTTTTTCTCTTGAACAAATCCAAAAGTCCATGGACTTTTCTCAATTTGGATTTTACTTAATCTAAGTAAATACTTAAAAGTTAATGCCCATTGCATACTAAACTTATTTTTCTTACCTTTTAATGTTTTTTTTTTTCATTCTTCACCAGAGATCATAAAGTCAAATGTTTCTGAGGACCAAGAATGTAGGATAGATAACTGAATCAGTCTGCTGTAACAAAGCTGGGAGTGGCAAATCTTTGGTCGGTTGAATGGCCTCTGGCTAAGCAAAGAATATGGACATAACAGATGAAACCCTTATTCCCCAGGCTCACTCTGTTTGCTCTGAAAAGTGATGTTTAAGTTACATTTCCAATTAAGTCCATTAAAACGTATTTGGTCCATATATTCAATTAAATATGAGGGAGACATAGAACTAAAACCAAGAAGAAACAAAGTAACAGCCCAAGCTCAGCACTCTGAAACAAAACAGATGCATGAAGAGCAAACGTTGGCGTCTTATATATTTGAGGCTTCTATCACTCAAATAAAGAGGGAATGGAAGAAGGAAGGAAATAAGGGAGGGAGGGAGGAAGGAAGGGAGGAAAGAAGGAGGGAAGGGAGGAAGGAAGGGGGAAAGGAAGGTCAAAGAACTCACAGAAACAGGCAATAGCTGATAGAATGTGGTTACCAGGGCCTGGGTGGATGGAGAAATGGGAGATGCTGGTCAAAGGATAAAAGCCTTCAGTTATAAGATGAATAAACTCTAAGGATCTAAAATACATCATGGAGATGACAGTTAATAACACTACGCTGTGTCCTTGAAATTTGCTAAGAGAATAGACCTTAAGCGTTTTCACTGCACACATACACACAGGAAAGGTAACCATAGGGGGTGATGGATGTGTTAATTAACCTCATTGTGGAAATTATTCATAAAATATATATAAGTCAAATCATCCCATATTACACATTAAATATATACACTTTTATTTGTCAATTACACCTGAAAAATAACATAATAGCATAATGAGATAGCATATTTTCTATTTCCAAGAAACGAATATATGCAAAATTGAGAAAAATATCACATTCTGTAGAGGTCCCCACCTGCCCTGCCCCAACTCCAATTTTCACACGTGCACATATAATAGCAAGAGGCTCTAGGGATATTTTAGGTCATAGGGATAGAACTGCCATATAGTAAACATGACAAACAACTAAATTATCTATTTACTTCAATAGGATGGAATCAAATTGGGAAGAGAATGCAAAAATATAGACAGAGGAAGCCTACATATTTTTGAATAATTGTACATGGCTAAATGTCAGATTTGATGGAGAAGGGCGGTGGCACTCAGTGTTTTCTCTGCTTCAATTTTTCTGGAAGTCGAAATATTTAATAACTTATAAAAGAAATGAAAAACTATACAAAAGTTACCCAATATTTATGACATGATGGATTTCAGTATGTTTATTATATTTATTTATAGTTCCCACTGTACTTTTGCCTGTTAATCTCACTTAAATTCTTTAATGTTTGTTTAATTTTGAGAGAGAGAAGGAGAGAAGGGTGAAGAGAGAGGGGGAGACACAGAATCCAAAGCAGGCTCCAGGCTTTGAGCTGTCAGCACAGCTGAACAAACTCAAGAGTCATGAGATCAAGAACTGAGCTGAAGTTGATGCTTAACCAACTGAGCCAGCCAGGTGCTCCAGTATTAAGTCTTATTTTAAACTGATGCTGAGGAAAAACAATTTAAGATAAAATGAATATCAGTCAACTAATCCTCCCACCTTCTACCTGTCCTCTTTAAACTGCTCATTTCAATTGGTTACCAACTTCATATGGATTCTACATATCATCTGTCTCCATTTCTGAAGGAATACCTTATTCATACATAGTTCAACATAGATGGGAAAAGATGGTTCAAATATATTCACATGCAATTGATATCTAAGTGCTCAGAATTGCCAGGTACTGTGTTGAGTGATAGAACATTACATGTGTTTAAAAGCCAGTGAGAGAAAATATCAAAGATTAACACACAAATACCAATATGGAGTGTTTTCCATAGTAGGTCATTCACTATGACTGGTGGGTCCATTTCATCCACATAGACTACAGGAGCAATATGAAACATAAATTCTGATTAGACACTTTCAGATAACATAAGAGAGACTGGAAAAAATATCAGAAGCAATTATGTAATCATACATTTTTTAGATATCTGGTGATAAGATGTCAAACAGAAAGTTAAAGTTACATAAATAGTATATAAATGCTCATAGAGACTGTACCCAATTCTGCTAATTTGAGATCTTGTGTTGATTGATGGACTAACAAGACCTCCATTGACATTCAAGTGGCCCATTTATGAGAACTGATATCAGAAATAGAACCATGATGGAGCGCCTAGGTGGCTCAGTTGTGATCTCATGGTTCTTGAGTTTGAGCCCCGCATTGGGCTCTCTGCTGTCAGGGTGGAGCCTGTTTCAGATCCTCTGTCCCCCTCTCTCTCTGCCCCTCCCCTGCTTGTGCCCTCTGTCTCTCTCAAAAATAAGTAAACATTTTTAACAAAAGAAATTTAACCATGATATAGATGAGACCCGCATAGTAATAAGAACTTTCAGTGACCTCTAAGACAATTTCCCACAATCATCTTTTCTCTATTTAAATGCAATTGCTCCATATTGAGATGTCAGTTGCCCAACTCATTAAGTGCACTGCTAACTGCTAATAAGTTCCTTTTTAATTAATGTGTCTCAGCATCTGAAGATAAAGAGTTCAAGAACAGCATTCCCAGAGAAAATTGTCTGATCATGCTATTTAGCACCAAATCCCACATTTATTACTTGAATGAATAAAAACGAACTGTATTCTAAAAAATATAATTTAACCCATTATTATTATTGTAGGTTTCATAAGTTTTCTCCCTCGAAATTACCTAATCCAAGTAATTCACTGTTTCCAAATTTCCTATTAAAGAAGCAATACTGTGTTTTGCCACTTCCACTCACCTGAGCATTACAATTAGTGTCTGGAGAAAAAAAAACACAAGGAAATCTTATGTCATTTTAATATTTAGAAACAATAATTTTGGAGCACCTGGATGACTTCAGTTAGCTAAGCATTTGACTTCATCTCAGGCTGTGATCTCACAGCTGGGGATTCGAACACCATGTCAGGCTTTGTGCTGACAACTCAGAGCCTGGAGCCTGCTTAGGATTCTGTGTTTCTGTCTCTCTCTATGCCCTTCCCCTTCTTGCACACATTTTCTCTCTCTTTCCCTCACTCTCAAAAATAAATAAACATTAAAAAAGAATAATAATTCTAGTAATGACCACAACATAAATAATATTCATAATAGGTGCTAACTTCTATTAAAACTTTTTATCAACAAATGAACTCACTGCTTTGCATTTTTGACCAATTTAATCCTTATACAAATCCTGTTAACCAAAGGCAATTATTATGTGTTTTTTATAGATAGGGAAATAGACCTGCTCAAAATGACACTGTTCTCAAATGTGGTTCTAAAAATAAAACCCAGACTGTCTTTCAAGGCTTTGCTATTATTTTATTTTCTTTCCTTACTATATTTTCAAATCCATTAGCATTTTATCAAACTGAAGTCTGAAGTTATAGTGTCTACTTATTGGTAATGGCTAAATTTCTTGGTACGTGGATGGTAATGACTTGGGCTTATTGTTTACATGCAAATTACTTTATGGTTGCAGGAGAAATCTTAACTATTTTTTAAAAAAAAATTTTTTTTATTTCTAGGAGAGAGAGAGAGAGCGTGAGCAGGGGAGGGTCAGAGAGAGAGGGAGTCACAGACTGAACAGGCTCCAGGCTCCGAGCTGGCAGTCAGCACAGAGCCCGACGCGGGGCTCGAACCCACGAACCGCGAGATCATGACCTAAGCGAAAGTCAGACGCTTAACCGACTAAGCCACCCAGGCGCTCCAAATCTTAACTATTTAAGAGGAGGTTAAGCAATACCGCTACCAGATGACCAAAATACATATCAGCAAAAAGGTACATACACGTTGGTTGTGGAATGAAAACCTAAATAAAATAAAGAAAAATCACTAGCAAACTCAAACTGAGACATTTTATGTAAAAAGAAGATGGGCTCATCTGATGAATGGATCAAGGAGATGTGGTTTATCTATACAATGGAATACTACATGGCAATGAGAAACAATGAAATCTGGCCATGTGTAGCAACATGGATGGAACTCGAGGGTATTATGCTAAGTGAACTAAGTCAGGCAGAGAAAGATACCATATATTTTCACTCATATGTGGAACAGAAGAAACTTAACAGAGGACCATAGGGGAGGGGAAGGGGAAAAAATAGTTAAGGAGAAGGAGGGAGACAAACCACAAGAGACTCTTAAATACTGAGAACAAAATGAGGGCTGATGGGGGTGGGGGAGAGCAGAAGGGGAGTGATGGACATGGAGGAGGGCACTTGTTGGGATGAGCACTGGGTGTTCTATGGAAACCAACTTGACAATAAAGTATAATTAAAAAAAGAAGATGGGCTTATTATTATTAGAAATAATATGAAAAGAGATGAAGAAATATTGATAAACTATTTCCTATTAAAAGAGATCAAAGAGAATTGATAACTAAAGGCATTATCTGATTTTAGATTTGATATTATAAGGGAAGAAAATATTACTATGATGAATAGCATTGGTCAATGGCCAAATTGGTAAATGAACAGCCTATTAGATCAAAGTAACCAAGAGACAGTGTAACTAAAATCAGTCATGTGGGTGTCCCATGCCTAAATTACTGAACTCCCATGAAAATACTCCACAGCAGGTTTGAGTCAGCTTACCTGGTTGTCAATACTTTGTGCATGTTATTACACATTGTTGCCAAGAGAATGAAGTCCTGTCTGCATGAGTCACTGGGAGAGAAGGACTGGACCAGTGTGCCTGGTCTTTCCTGAACTCCGTCCCTCGTGCTGTTTTCCTTTGATGATTTAATTTGTGTCTGTTTGCTCTACAAAACCCTAACTGAGAATAACAGCTTTTCTGAATTCTCTTAGCCCTTCTGGTGAATTCTCAAACCAGAGTGATCCTGAGGGTCACCAAAACACCTAGAAAATAAACACTGACATGTTCAGCTATAAAAAGGCATAATGTCTATAAATTATTTTCAAAATGATTCAAAAATACATATATATTTATATACGCATAGAGTGTCTATATGTATAGTTTCATGACTATGTATATATATTTGAATGAATGTACATAGAGAAAAAGTGAGAGAATGATAAAGATTATCTCTCACATTTTCCCTTCAAATTTTAAGGTTTCATTTCATGTACCTACTTATGATCTGTTTTGAAACCACTGAAGAGTGCACAAATGTTCCAAGTTTTTCTCATCCTTTCCAAGACTTGTCCTTTTTTTTCTTTTTTGACAGTAACTACCTTAATAAATATGAAACAGTATTTATCTAGAGAAACATCTTTCCAAGTTCTTTGCCCTTTTTTTTTTTTTTTTGCCCATTCTGGAAACAGGATTTTACTGTCGTTCAGTTTTAGGAGTACTCTATATATTCCGAGGTTAGTTCCTCATCAAATATATGATATGCAACTATATTTCTCATTCTGTGGGCTACTATTTCGCTGGGTTGGCAGTTTCCTTTGGTGCACAGAAGTTTGTAAATTTCAGGAAATCCAATTTGCCTATTTTTTTTTAATTTTGTTGCCTCTGCCTTTGATGTCACATGTAATAAATCAATGTCAAGTCAATATTGTGAAGACCTCTGTTTTCTGTTAAGAATTTTATAGGTTTTTTTTTAATGCTTTATTTTTATAGAGAGAATGCACGCACACAAGCTGGGGAGGGGCAGAGAAAGAGAGGGAGAGAGAATCCCAAGCAGGCTTCATGCTGTCTGCACAGAGACCATGGGGCTTGAACTCACGAACTGTGAGACTATGACCTGTGCTTAAATCGAATGTCAGACATTTAGCCAATTGAACCGCCCAGAAGCCCCAGAATTTTACAGTTTTATTTGTTACTTTCAGGTCTTTGATCCAGTAAGTTGGCTTTTATATGTGGTGCTCAGTAAGGGTCCAATTTCATTCTTTTGCATGTGGATATGCTGTTTCCCCAGCACCGTTTATTAAAAAGACTGCTGTGTCTCCATTGATTTATCTCAGCACCCTGTTAAAAAAATCATTTGACCATATGATTTGTGGATAGAGATAATTTTACTTCTTTCTTTTCAATTTGGATATTTTTTCATTCTTTCTCTTTCTTAATTTCTCTTCTCCTATATTGTTTTATGCTGTTATTGGCTTGGTATTTGTTTTGTTTGCTTTATCTTGGCTGGTTTATACAACCAAGGTGCCTGTGAATGAACCCAACCTCCAATTCCCTTTCACTGTTGTGGTGTCCTTGATCGTCTGGCAATGACACCAGGTATCACATCAATTAGTAGTTAGCTGGTTTAAACCTGTTAACTGCACTCCACATTCCTGGTGCACCATTCTGTCAATTTTGCTTATTTCTGGTTCTATTTTCCCTTAAGATATGGATTATGATAAGCTCAATTCAGATGCTTTTTTTTTTTTTTGGCTTGCCAACTGATCTCTTTTAAAGCTACTGAAAAAGAAGTTAAACTGTGCTCTAATAAATCATAGATATGTCATCTATTACACCTCATTTGACTTTTAAGATTATCAATGCTTCAAATCAATATATTAGTAGTATCTCACAGTAGCTTAAATATAGCCTATACACTTAAAATATTGTTGCAATAGCGGCATCTGGGTGGCTCAGTCGGTTAAGCATCTGACTCTTGATTTCATCTCAGGTCATTTTATCATGATTCCTGAGTCTGAGCCCCACATCGGGCTCTGAACTGGCCATGTCGAGTTTGCTTGGGATTCTCTCGCTTTCTCCCTCTCTCTCTGCCCTTCCCCTGCTGGCACACACACACTCTCTCAAATTGAATAAACATTTTAAAATATATATTGATGTCATAATAAATTAATTTTTATATTCTTAAAAAAAGTAACAATTATAATAACTAGAATCACCAAAAAGTAAAGAAAAACAACAATAAAAAGAGCCTGGAAACTTGCATCAGATTCTTTTTTGATTTATATTTGTTTTCCATATACAACATCATTTGGTTTTTGAGCCATTCATTTATTTAACAAATATTTGTTGAGCATCTTTCAAGCATAATACTCTAAATACTGAAAGTAGCCGGTCGAACAATGCAATCAGATCACATTTCACATGTGTGCTATTTGAGAAGGCAACAAAAAAATCAATTAAACATGAAATATGACTTTCAGTCCAGATTCCATAAATAAAATTTTTTAAGTGAATGAAATAACATCAGCAGGGGTCATCATCATTACTTTAGAAAAGCTATAATACATCCAAGTGACATCTCCATAAGGAATCCCATGAGCTATAACCTGACTGGAGTCAAATATGAAGTCATGCAAAGATGCAGAAAATGACTCCAGGAGTTGAGCCAGCAAGTTCGAGGGGCCTGAGGAAGGAATATGCTCCATACTCTCAAGGAAATAAAAGAAAGATATACCTTAAATGTTGTTAAAGGGGAGGAGAATGCTATTAATTGGAAATAGAGTCCCAAAATTAAGTGAAATTAAAATTCTGATGAGCCAAAACATCTTAATATTCTGAAAGCCACTTTTTAACTTTATTTATTTATTTTAAGAAAGAGAGAGCATGAGCAGGGAGGGGCATAGAGAGAGGGAGAAAGAGAATCCCAAACAGGCTCCATGCTGTTAGCACATAGCCCAGTGAGGAGCTTGAACTCACAAACCATGAGATCATGACCTGAGCTGAAACCAAGAGTCAGATGTTTGACTGATGGAGCCACCCAGTCACCCCCAGAAAGCCACTTTCAAGAAAATAAAAACCATTCAAAGAATATGGCAGGATGAGATCTTATGTGGTTTTCAATTTAATAAAGTTATTTTTATCTCTAGATAGGGAATAGTATATTAGAAGGCAACAAAGAAGGGAACTTTTGACTGATAAATGTAATAAGTGTGGTGAGATATCAAAGTTGGTTCAGATGAGGGGGAAAGAAAAGAAGCTGATAGGTCAAATAAGATAAATAAAATAGGTCAAATAAACATTTCCCTGCTATATGCTACAATAAGTAGCAATTTTATAACCATTAACTACATTAACTACATTTTCCACTAACTACACATTTAATGGAAAATTATTGATTCAGACCTATACCTTAAAATTATGAACAAAGATTTCACATCATTTCATTGTTTTTGTACATACTTAAAAGCACATGAAATGTTCTAAATTTAATTAAAATTGTTGTTAGGACTTTTCATTTACAGTTGCTATAAATATGCGTCTTCCCACAAAGTGTACAGAGAATTATGACATTCAAATATTTGAAAGTTATCTGTGTTAATAAGAGATATTTACGTACTATGATGACTGTGTTGAATAATGTTGAATAATGAGAAGAGGGGGAAATGTGCTGTTACAAATGGCTTTTCAATAAAAAAGCAATTATGTGTCAAATATGCTAGTTTTCCTGTACCCACTCCTTTCTCCCTGAATTAGCTGAGCAAATGACATAGGGTTAAATATGTGTCCATAATATGCTTCCTCTTTTGATACTAGTCCATTTTGAGAAGACAGGACTAATGTTCCTCAAATGACGTATTATTCAAAAAATTAAAAAAAGTCTTAAACTAGGCAATTTCAAATATGTTCTTGAAGGACATATGAGACCAGATCTGTGTAGAATTAATGAGCCGCCTGCGGCCAGGATCATTCTAATCTCTTTCCCAAATTCTTAATCCCTTAAATTTGAAACATCGTATCTTTCAAAAGTTATGATGTCCATTTATATTCCAGATATTACCAGATATTCACATTTCACTATCATTTTCATGAAACAAGTTTAAGAAGTCTCTGTGATAAAAAGTAACAAAAGTGTTTTGAGATATCCCTGGGTTCTTTGAAAATTATCTTCTATTTATTTTTAGAACTGACACCACTATTCAGATAGGTTTGCAAAGAGCAGCAGAGTCTGGGTAAATTGTGACATTACCAATTTGTCAAGGCAAGTACTATAAATTGTTCATAAAAATGAGTTGGCATCGTATGATCAATAGAATCCTCAAATACTTGATTTTATCATTAAAAACTTTTGGCTAATAAAATGCTCATATGAATGAAATAAATGATGCCATTTTCTGGTAGATAGTATTCGTTGTCAAGAAATAATGAATAGGATTCCAACACAATGTGTTGTGAACATTTTTCTTGCACAAGAAGGCAAAATAGAATGGAAGACTATATTGAAGATTAAGAGACTGTAGCTATTGTAATGAACCTGAATGATAGTTTAAGATAGTATTGAATTGTAAATCAGCCATTTCAATGTTTAGTAGTGAATAAAAGGAAAATTGCAGGTTTGGAAGCTGAAAAGTAGAGGATTATTTCACTATTTTATGTGTGTCCTAGGAGGGAATAATTTCTGGAATAAGGAAGATGCCTATATACAGGACTTATTTGTGTATATGTGTGTATAAAATCATCAATTGCTACCTATAATTGCTATGATTCTCTCTCTAAAACGTTGCATAATGTGCTTCCCTTTTCTAAATTATTACCATTAATCCTTCCTGTTATTTCAATACCTTATTTCCTCAATTTAGTGTAGATAAACACTATGATCTGGATACTGACATTTTCTACTTCTATAATTCAACCTTTTTTTCCACTAACCTTTTTATACTCTCATGTTCACTATGCATGATTCACCTAACTCTTCTCCAGCCCATTTATGTCCATGAGTCACCTGTACCTTCTCTTTAGGTTCCTATTCCTTTTTACATTTGAATGAGAATCCTTCTCAATGGAATTCTAGAGTCATAATTCTAAAAATGAACTAAGAGAACTAAAACATCCTGAGCTGAGGAGTATGTATCTATCTTTAAAGGCCTTCAGAATATTCTCTCCAATTTTTGCTAACTTATGCAGTATTTATAGTGTTTCCATTCCATGCAGATTAGGCAAAATTTCAAAAATCACAAGCATATTGGCAAAATGGATCCAAGTTAATATCATAAGCGCATTTAGTCCTTAAATAGATGTATATTTTTGCATAGCTTCTCCAAAACTAGATTCTTGATAAAAATTTATAAGGCTGACAGCTGTTTTATAATGCTGTTCTAAAAGTCAAAGACAAACTGGCAAAATAACAAAAGGTATGATTCTAGCTTACCTGAAATTAATTTGAATTCAAATATATAACATTTCAAAGTGTAACTCATAAAATTAGACTTAAGGGAAATTACAAAATATACTTGATAAGAAAAAGAAAAAGTTTGAACTCCTAAGATCTTTCTATATAAGTTGAAAAATTAGAATATTTTAGATAATAAAATATCAGTAGGCCTTCAATGCTCTTGAATGACAACTTAGATATCTGGGCAACCTAACATACCTATTAAAACTTTTAGAATACAAATCCTACTGACCTGGATCAAGGTTCTTTTGGTCAAAATGTATGACCATTGCTGTTGGGGAACTAATATTTACTGGGCAAAGCAAGAATATATGAAACCAATCTTTTTGTTAAATTGTTCCATATGATGTAAAGGTTTAATCCTCTTCTCCATGTATAAGAATAAAAGGTCTCATCAAAGTTACACTTATGAATTTGGGTATTGCCAATTCCTAAGATGTATAATCTATTCTCACCGGTTTCTATCTATATCCTGATGATAAACGAAGAAACCAAGAATATGAATATCATAGATTATACTTTTTCAGAATCAGTACTACCAATTTCATACATGTAGATCTTTACACACACACACACACACACACACACACACACACACACAAGTGGGGTAGGGGCAGAGAGGGGGAGAGAGAATCCCAAGCAGAGATCCCATCTTGAGATCGTGACCTGAGCCCATATCAAGAATCAAATGCTTAACAGAACCTCTAAATAAAGTTTCCCCATTTTAAAGACCTACATGAGAAATTCCTTTCAGATCTCAGTAAGAGTGAAAAAAAAATTGTCCTCCATTGTTGCCTTTTAAAGAAATTAACACACTTTATTTTTTTAAATTGTTTTAATGTTTTATTTATTTCTAGGAGAGAGAGAGAGAGACAGCGTGAGCAGGGGAGGGTCAGAGAGAAAGGGAGTCACAGACTGAAACAGGCTCCAGGCTCCGAGCTGACAGTCAGCACAGAGCCCCACCCGGGGCTCGAATCCACGAACCGCGAGATCATGACCTAAGCGAAAGTCGGACGCTTAACCGACAAAGCCACCCAGGCGCCCCGAAATTAACACACTTTAAACTTATATCTTATCCTTTGCACTTTTGCTAGGAAGCTCAAGGTCAAATATGTTACTCTTGCTAATTTCTAATGGCATGCATTTGAAGAGCCAAAAATGAAGTCCTCCGTTAAGAGAAACCTCGGGCTGCACGTACCCCCATCCCAGTCCCAATCTCAGACTGTTCAAGGCTAAAGCCATCCTCGGACCGCCCTTAGTTCAGCTAATCAAAAAACATTCCTATGGTCTGAGTCAAGGCTGGGAACTGCAGATACAAACTAGCCAGTTTCTCATCGCTTGCCTGAACCCCACATGGGCCCTTTGAACTCACCTCATAATTGGTCATTTTCAAAGGATTCTCAAAAGTCATGATTGGGTCCCGCCGAAAGTAATGAACACCTCACAGATACTGAATGGTCAAAGCTGTAATTGTAATTGGTGCTTATGTGATGATGCTACACGTACTGTAACACCCCCATCCCTTACTCCTTAAAAACCCTATTCGCTATTGTTCTTGGCTTCATCTTGCTGCCACGACACCGGTAGGCAGATGAGCCTCTGCTCGAGCTTGTAATAAAGACCCTTTTGTATTTGCATTGGTGTCGGCTCCTTGGAGGTCTCGGAACTCGCGAATAGGGCACAACACATTATATACCCTAACTTTAGTCCTCTCCTCACCTATTTTCCTACTTTTATTACTCCTATGTTCAAGTTTTCTCTTGCTATATCTTTTGTGGTATAGATTATTGTAAGAAAACTATTTTTTTAGCCTTCATTATATAGGTTGGAGATACAGTTATTAAATAAAATTTTCAAAACTGTGTTGGGCATATTTAGATTTCTTTGCACTTACGCTTAGATTTTAGCTTTGTAACTTTCTTTTCTTCAGCAATTCACCAGGGTGGATTGTTCAACAAGATCATTTCCTTGATCATGTTGAAGCTGGAATGTACAGAAGCTGAAATGGTAGCAGAAAATCTGCTGTTGCTTGAGGGCATTTATTCTAAGCCAGGCACATGTCTAATGTTATAAATACCCTGAAAGGAAGTATTATTTTCAATATGATAATACTAACCACTAAATGACCCAACGTCACAAAACTGGTAAATTGCAGAACCAAAATTCTTATCTCATGTTCTCTGATTAAAAAAGTCCAAGAGTTACAAGAGTTACCTTCAAATTATGGCTTTTCTTTGAAGAGTCCAAGAGGAAGGACCCGGGGTCCAGGGTTAGTCATTCCTGCACCACTGAGATTTTTATTTATGTGGGTGGTAAACAAAAAGGTGACAAAACTGATGGAACACCAATATCACGTAATATTGTCTTTTATTTTTTCCCACATCAAGTGGGCAAGCAATCATTAAGTCAAAATATTGTCATTTGACTCAAGCCTAACTCAAAAATGTATAATTTAGAAAATTCCAGGAAATGTATCAACAATTCCATGTGCAAACGCCTCTACATATTTATACTTGAGGGAGTATTTATCGGGAATAGTCTTATGATTGGTTAAAATGATTAACTTTTGTTCCCTCGTTTCACATTTGAATTCCAAATTAGAGTATAATTGTGATGAGTGTATCCAACAAGTCGTTTAGAAAGTTCTTACCATTTAATTACTTACTCATGGACTCCCACCAGATGCCCAACAATATTATTGACAATTTTCTAAGGAAAATTTGTTTTCCTCCATTTACGAAGTTGCAATTTTAGCAGTGAGTCTCTAATGAGATGACATTGGGTGCATGGTAAGTTTCACTTAATGCTGTGAGTAGCATCTAGTATACATTGGGTGCCCATTTATGAAGGCCTGGTTGATAGCAGAGCACGTCGTCTCTTATCTCCTATCTCATTGCTTCAGTGATTCAGTTGGTCCTTTAGAATGGTATGGCTCCATGCCTCTGCTATATTCAGCTCAGTGAGCTCATGAAATACTGCTCCTAAATGTCACTCTCTTTGCAATAACAAAGTAAAAAGTGAACTAAGTAAAATCATTTATTAGCTTGTTTACCATGAGTTGCAAAAGTCAAAGGAAAAGAAACAACAGCTTCCAGCTTGAGTCAGAAGAAAAAAATAACTCCTTTAGTGTTTTATATGTCAGTTTGCTTTCAGTTTTGTCTAGTGAATGTGAAGACAGGGAATTCAATTTTAATAAAGGACATATCCGTTACTCTTTATGAGATCATTGGGAAGTACTTACTATCCATTTTAAATCTAAATCCCACTCAGTGTAAGGCTGTCCCTCGACTGCTTCTAAATTGTAATTTTTTTTTATTTTATTTTTTTGCCAAGCCCAAATCTAATAGTTGTGAGCACACACAATACTCTTCTCTCATACTTTTTGGCAATACAATTCAGCTCCCCTATTAAATATCTGTGGCAACTGTTATCTTTTACTATCATCTTTTATTAATATATATTTTTAGAGTCATCACATTATTTTGTCCTTTGTCATAATTAGGAAATAGGCTATGTAATTAGATCGTGGGTAAGGACATCATAGTACATATTTAAAAATACAGAATTGTGTAAATTGTTTGCTTTTTTGTATTTCCGTGTTAGTTAAATATTTACTCTAGTTTATTCATGTGCCAAATTAAATAATTTAACTATATGGAAGGACAATGCCACTCTTTTGATGAGACATTTATGAGAAAAGAAACTAAAGATGAACTAACACTGATGTTCTTACTTGAATGCTGATTGAAGTCTCTATCGCTGTTATTATTTACTTCAAAATAAACATCAGTTATCAGTTCTAATATTTTTTGACAGAGTCAAGCTCTCCTCAGTTAATCTCTTGTTATTAGTTGTTAGTAGGAAACATATTTGCTTATATAAACATGTAAGAAATTTTATATACTACATTCATGAAAGTAACATATTCTGTATCATGTACATAATATAAAAATATATGTACTATAAAGGTAAATACAATCACTAATAACAAGAAAAAAAATAATTCTCCCTAGTTAAGAAAAAAGGAAGAGTTCACCCTTTTAATTGGGCATTTACTTTGGAAAACTGTCCTTATAATGTATTTCTCCATGTCTTTGGAATATATGTAAGCCATTTTATGAAATAAATAAGACTTTTACCAGTTTTACAACTCAGGATTGTTTCCTCAAGGATTGGAAGCCATGACTTTTGAAGTGTCATTGAGGAAGATAGTGTCCCCACTTTCCAGTTTCTGTGAGAAGTGGGAGCCTAATATAGGCAGGTATCTTGAAGTTCCACTGTGACCCGACAGAAAGATAAGTTAACCTTTTCTCTGGAAAACATCAATTAACTAACACAAAAGGTCATTCCAATTGCCAGTCAAACTTAGGAGACACCATGTGTGACAAATCATGTTGTCTGGTTTTCTTTAGTGGAAGACTAGTTGTCATATCCTGAGAATTCGTCGATAATGAGTTGTATCTGCTTGGCCTTAGAAGCAGTGACATCTCATTCTGACTATGCAAACCTTCCAGCAGATGGTCTGTGATCGGACGTCACATCCTGATGTAAAGCTTACTCAACATTGAAACTGTTTTCTTTCCCTTCTACCTTTGGGGAGAAGATTTGGGAGTTGGCAGCAATTTTTGTTTTAAATTATATTTTCCAATAATACTCAATACAATTTTATATTTTAAAGCTTCTCCCTGGTTGAGATATTTAAACAATAGAGGCAATATACATTTAATTATTGTTTGCTGAAAGAGGAACTTATAGCTCTTAGAAAATTGAAAATTTCTGTATTTTAATATAGAATTTAATAAATTAAGTGTTGTAATCATGCAATAGAAAAGTTCCATACAGCTAATGTTAAACAAGTTATGCGGAAATGTGTAGAACAACAGTAGCTATCCCTGGAAGTATTTTTTTTTTTAACTTCATATGAAATCATGCATACAAAATGTCAAGCAGATCCTTAGTGGATATAAAGATCTATCTAAAACAAACAAAAGCAGTTGTGGTTTTTTTGTTTTTTGTTTTTTGTTTTTTTGTAAACCTGGGACTTCTGTACCCTATTCCAATGTTTTGGATATTTGTACCAAAGTTCCAAGTACAATTCAAGGAGTGGGACTCTAGAGATATTTTGTTGTGCTTGGATTTTAGAGTATAATCTAAATCAATCTTAGGAAAGTCATAGCTTTTAAAGAGTGCTCTAGAATCATCTGAAATAGGTTTCAAATTAGTGCATGTCGGACATAATATGCAAGAGCCATTCAGCCTTTTTCCTGTGTGTCTTTCCAAGATTTTGAACTTTTTAAAGTTAATTTTTAAAAAAGTTGCAAACCTGAAAAAAAAAAAGAAGTATTTTTTGCTTGGTACACAGTAATTTTTATATAGACTTTGGTAAGGTAAAGCAAAACCTGCTAATGATTTGAAATCTTTTTTCCTCTGATTGTTTTCAGTTTGAAAGTCAAAATCTGATCAAATTTAGGCATGAGTCTGGGGCTCCTGGGTGGCTCAGCTGGTTAAGCATCCGACTTCAGCTCAGGTCAGATCTCATGGTTCATGGGTTCAAGCCCCACATAAGGCTCTGTGCTCAAAGCCTGGAGCCTGTTTCAGATTCTGTGTCTTCCTCTCTCTCTGCCTCTCCCCCACTCATGCTCTGTCTCTGTCTGTGTCAAAACTAAATAAACTATAATTTTTTTTTTAATTTAGGCATGAGTCAAATATTCTTAAAACTGTTAACAGGGTTTGGCTCCTTCATTCTCCCCATCTAGCCCCCAACACCTACCAGGTCTCTTACAATGCTGTTTGTTTACTGCACAGTCTGATCACCTTCTAGCTAACATAAAATTTACATAGTTACTATATTTAGTTTCATTGTTTCTCTCTTCCTACTAGAGTGTAAACTTTATGGGGCCAGATATTTTTATGCATTGTTCTCACTAATGTATCTTAAGTGAAGGGCACATAAATTGTGCTCAGTGAATATTTATGATATAAAAATTTTAATAGCACATGCTCATAAATCTTACTCGAATTTGAATAGCAATTAAATTGTAATTGATTTTTAAGTTATCTATTTCTACTGAATGTTTTTAGATTTATCTATTTACTTGTATTGAGTATGACCTCAATAAATAGTGTTTAATTGAAGGGACATCAAGAGCCACCCAAACAGCTTCATACCAAGGTTTCTAAAAGAAAGTTGTGTAACCTTGTTTGAACAACTTCACAGTAGTGTCCACTTGACAACATAGCACACTCCAGTTTTTAACCAGCTATGTCGGAAATGTCAATCCATAGTGTAGTGTACCAAGGTCTTAACCATGACTTTCCTTTGGAATTGTTACATTCTTACACTAGCATTCAGAGGTGCTAAATCCAGAATAGTGTAAAGCATCTACACTATTGTAGAGGAATCAGCTTCATGGAAATTTAAGGAAAATCTGAGTGCTAGTTTTTGGAGACAGCAGATGAGAATGAGTATTTTCAAGACAGCATCAGAACAGACTAGAGGCAAGAGAATTGTCAACGGTTTCCTTGACCAGTCCAAATCCACCATAAAATCCACTTTCAGTACTGAATGCATCAGGTAGGCTTTGCTTAGTACACAGTAGACTGTAGCCTGCTTATAATTCAATATTACGATGTATTAATCAAGCCCAAGATTACTTTTGTTTTTTAACAAGCATGCACTTCTTCTGGTAAAAAGCAGTTAAGATGCAGATGACTGACTCCAATAAATATTTTCAACAAGATTTACTATGAAGCCAGGATTCTCTTAATCTGGTTTTGTGTAATTGTCTTTGAATATTAAAAAAAGGGGGGATGGGGGGCTTCTATTTTTTTCCTTATTCAAATCTAAATAGTGGAGACCATCTTCTTGTTTTGCTTATGAATATATTTTGATTCTGTTAACCGGTATCTTAGCTATTCCTTTGAGATATGTATTTATAAGATGAATTAGATATGCCTTCCACATAATAAAATTTCAATCATAGAACTCTCAAAGGTTGGAATGGATGAAGCAAAGGGTTGAGAGTAGATATCGTGCTCTTACAGCCCTGAGGTGGGATGACTGTGCCAGGTTCTTAGCTGCGTGCTCTACTTTGACTAGTTCCTCTAATTTCCACAACACTGTGAGTGAAGTATAATAAAAATAAATAGTCCAATAAAGTTGAGTAGTTTATTCAAGAACCATTTATCTGTTAACTGATTGAGGAAGGTTTAAACCAGTTTCAAAAGCCAAATCACATTATTTTCCCTTCCCACCCCACTCCTTCCCACCCCTCTCTTCTCCTTCCTTTTCCTTCCTATTTCTTCCTTTATATTGAATTCTAATTTGGGTTGTGTGGAATTATTTATTTTTATTTCCCTCGCATTAATGTTAAGAAAAAAATCATAGTCAACTTGACATTTGCAGATAACAACATTAACAATAAGAGTGGTGTTTTGATCAAATTTAGACATCTCAGGTTTTGTGTTTGTTTGTTTGTTTTTTACATTTTATTTATTTAAGTAATCTCTACACCTAATATGGTGTAATTATGTAAGTAATTACACCCCATCACGACCCCAAGATCAAGAGTAGCATTCTCTTCTGACTGGTTCTCCTAGCCAGGCACCTCTAAACATCTTCTTAATAACTGAGAGAAGACTAGTCCATTTGAGTTGTCTTTTCAATCATGTCATGCTGCCGGGCATTGTCTTAGAACGTTGCTGCAGAAGATAACAAGCCTAGGTAAGTAAGGTCTTGATAATATAATCTTACTGCCTAAAAAAATTTTGTAGTGATTTTTCCCATATTAAAGACAGAAAATTTTGAATAATCATTGCCTTCTTTTTGTTAGTGTTTAGTTGGTTTCATTGGTATTGTTTTGTCTTGTTTTGTTTAAGTTTGGCTTATAAACCAATGATCCTGGAGATAAACCCATTTAAAGTAAAAATAATCCTGGGGCGCTTGGGTGGCTTAGTCGGTTAAGCGTCCGGCTTTCGCTTAGGTCATGATCTCGCGGTTTGTGGGTTCGAGCCCTGCGTCGGGCTCTGTGCTGACTGCCAGCTCAGAGCCTGGAGCCTGTTTCAGTCTGTGACTCCCTCTCTGACCCTTCCCCTGCTCACACTGTCTCTCTCTCTCTCTAGAAATAAATAAAACATTAAAAAATAAAATAAAATCTCTTTAAAAAAAAAGTAAAGTAAAAATAATCCCTAGTCACTATTTCCTCCTTTTATCCATAAATTTAAATGTACCTGAGCTAGTGGAACCTGGGTGGTTTACTTGCTAAAGTGTCTGACTCTTGATTTCAACTCAGGTCATGATCTCATGGTTGATGGGTTTGAGCCCTGAGGTGGGCTCTGTGCTGATAGCACAGAACCTGATTGGGATTCTCTCTGTCCTCTCTCTCAAAATAAACATAAATAAACACTTTAAAAAATGTCCTTCAGCTAAACTTGTACTTTATGTCTTTTATGTATTTGAATTAAGTTGATCTACCTTCGAAGTTCATTTTATTTAAAGGTAGAGAAACCTGAAGATTAGGTCTGTTCTATGTGTCTTCTGCTAACATTGCACCATCTGCCCCAAGCAGTGGACTTATTCCTCACTTCTTTTATTGCTCTGAATAGGTATCACAACTTACCTGACATCTAAATATTTAAGATAGAATTAAATATCTGTAAAGGAAAAAGTAATTAATTAATTAAGACTTCCTCCAATATTCCCAGTGAAATAAATATCTCAAATGAGCCATAAGATTGGGCACATTATCTTTATCCTACATAGCTCAATGTCAATTAAATGCTGAAAGATGCATTGTTTTGGAGTGTAAATCTAAAATAGAAGTAGTGATGTCTGGGTGGCTCAGTCACTCACTTAATGTCTGACTTAGGCTCAGCTCATGATCTCGTGGTTCCTGGGTTCAAGCCCCACATCCAGCTTTATGCCAACAGCTCAGAGCCTGGAGCCTGCTTTGGATTCTTTGTCTTGCCAGAGTCCAGCTTCAGCCAGTCCAGGGGTCCCTGAAGGATGGACGATGTCACTGAGAGAGAGTAAGGGAGTCCTGAGATTTGTTCTGATCACCAGGCAGGCATTTCTGCCCTGTCGGTTTTGGTGCCTTTATTTATAAGTCAGATGATAACATGGCATCAGGAAATGGAGTTTTTACAATGGATAGTTCCCTGTGATAAGATGTTTTGGAAAATGTACAGAAACAGGCTTTACAGAAGTATTCTTGCAGAACTGCCCCAATTATAGTGAGGTGGAGTAGCTAAGAAAATAACAGGATGTTCTCAGTGAAAAACAGGATAACATACACATTTTAATAATAATGCTAAGATTAGGTCATAGGTTAAGTTGTAGATAATCATCCATTCTCATCACAGCTGGCAGTGTAAGGGAAGGTGTTTGTGGAATGTAGGCCTTAGGGAAGGGGCTGCTACATATAATCAGCTAGCAAAGGTGTATGTGGTAACTTATGTTCTGCTCTTATCTGTTCTTTCTCTCTAAGTTAGGCTCTTTGTCTCCAGGCAAGAATTAATTGTCCAATTATATTCCTATGCCACTGGAGAGCCAACCGTACCTTTAAAAAGTTTAGCTTATTTCCAATACATAGAATAGCCTCTTCAAGTATATTTTCCTTTGTATCTAGTTTTTTGTCTATGATTTCTTGAGTAGCTAGGGCATGAGAAATATTTTTGGTTAGTTGATTTACATGTTGAGCTGCATGGATCTCTTAGAGTAACGCAATGGTAGAAACAGAATTGTACATGTAAAGGTCAATCTTTTATGAGTAAGGGTCATTAGCCTGTTCATAACTCAAGGGAAAGTATGGAGGGAAACAGGACCTGCTGGAGACACGATGTCTGTTCCCATAATCACAAAAGAAGTTCCTATAATAAGTTCCTTCACAAGGCGCAATCATCATACCAGGGCCAGAATAAGGGGTCAAGTCACTCCCAATACCAATCATCAAGGTACCTTGGGGGTCAGGGCTGAAGCAGAAATAATTAAGTGAGGGTGGATATCGGTCGTCATATGACAGCAAGAGGCTTGCAAACTTGCCTTAACCCCACAAGGAGTTTTCTCAACTAGTGAGTTCAAAAATGGCTCCCAAAAATGTCTCCCTCTCTCTTTGCCCCTCTCCCCTGTACTCAGGCTCTCTCTTTCAAAAATAAATAAACATTAAAATATATCTTGAAAAAGAATCTCTAAAATAGAAGTATATTAAGAATATTAAGTATTTGTTGACAGTTAAAATGTGATTATCCATCTAAATATATATATTTATATCGTTTTCTTCTCTATATATAGTTATAGATGTACCCATATATAGATATATATTTGGAGAGAAAGAGAGAGATAAAGATACAGAGAGAGAGAGAGAGAGAGAGAGAGAGAGAGAATATTATTTAGCCTTAAAAACGAAGGAAATCCTGGGCGCCCGGGTGGCTCAGTGTGTTGAGCATGCAACTTCAGCTCAGGTCATGATCTCACTCATGGGTTTGAGCCCCGTGTCATGCTCTGTGCTGACAGCTCAGAGCCTGGAGCCTGCTTCAGATTCTGTGTCCCCTCTCTCTCTGCCCCTCCCCTGTTCATGCTCTGTCTCTCTCTCCCAAAATAAATAAACATTTAAAAACATTAAAAAAGAAAGAAATCCTGATATTTGTAACAACATGATGAATCTAGAGGACGTTACACTAGTGAAAAAAGTCAGACAGAGAAGAGCAATTACTGCATGGTATCACTTATATGTGGAATGTAAACAGTCTAATTCATAGAAACAGAATAGAATGGTGGTTGCCAGAGGCTGGAGGGTTGGAGGGGAAATGTTATCAAAGGGTACAAACTTTTAGTTAGAAAGTGAATACATTCTGTGGATTTTTTTAGTGTTTTTATTTATTTTTGAGCTAGACAGTGTAGGAGCAGGGGAAAGGCAGAGAGAGAGGGAGACACAGAATCCGAAGCAGGCTCCAGGCTCAGAGCTGTCAGCACAGAGTCAGATGCAGACTCCAACCCACAAACCCTGAGATCATGACCTGAGCTAAAGTCCGATGCTTAACCGAATGGGCCACCCAGGTGTCCTTTGTGGATCTAACATGGTGGCTATAGTTAGTAATTCTGTATCATATACCTGAAATTACTAAGACAGTATATATTAAGTGTTCTCACCACAAAAAGCAAAAGAAACAAATGAACAAAACAATGAGGAATGATGAGTGTGTCAATCAGTTTGACTATGGTAATCATTACACAATGTATATGCAAATCCAATCATCACATTGTATACCTAGTATATACAAATTTTATTTGCAACTCTACCTCAGTAAAGCTAGAAAAAATTTCTTGAAGGAAAATATATTCATTAATATTTTGATAATTTTAAAAAAATACATAAAGCCATGGAAAAAAGATAGCATTACTGTAAACAATGTAATGCTATAAACTATCATTATTTATATGTAATAGTAAAGACATATTTTTATGTCAGTAAATATAAAAGCAACAAATTTAAAAATTTTATTGATGAATTTTTTGTATGGTTGTATGTAATATAACATGTTATTAGTAACTTATTAAATACCTGGAGGTTTTAAAAAAACAAATTTTAGTAAAACTCCTTGTTTATAGTCCAGTGTTGATCTGATTGATGGGTTTCCTAAGGATTAATTCATATGATTGCAATATCTCAGTTACAAGTGGTACTGTTTAATTTTTGAAAATATGTTACCAAATATCCACAAATATCATACCAAATTATACAGCAAACTGCAATATATGACCATCCACACTTTTCCAAATTGTAACCAGAACTTGAAATGCCTGTTTAAAACAACATTCAGGGGGGCACTGGGTGGCTCAGTCATTTGAGCGTCGGACTTCGACTCAGGTCATGATCTCACTGTTGACAATTTCGAGCCCCACGTCAGGCTCTGTGCTGCCAGCTCAGAGTCTGGAGCCTGCTTGGGTTTCTGTGTCTCCCTCTGTTGCTGCCCCTCTCCTGCTCATGGTCTATCTCTCTCTGTCTCAAAAATGAATAAATATTTAAAAATTAAAAGAATATTCGAAAATCCATAGAATGACAGTTAATGATGTACCGTTGTTCTATTAGGCATGTTTTAATGCTGATATGACATCATGAGTTTGCATATATTTCCCATTGTGCTTTCTTAACTGCGCTGCACCAAAGTGTTTCAAAGCACACGCATGCCTGGTGCTCCAAAGTTCTCCAGCTACCTAAACTGTGGGGGAAACGGAGTCACAATCTCTTGAGGTGGAAAAAAGTGTGAAAGGAAATATTCATATCCAAAACGCAATAAAATTCAGTTAATGACACTGATGCTAGACGTTATTTTTCTCCTTGAAAACTCTCCAGGGCCGCCTGGGTGGCTTAGTCGGTTAAGCGTCCGACTTTCGCTTAGGTCATGATCTCGCGGTTCATGGGTTCCAGCCCCGCGTCTGGCTCTGTGTTGACTGCCAGCTCAGAGCCTGGAGCCTATTTCAGAGTCTGTGTCTCCCTCTCTCTCTGACCCTCCCCTGCTCACACTGTCTCTCTCTCTCTCTCTCTCTAGAAATAAATAAAAATATTTAAAAAAAAAAAAGATTGAAAACTCCCCAAAGAAATTTTGCATTGCCAAAAAATATATATAAGACGGAATGTTTCACCCATTGTTATACTTGTACTATAACATTTTTGAAAGCACAAAATTATCAGCACTGGTAACTGGGAAGATTTTAAGGCAATTTATTTACTCAGCAAAAGGTAAAGAGTTAAGTATATTAAATAGATACACATAGATAAAATTCAACTTAATGGAACGAGTATATAGTAAATGAAAAAAAAAATCCTACTCCTTTCCTTTGTTTCATATTTTTCTAAAACTTCCCAAGTTATTTTGTTGTCTCAGACTGTCTCACAATGCATAGCAGGTAGCAAATTACACAACTTCTAGGCGTCACTCCGTCCCATCTTTCCTATAGAACAAACACCTGTTCAGCACTGACCACTCGCCCGAAGGTTTCCATACTATCAAAATAATCTCAGAAATCAGACGGACCCTTGTCAACACAAGCTAGACCAAGAGTTTTGTTACTTTTGATACCGAAATGGTTACAAATCTCATTTTACTAACATACTTAAGGAACCAATGTAAATTTATTTTATTCTGCCTCAATTGCCTTTTGGCCACAGAACAACATAAGATGAATATGTGAAAAAAATTGCTTTAAAAAGTAAGGTTGTACGGCCTCAGCTGTGGCTTATTGAAAAAGCAGACCTACTCAGAATCCTCTCTCAATGCACTGTTGGCCTTTGTTCTAACAGCCCAAAATGAGACATGAGAGGTCGACGCCTCTGCTGGCCAGCTGTCATATGGTCCCTGACCCAGGCAGTAAGTGCAGTGATTTTGGTCAGCTTTCTTCTTTCTGCAGTACTAAAAGGCTGTTATTTAAAATTTTTCCCTGGCCACCAACCTGTCTATCAGTCCAGCTGGGTGAAGGTCAGTTCTCCATTCTCTATAAAGTATACATTATTTTTATTGTTCAGCCTGGGAGTTTGTGACATTTTCTCTTTGTCCTTGGTATTCTCTAGCTATGGCAGGGTACTGTTTTTTCCTACCAAGCTTTCTGGGACTCCATGACAGTTTTCAATTTCCTGATTCTTAATTTGGGGAAATGTTCTGTTATCTGTCTTCTTGTTATCTACGTTTCTTGTTTCTGTTATCCACGTCATCTGATCCTCTGTTCTTTTCTTTTTCTGAACTCCTATGGTTCACATGAGAATTTTCTGGATCTTGGAACCCGACGATACACAAACCTAGGGGGCTGTGTGCCATTGGAATGGCTTCCCTGGAATTGCAGGAGTGGCCCTGCCTAATGAGACCTCTGGATTCTTACGTGCTCCCTTTTGATTTTCAAGTCTGTGTACCTTTGCTTGAAACTTGGGGATATTTCTCTCATTTGCTCACCAGTTCAGGTTTTGCATTGGCCATCCTTTTCTTCTCTTCATCCACTGAAATGGATTTTCATGAAGTACTCTTGTTAGTGTTGTCATATGTATTGAAATTATCCTTTCTCCATTTGTATTTCTCTAAGAGCACGCTGCATTTCTACTTGTTCTTTAGATGCTGGGTCCGCGTATATGTTAGTGCACTCTCGTTGGTCTAAGCTACTCATAGGACCTCAGATCCAGTTTTTGGTGCATTTTGAAATTTTTAAGTTTATTTATTTTTGAGAGAGAGATACTGAGATAGAGACAGAGACAGAGTAGGGGAGGGACAGAGAGAGGGAGACACAGAATCTGAAGCAGGCTCCAGGCTCTGAGCTGTCAGCACAGAGTCCCCCAAAGGGCTTGAACTCGCAAACCGTGAGATCATGACCTGAGCTGAAATCAGACCCTTAACCTACTGAGCCACCCAGGTGCCCCTGGTGCATTCTAAATAATGGTAATTCCTACAAGTAATTGTGCCATGGCCTTTGTTCCATATACACAAATCTTTTTTATCCATTCGCTTATCAATGGATATTTACTTCCATATCTTGGCTACTGTAAATAATGCTGCGATAAACATTGACATGCACATGCCTTTTTAAATTACAATTTTCATTTTCTTTGGGTACTTAGTAGTGGAATTACTGAATCACATGCTAATTCTATTTGAATTTTTTTTTGAGGAATCTCCTTTGCATTCCTATCAGCAATGCACAAGGATTTACTTTTTTCCCACATCCTTGCCAACACTTGTTATTTCTTGTTGTCTTTTTTAAAAAAATTTAGTCATTCTGACAAGTGTAAAGTGATATTTCCTTGTCGCTTTAATTAGCATTTCCTTGAGGATTAGTGATGTTAAGCATCTTTTCATATGTCTGTTGGACACCTATATGTCTTTGGGAAAATGTGTATTCAGGTCCTTTGCCCATTTTTTTAAATCACATTGGTTCTCTTGGTGTTGAATTATGTAAGTTCTTTATATATTTTGAATATTAATCCCACATGAGATATCTTTTACCATTTAGTAGGTCACCTTTTATGTTTTGTTGGTGGTTTTCTTTGCTGTGCAAAGCTCTTTATTTATAGTCCCAATAGTTTAATTTTGCTTTTGCTTCCCTTGTCTGAAGAGACATTTCTAGAAAAATGTTTCTATGGTCAATGTCAAGGAAATTAGTTTCTGTTTTCTTCTAAGAGTTTTATGGTTTCAGGTCTCACATTTAGGTCTTTAATCCATTTTGAGTTTATTTTTGTATATGGTGTAAGAAAGTGGTCCAATATTATATATGTAATATCTTAATATTTTGGTCATTTTAAGGTGGTGGAAAATATTAAAATAAATAAACTCTAATGTGAGACATTTAATAGTAAGGTTTTTTCCCATTTTTAACTTCAACACTAGTAATATCTCATTAATGCTGGTTACATAATATATGGCAACTACTCAACTACTTCTTTAGATACTATTTCTGAATTTGTAACACCACCCCTTATGTCAGTGTTTTAAGTAAATTTTATAAAATCTATATCCAAAGCTTATGCTGTTTCCTATACAGATATTTAATAATTACATAGGTGGTGTATTTTTAAGTTTTCCTAAGCACTATTCAAAACTTATTTAAAGACAAGAAATAGCATAATAAAAATATAATTTGTCAATATTTTAATTTATGAACACTTATATCCATATATACTTTCTCAAAGCTAATGCTTTGCATATTAAACATATGTCTCTTTCTTACAAAATGCATTATCATCTCTTACCTCAATATCTGAAGCTTGAACACATACTCCTTATAACATAAAGCAATTCACAACTAACTGAAGTTAGGGGAGATGTTAAATTTCATAAAGGCAGATCAACTATATGTAACTTAATAATATATATGTAGTAAGTATAGATTTATAACATATGTCTAAATAAGCAGGACAAAATATAAACTTCCTACAAAATTGAAGATGCTATTACAGGTTTTCAATTTGTTATTTTAAATTTTTAGTAAGAGCAAATTATCATAAAATTACTGATAGGAAAATCTGTTACAGGACGATAAAAATAAGTTTATTCCTAAGTGTGATTAGTGTGTTGTTTTCAATACTTGTGTGTAAATTAATGTCACATATTATCATTGACAGATTATTTCAGTATAATAAATATTATCCACATAGAACTACCTTGACCTGGAAAGAGTACCTTAACTCTAAGAGATATCTTTTTCTCAAATATGAATTACCAATTATTAAGTTTGGAGCAATTAAGACATCTGCCAAGAAATGGTGAGGTAACTAGTAACTTGTTTTTAATTTCTAAATATACTTATTCTTCAAATATCACCTTATAAAACATTCATATTTATTTTAATGTCATTTGCAAGTCATTTAACTTTTGACTTGATGTGTCAAAAGTGTAATCTCAGAAAATCATCACCTATATTAACCTTAATGATTTTGAGTTACCTAGAAAGACAGTTATAATTAGATGTCGAGATTCATATAATAACTTGAAAGAGGCATTGCAGTCCAATCAGTGATATAAATCCCTCTCCTTAGCTAAGCTTAGACTGAACTTAAAAGGTTTTTTCCTCCCATATATTTGGTAAACAATTTCTATCACAAAAGAATTAGCATTGGTTTACTTCAAGCAAAATCAGCACTTGCAGGGCAAATTGGATTTGGTTTCTGGTTACTTCTCTATGACACATAGACCAAGAAGGAACTTGAAGTAGACCTTTGGTATTTTCCTTCCTTAGAATGATACATATTAGATTTATATCCCCCACCCACCCACCGCCAAAAACCACAGGAAAGAAATATCATGATCCTCAATAAAAAATTAAATTGAACAAGGTTTCTGTGTTCCATAAACACTGAAATGCAAGAATATTGGGCTCTGTTTTAAAGAAATGATGTGTTGTCCCTATGCAATTTGGAATTTAATTCTATATCTGTACAATCTTCAGAAAAAGATTCATCAGGTATTTGGTATTTGTGTGTGTGTGTGTGTGTGTGTGTGTGTGTGTATAGACTTTTCCATAAAAGAATAATTTATTTCTAAAGTAAAATGAAATGAAATTTTCAAACAGAAATATATTTTAAGGTAAAATTATTATTCTAAAGATCATTATTCTTGCAAAAATATAAAGCATACTCATCAGAGGTTTTCTGTATCTCTAGTAAGGAAACCAAAAAGATGCCATCAATATTACAGAGAATTTATAGACACATATATAAGCATTAGGGATTCTGGAATGAAGATACCAATGATGCAAAAGTGGGAAACCTGTGAAGGTACAAAATGTGTCAGTAGTGGGGCACCTGGGTGGCTCAGTCTGTTAAGCGTCTGACTTTGGCTCAGATCATGATCTCGCAGTTCATGAGTTTGAGCCCCGTGTCAGTCTCTGTGCTTACAGCTCAGAGCCTGGATCCTGCTTCAGATTCTGTGTCTCCTTTTCTCTCTCTCTCTCTCTCTCTCTCTCTCTCTCTCTCTCACACACACACACACACACACACACACATAAATAAACATTAAAAAGTTTAAATGTCAATGTGTTGATAGCTATTTGGTTGAGTTTTACTGGAAACAATCAGCATTCTATCAACACTGATTTGGTTCCTATCAGTTTTAAAAATTGAAACATATCTCAAAGACAAGAAATGTCTCAGAGCTCTCACAGAATCGAATAACCCAAAAGGACATGCTCCACAATGCTTTGATATCCACTGGAGACATTCAGTACTCTTTTGGTCTATTTCAAAGCTTCTATAACCTTTCCCATTAATGCCCTTCTTCAACATTCTTTATGGAAAAATTCCTTTAAGTTTAAAACATTTTAAATAGACCCTTCAGTGAATGTTTGTCTAATTAAGTTTAATACATGCTACTTGAATATGTTGAACAAAAACAAAACCAAAAAACAAACAACAACAACAAAAAACCTTACCCGAAAGAAACATAAAATCCAACCCATTATCTTAACACTGAATAACAATGAAGATTTTAGTATTTAATTTTTATTTATCATTATTTCTATATCACCCTGCCTCTTTTTCTGATTAATCTGAGTACATATACAGGACACTTAAATTTTCATGATCAGTTGTCTATAATTCTTTCTCTTCCAGGGCATCCAGAGTAGAAAATCATGCTTTACCTAGTCCCCCAAATCCTCACCAATTACCTATCCTTTCTTAAAGTTCTATTAGTTTTGTCCTCAAAATATTTTCATGTACCCACTAATCTCCATGTTACCCAAGTGAACTTTCTCCTACGTTGGATTATCTCTCTTCTTCATTAGATTCTTACTCATCATTCCTCCCCAGAGAGCAAAGCTATTCCTTTGTAATATATCGCTAGCCTTACTACTCTTTTATTCAAGCATTACATAATTTTCCATTACTTGTAGAAGTGATGAAGTCTTAACCAACAAAGTATCACTTAGGTAGGCCCTGCCTTCTTCTATGTATTTAGCACCTATTTTATCCCTACCTGTGATACAGATACTGACTTTCTGTGGCTTTCTAACATGTCAGGTTCCTTCCCACCTCTGCTATCTGGAGACTTCCATTATAGTCTTCCTTAAGACCTGTAGCTCTCCCTTTCTCTGAGCTAGTTTAACTCCTATTCATCTTTCACATTTCACAGCAAAAATTGTTTTCAGGGAAATTTTCCTACATGTGCCAGAATAGAGAATGTCTTTGTGCTTCCCCTCATGTTCTTTCTCTGTATCTTTGTCTCTGTATCTCTAATCTCTCTCTTGCTCTATCAATTATGTATATAAAATATCACATATTTTGGTGGGTGGCAAAAGCAAATTAGTCAATTATTATATATTAAGCCTCTTTTTTCTAATTGTTCTCTTGTATTTCATTCTCTTGTTGTTTTGGCTTGAGGATCTAGCTGACTTCTTTAATTTTGTTTTTATGTCCTGTTGCATTTCAGCAATTATATTTTAATCTCTGCAAGTCTTTCACAATTTCTTATTTCACCCTTAAGGGTGAGATATAGTTGTAATCCCTCTGAGTATAGTAATTAGGAGCTTTTTAAGATGTTGTTGTCATTGCTTTTGTGGTGTTTGTTTCTTAAACTTTCTCTAATATTAGACATTTTAGAAAAAGGACATGAGGGCTCATTTTTTCTTTCCATTCATATTGGTCTTTCTATTTTTTGCTGTAACTTCCACTATGCCTGCCAATCATCTTTTCTATTCTTGTTTGAAAACAAAAGACTAGGTATTCATGCTCCTTTCCTAAGCTCATTATAAGAAAATTTCCCATCAAACCCTCAGATTAGGATTCTGATAGACCTTTGTTTAGAATCAATTATTGGAGAACCAGATTCTCCAATTCCAACACATGACATTTATTCTTGCTTACCAATTTTCCAGGAGATTGTTTCAGTTTATTTAGAGATGAGCCCTTTGTTTTTCCTAGAGTTAAGTGCTGACTTTGAGAGCATGAAGAATCACATGGCCAATGGCTGGGACACATGAAAATAAAACCCTGACTCACAACTCCTGCAGCAACCAGCTTGGGAACCCAAACCACCACCTTTGTAATAAATGGCTCCAACCAGCCAGGACTTGGCCAGCAACTGCCGACTTCCTTAATTTTTGTCCCTGATTCCAATTTAGAACCTAACTAGAGAAAGCCAGATATATTCCCCAAACCAACCACAAAGGATGCCTCTCTTCTTGTTAGACCACCTTCAATGTCCCCATGCCAATAGCTTCCATTTATGACATAACCAACATGATATGCTTGATAATTCTTTTTTCTTTTTTCCATTATAAAGCTTTCCCAATTCTCTGCCTGCCTTTGACCCTCTGCCAAGATAAGTGATGGTGGCTGACTCCCTGGTGATAGTAAGCTCTGAGTAAATAGACTTTGTTATTCTCTCTAGGAGGACTTCATTCATTTTCTTAGCTAACAGACATATTCAAGTGAGAATACAGAATATAGGCAAGTGTGGCATTAGAGGCAAATAATGTATTGTTCTGAATAAATGTTTTCAGTACATCCTCCTAATAAGCCACAATCTCTCCTTCTGTACTTCCTTCAAATTGTGGGCCAGGTTGCCTCTCTAGGGTTCTTGACAAGTGGTCTTTCTTCATGTTCGGGAAGCATATTCGACTCTAACTCCTGTTTCTCATTCTCCTCCTCTCACTTCACTGTTACTTTCTTCCAGAGACTATCTAGATGGCATTGTCTCTCTATTACATTTATGGTTATATGCTTATTTATTTATGCACTTCTATATTCTATTTCAGCTAACTTCTCTTAAAACATCAATTTGTACTCAGTTCTAAAAATGAGTTAATTAGATATTCATGTAAAATTGAACAGATTTTTCCTCTTAGACATTTGCCTCCTTGACTGACTATATTGATGGGATGGGTACAGGTGTTCCAAAAAAGCTACCTTTGCCTGACCCCAATCTCTAAACTACTATTTGCTCTTAGATGGCTCAAACCTCACATCTGAAAATATAAATGATAGTAATTGTTTTGCATAATCTCAGAAAGTTACTATGTGTGAAGTGCTATGGCGATATTGTCATTTGGCACATTTTAATATTTCCTGCTAATAAACAAACAAAACAATCATATATTTTACTTAAAATGAATAATATATGTTACATTTAGTATTCCCTGATAATTGCTTGTATTTCTGAGGGGTTGGTTGTAACCAGTCCATTTTCATTCATAATTTTGTCTATTTGGGTGCTCTCTCTTTTCTTTTGGATAAGTCTGGCTAGAGGTTTGTCAATTTTGTTTACTTTTTCAAAAAACCAACTCTTGGTTTCATTGATCTGTTCAATTGTTTCTTTGGTCTCTATGTTGTTTATTTCTGCTCTAATTTTACTATTTCTCTTCTTCTACTGGGTTTAGGGCATTCTTGTTGCTCTGCCTCTAGTTCCTTTAGGTGAGCTGTTAGATTTTGGACTTGCGCTTTTTCTAATCTCTTGAAATAGGCCTGGAGGGCAATGTACTTTCCTCTTAGGACTGCCTTTGCCGCATCCCATAGATTTTGAATTGTTGTGTTTTCATTTCCATTTGTTTCCATATATTTTTTAATTTCATCTCTAATTGCCTGATTGGCCCATTCATTGTTTAGAAGGGTGTTCTTTAACCTCCATGTTTTTGCATGTTTTCCAGACTTCTTCCTGTAATTGATTTCAAGTTTCAAAGCATTGTGATCTGACAGTGTGCATGGTATGATCTCTATTCTTTTATATTTGTTGAGGGCTGCTTTATGTCCCAGTATGTGATCTATCTTGGAGAATGTGCCATGTGCACTTGAGAAGAAAGTAAATTCCTGGCCTCAGGATGTAAAGTTCTAAATATATCTGTCAGATCCATCTGGTCCAATGTGTCTTTCAAGTCCATTATTTTCTTTAGTGATTTTCTGTCTGGTTGACCTATCCATTGCTGTAAGCAGAGTATTAAAGTCCCCTGCTATTAGCACATTCTTATCTAGAAGCTTGTTTCTGTTTCTGATTAATTGTTTTAGATATTTAGGTGCTCCCATATTCGGTGCGTAGACATTTATGATTGTTAGTTCTTCCTGATGGATGGACCCTGTAATTATTATGTAGTGCCCTTCTTCATCTCTTGTGATTGTCTTTATTTTAAAGTCCAGTTTGTCTGATATAAGTATCACTACTCCAGCTTTCTTTTGATTTCCTGTAGCATGATATATATTTCTCCATCCCCTTACTTTTAATCTGAAGGTATCTTCCCGCCTAAAATGAGTTTCTTGTAGACAGCATATAGATGGATTTTGTTTTTTAATCCATTCTGCTACCCTATGTCTTTTGATTGGAGCATTCAGCCCATTTACATTCAGTGTTATTATTGAGATATGTGGGTTTAGAGTCTTTGTATCTTTTGTAGGGTTCATGTTTGTCGTGGTGTCTCTGGAATCTTTGTTCCTTGCAACCTTTCCTTCAGAGCATCCCCCTCAGGATTTCTTGTAGGGCTGGCTTCGTGGTGACAAATTCTTTCAATTTCTGTTTGTTTGGAAAGGTTTTGATCTCTCCTTCTATTTTGAATGACAGGCTTGTTGGATAGAGGATTCTTGGCTGCATATTTTTACTGTTCATCACATTGAAGATCTCTTGCCATTCCTTTCTGGCCTGCCACGTTTCAGTAGATAGGTCTGTCACCACTCTGATAGGTTTCCTTTGTATGTGAGGGCCCTTTTCTCCCTAGCTGCTTTCAAAATTCTCTCTTTGTCCTTGTATTTTGCCATTTTTACGATGATATGTCGTGCAGAAGATCGATTCAAGTTACGTCTGAGAGGAGTCCTCTGAGCCTCTTGTATTTCCACATTGACTTCCTTCCCAGGTCGGGGAAGTTCTCTGCTATAATTTGTTCCAGGACTCCTTCAGCACCTTTCCCTCTCTCTTCCTCTTCTGGGATTCCTATGATATGGATATTGTTGCGTTTGACTGTATCGCTGAGCTCTCGAATTCTTCTTCCCTGTTCCTGGATCAGTTTGTCTCTTTTTTTGTCAGCTTCTTGTTTTTCTAGAATGGTGTCTTCTAAACCACTCATTCTCCTTTCTGCCTCTTCAAGCCGTGCATTGGAGGCCTCTAATTTATTATGTATCTCATTTATCGCATTTTTTAATTCTTCATGCCTATTTTTATTTTCCATTCTGAATAAATATTTCTTGGGGTCCCTGGGTGGCTCAGTCAGTTGGGCATCCAATTTTGGTTCAGGTCATGATCTCATGGTTTATGAGTTCAAGCCCTACATCGATCTCTGTGTTAAAGGCTCAGAGCCTGGAACCTGTTTCATATTCTGTGTCTCCCTCTCTCTCTGCCCCTCTGCTGCTCACACTGTGTCTCTCTATCTCCCTCAAAAATAAATAAACATTAAAAAATTTTTTAAAGAAAATAAATACTTATATTTAAAATTGAATTGTTAAATTCAAATATTTTGTGTATCCATTTTATTTTGCATTTATTTCTGCATTTCATTATACCTTTGTTTTACGTTAGGTAACATCCAATTAACAGAAGTTTACTATATTGCACTTCATAATCTGAAAGATAGAGAAGTCTGGTATAGTTGTACAAGGATACAGGCTGAGAAACAAAATAGAGATTCTCCTTGTAAAGAGTCACAATATTATACAATTGATGATTTCCCAGGAAATGGTGATGATTAAGGAACAAGTCCCTAAATGGAAAAAACTCCTAGAATTGAGCAGTGATTATGGAGTCTTGACAAAAAAAATTCAGGTTCATTTTGATGTAAATCAAAACTCTAGAAGAAAACGGTCAACATCCATACCTGTTGCAAATTTTCTTTTTTGTTTTTCTAGTTCTGGAAGACTGAATACTTCCAAGTCATAATGCATCTATATTTTTTTAAGTTTATTTATTTATTTTGAGGAGGTGTAGGGCATAAAAAGAGAGGGAAGGTGAATCCCAAGCAGGTTTCATGCAGTCATTGCCGATCCCAATGTGGGGCTCAAACTCACAAAGCATGAGATCATGACCTGAGCTGAAATCAAGAGTCAGATGCTTAACCTACTGAGCCACTCAGGTGTCCCTAAATGCATCCATATATTTTTTAATGTTTTTTTTTTTTAAATTTCTGAGAGAGAGAGAGACAGAGAGAGAGAGAGACAGAGAGAGAGAGAGAGACTGAGCGTGAGCAGGGAAGGGTCAGAGAGAGAGGGAGACACAGAATTTGAAACAGGCTCCAGGCTCTGAGCTAGCTGTCAGCACAAAGCCTGATTCAGGGCTTAAACCCACGAACTGTGAGATCATGACTTGACATGAGCTAAAGTCGCACGCTTAACCGACTGAGCCACCCAGGCACCCCATATATTTTAAATGCAATTTGTATTTGCTCTAATTCCATGCATATGCAATTAATATTCTTCAGATCCAATAAACCATCAGAAATTGTACTGAAGAGGAAAAATCAGGCTAGTAAATCAGAAGAGAAAATTCTGATGATCTTAACAAGAAGAACAATTCTTTACTTTGTTAAATTTCAGAAATATTTTGAAATTAGATTTCTCCTTGGCAAACCTCATAATCTGTGGCAATATATGGTATATTTTTGAATTGTATTTGATTGTTATACATGGTTGTGAACTTTTTATTAATAAAAAACTACTTCTGTAGAACATGCAGCTTTAAAGGTTTCCTGTGTTTCATAATGAAAGGTTTAAATATGTGTAGGTGGAGCTATTTTCTCCATAAACATGTACTCTATTTAAAATGTTTCTCCATGGACAAATATATTTTTAATAAAATAAGTGTTATGTTTATTCATACAAGTTTTATATTTTGTGTCATTTGAAGCATAGTATATAATAGGTGTTAATCTTTGTAGTTGTTAATATATGCTCAAATTGTCAAAAATGTGTCTTACAAATTAGTAATAGGTCAAGGTCAGAAGTAGAACTGATGTCAGGAATACAATACACTCATGGATACAATACACATTGGAAAGGCATTAAAATAAATTCACCTTTTGAGAATCAGGAAGCTGTACTTTATTTTATAGTAAAAGTATTAATAATGTGATTTATTCTGAAAGTTATTAGAGAAGCCAAAGTGAAGTGGAATTTATGTAAGAGAGTAACTCTTACAGAAGAATGTAAGTTCTAACTGTTTATCCATAAGGTTCACAACCCAGTAGCATACCAAAACTAACACGATGTTTTTTTAAATTATTTATGAATATTACAGAGCATATGTGTGCACTTTACCAGATATGATTGCATGCAGTTATGGGCTGATTACAAGCTAGTTTCTCTCTGCTGCAAATCTCTTCCTGTGTACCCTGCTTAGAGATGCTGGGACTGCAGCTCTACAAATCAGAGCTCTCTCTACCAACTGACTTCCCACTAGTCATTGTGAAGAGATAGCTTAGTGGTGTCCTGGAAGGCAGAGGGAGAGGGAATGTCTTCTGACACAGAGATGCATTCCAAAACCCCCAGCGGAAGCCTCAAAGCACAGACAGTTCCAAACTCTAAACATACTACGTTTTTCCATACACATACATATGGTAAAGTTTAGGTTTTAAAAAAAATTTTTAAATGTTTATTTCTTTTTGAGACAGAGACAGAGCATGAGCAGGGAAAGGGCAGAGAGAGAGGGAGACACAGAATCTGAAGCAGGCTCCAGGCTCTGAGCTATCAGCACAGAGCCCTATGCGGGGCTCGAACCCACAAACCGTGAGATCATGACCTGAGCCGAAGTCGGACGCTTAACTGACTGAGCCACTCAGGCACCCCAGTAAAGTTTAGCTTTTAAATTAGGCACTGGAAGAGACTAATGGTAGCTAATAATTAATAGAACAATTTTAACAAGATTCTATAAGAAAAGTTCTGTGAATTTAATCTCCCTCTCTCTTGCTCTCTCTCTCTCTTTCTCAGAATAGTTCCATCCGGTATTCACCGTTTCTCTTGTGATGATGTGAGATGATAAAATGCCACCGTAATGAGATGCAGTGAAGTGAATGGTATAGTATTGTGACATAGTCCTGAGCTACTATCAACCTTCTGGCAATAGGATACGTGGATATACTAGACCCCACTTGACTGTGGGTAACTAAAACCACAGAAAGCAAAACCATGGATGAGAGAGGACTCCTGTGTTACTAATGTCCCATCAGATTCTCCTCAGTAATGGCACTTCACAACAGTAGCACTCACCAGACTAGCCTCACTGTGTCTGTTAAGAGGTACTAGCAGTAATAGAACTTCTCTGCTTTCTAAGGGCTCTGAATCCAAATTCCATTTGGAACCTCTGCTGACCTTCTAGATTATGATAATATCAAAACCTTCCCTTTGTTTCCTCAGTCCTACAAAGAGAGGCTGCTCTGCATAGCTATTATTTTTGGATTACCTCAGTGTTTTCTTTGTGTGTGTCCATCTTTTTAGTTCTAATTCTTTTTGAACGCTTATTCATTTTTGAGGGACAGAAGGTGAGCACAGGAGAGGCAGAGAGAGAGAGACACAGAGTCTGAAGCAGGCTCCGAGCTGTGAGCACAGAGCCAGTATGCAGGGCTCAAACTCACAGACTAAGAGATCATGACCTGAGCTGAAGACTCGCTCAACTGACTGAACCACTCAGGCACCCCACCATCTCTTTAGTTCTAATGATACTATATATTTATATTTATATAAATTTTTTCATAAAATTCATAAATATTTATATAAAATTTGCTCTAGACATCCAGTAGGGTTTCTATTATCTAGGGTTTCTATCATCCTCACCAGATCATATATAGTACTTAATGATCTCTTACAAAGTTAATAAATATCCCAATGTCCAACCCATGCAACCATATCATTTATATAGCTTGGAAAGCAAAGTGACTATCCAGATGTATTCCGCGTGATTCAATCTGTTGTCTTCTTCCTATCAGAATTAGTGACTGAAATACTCTGCATCTCCCAATTAACTAAGATTAATTATTTTCATTTCAAAAATATTGTGCTTGTTTTAGTTTATTTCATTCCTTATAATTGATCCCCTCAGCGACTTAATAATTCAATTTTTTATTGTTTAGAAATAAGATACATTGTCAGTTCCTCATCTATAAACTACAGTTAGGTGTCTTAAATACAAATACAAAAGATAAGATTACTCCACAGAAATTACTGCAGTAGTAATAAAGGTGTGGGGACAATGATGGTATAATCAGATGTAGCCCTGTTTGGGGAACAATGTTTATTGTAAGAGATATGCTGAATGATATAGCTTAAAACGTACAATGGGATCAAACCTCAAAGGATCCTTCATGGATCGCAAACCAATTTAGCAAACATAAAAAACAGTGTTGAATAGCACAGGCTTATGAATCATTACTCTCCAAAACTGAATAATATAGAAGATTGATAATAAAAATAAGATTTGTGTCTGTTACACGGCCAAGGGAAGAGCTCCATTTCTACCTGTAGAGAGCACTGTGGGCACATTCTACATCTCTCCTTCCAAAATGGAGACCCTTCTGGCTGGCTGGCAGGGCTGTTAACTGCTCACACCCTAGACCTGATTATTGCTTCTGTTCCCCCTTCCAAGGAACCTCCCTCAACCAAGGTTATGAAAACCTCCCCAGGTCCACCCACACCAATGACTGATTGATAGGGGATATGATGGTCCAGCCATCGTGGCTCAGTGTGGAGGACTCTAATAAACAGCGCAGAGGGTCATGTATTATCAGCTAAAGATCCTGTTTTGTGGCATCACATTCCAACTTCTTCCTATGCCTCACCATGCATCCCAGTACTTAGAGAGATTAATTCAGATAATATCAGGCTGACTGGATCTGAAACACAAATCTCTACCTCAGAATCTTCTTCCCGGAGAATCGTGCCTAAGAAAATTTGCACTAGGAAGATGACTCTAAAAATGTGACTTAAGAACTACAGCACGTGCAAGCAGATGGGCAGTGACAATCTCAGCATCAGTTGAGGGCCGATCACTGTTATAATCCAAGTCATTCTGTCCAGGGGAAACTGCCAACATCTTCACCATCGCTACATTGCATTGATAGAAATGGAAAGAGTACCTAATGGATGTGATTTCTCAGGTGTTTAAGGAATTGTGAGCGGTGGTAATTGGAAGGACTAAAGAAACACAGAGCTCTGGCCAGGAGCTGTCAAAGCATTGAAGAAAAACAATGGAAGGCTCAGGGTGATTAATCAAAATCTAAAGTCAAAATGTGAAAGCCAGAAAACTTCTTTAACAACTTACAAACTCTCATCCCCGGTACTCAGAGGGCAGGCAAAGAACGAGAATTCAGGTCTAGGGCAAAATGTAGGGTTAAGAGAGCAGAGAAGGTTGAATTATGAAAACAAGCAGGCCAGTTATGAAAATGTCAAGGTTCTAATGTTACACGTGATTCTGAAATTTGGGCTGGGAGCAACTAGTTTGTGCACTTGACATTACTGAATCCTGAATTTTCTGTGCGTTTGGGCCTGCAAATGTGGTCCACTCTTTCTTTTAAAAGTGCAGGGTTCTCTCCCTGCTGGAAGATAATGTAGAAACTCTGTGTTATAAGATAGTATACATCCTCCTGGCCCTCAACTCTCCTCCCTGTCACCAGGACATTAACTGAGGTGAAATGACACCATAACTCTGTCCTGAAAATGCTGGATCAACTAAGCAAAAAGGTAACTTTCCCACAAAGGGTCCCAGGACCTAGTCAACATTGGAGAGCAACACCTCAGAGGACATGCACGGACCTAGATTCTGAGTTGGCCAAAGCAAAGGCAGAGCACAGAATACAAAAGTGGATTAAAAAAACCAACAACAACAACAACAACAACAACAACAACAACAACAAAACAGGTAACAGTGTGAAAACATTTGCCCATGATACAGAACTTAATATTACGGCAAATTCTCAGAATTCAGCGCAAATATGGTACAAGATGAATTTGAAAGCTTAGAGGTGATGATCCACACTAAATTAGAAATGTCAAAACTGGGGCGCCTGGTTGGCTCAGTTGGGTAAGTGTCCGACTTTGACTCAGGTCATGATCTTGCAGTTCATAGGTTTGAGCCCCGCTTAGGGCTCTGTGCTGACAGCTCAGAGCTTGGAGCCTGCTTCTGATTATGTGTCTCCCTCTCTCTCTGCCCCTCTCCCACTCATGCTCTGTCTCTCTCTCCCCCTCTCTCTCAAAAATAAATAAACATTAAAGATTTTTTTAAAAAAAGAGATGGCAAAACTACCGTGGGAGAGAGTGGAAGAAGTGTTCTGAAGAAACTGGAATGCTGTATAAGATCAAGACAACCACCATGCAAGTGTGTTCTTTGGCAGGGCCTGAAGGACAACACATGCACCATGATGATTAGTAAATCACAGCCGAGAGTGGCAGCAGCATGGCTAACACACTCATTAGTGGCTCTCCTCTGTAAGTGAGGGCGGAAGCAATGAGATGTTCCTGAAGACCTGGAATCCCTGATAGCAATGAGAAAATAGATCTCTGAAATCACAAAGGTCAGGAGTTGGTGGTTATTCATCAGAAATAAGATGAACAAATTATTTTAATTACCTGCAGCAACTAGTTGGCTTCAAAGGGTGCCTGACCTGCAAAGAGTGTTTAGGAAGGTTGAAAAAGATAGTAATCCTAGGGTAAGAAAGATGTGCATTCAACAAAGGTAGTGCTCCATCTGTAGGAAAAAAATCACATGGATGGTCAGGAAGTTGAATGCAACTGACTCAGTTAAAAACAATCACAATAACTTGTCTGGTTTTGTTTGTTGTTTTCTTGCTTTACTTTTGAGGCAGTTTTCAGACTCAAAACCCAAAGACTACAGGAGGGTCCAACTCCCCAAGAGGAATGTTCCTACAATGTCATAGCAAGTGAATATAGCAATGATCTAGCTCATTCTTTCTCAAAGGGAAACACAACCTTTACAAGGATATCTGTAAACTAGGGAAAAGGTAAATATTCAGAGAACTTGAGGGCAGTCAGTAGAGGGCCGTAGATGATATTAAGACACAGGAAATGATATATCATCATGGTCTCCCAATAGAAGGATATACTCATTTCCTAGGGTTACTGTAACAGATTATTACTATCCTGAAGGCTTGACGCCAAACAAGTGCATTATCTTATAGTTCTAGACATCAGAAGTCTGAAAGGAACCTCATTGGACTAAATCCAAGATAATTACCAGACCTGTTTTCCTTTCTAAAAGCTTTAGGGGAAAATCTATTTCTGTCTCTTTTCTGTCTTCTAGAGGACACCACATTCCTTGGCTTACAACCCTCTTTTTCTACTTTCAAAACAATACATAATTGAATTCACACATCATATTTCTCTGATTTTCATCCATAATGTTGTCACATCCCCTTCTATGACTCTGATTCTCTGACATTCTCTTCCACTTTATGGATCCTTATAATTACATGGGACCTACCCAAATAATCCAGGATAATTGCCACATCTCCAGGTCAGCTGTTTAGCAACTTTAATTTCATCTATCTCTTTAATTCCCTATTACCATATAAGATATTTAAAGGTGATAGTGATTAGGACATGAATATCTTTAGGACATCCCTAAGCTCATCTGGTCCCACAGATACAAGTAGATAACAATCCATGTAAATCATCTGAAGACAGGCAGAACAAACTTTACAACCAACTTCAGACAAGAAGCCATATGGAAGAGAGTAGAAGAGTGGAGATGTGTCTGGAAGCTAGATGGACCCACGGGTCAGTCCGCAGGAGGCAAGGAGCCAGAGAAGGGAGAAAAACAGACTCTCACAACAGGGATCCTACGTAGGGAATGTGAATCCTCAGAACTTTCGCTTTGAAAACCAAAGGGGCCAGGGGTGCCTTGGTGGCTCAGTCGCTTAAATGTAGACTTCAGCTCAGGTCATAATCTCATGGTTCCCGAATTCAAGCCTGGCATTGGGCTCTGTGCTGACAGCTGAGAGCCCAGAGCATGCTTCAGATTCTGTGTGTGTGTCTCTCTCTCCCCTCCTCCTCCATTCTCACTCTTTCTCTCAAAAACAAATAAACATTAATTTTTTTAATTTAAAAATTAAGGGGCCAAATTGTGGTTTTTATGACCAACTAGACTTAAAATATGGAATTTTAAAAGTCAGCTGACTCAGTTCTGGGAGAACTGATATCAAGAAGTGAAGTACAATGATCACTGACAGAAGAGAAGCAAACAATACAAAGACTGATGTAAACACAAAAGCATTTACATGAACATTCATAGTAGCTTGCTTTGTAATAGCAAAAAGTGGAAACAACTCAAACGTCAATATAAATTGTGTTATACCAATTTAATGGAATACTACCTTGCAATAAAAATAAATGATCTCTTAATACATACTGCAACAAGTGTGAACTTTATCATGTTTATGTTGACAGAAATAAGCCATGCAAAAATGAGAACATACTCTATGACTGCATTTATGCAAAATTTTAGAAATACAAACTAATATGATAGCAGAAAGCAGATTGGTGGCTGCTTAAGATTGAAGGGGACGTGAAGATACATGATGTAGGGATGATAATGGAGCATGAGGAGAATCTGGGAGTGAAAGAAATGTTTACTATCATGATTGTGGCAAAGACTTTTGTGTAGATATTCTGATTACTTTTTAGAAAAACTACACGTTATAACTAAATTTACCAAGTTAAACACTTTTTATATGTAGTTCTAAAAATTAAAAGGGCAGCTATTTATTCAGCATAATACAGCAAAATGAGTGCTACCAATATCTTCTCATTGACCACACCTACTCCCAGAGTAGCACTTATGGGATAAATGGGGATTTATCCTATAAATAAATAAATAAATGGGGATTTATTCTCTCTGGAGAATATGACTGATGGTGCATATGCAGGTAATGAATTATTTTAGACAACCAGGCTTTTCCAAGGACTCTTCCAGACTTCTATGTGATAGTCTTAGCATGTTTATTTCTAAGGGTCCCATACCAACAAGACCCTGGTCCCTCCAGCAACCCAACAGCATGATGTAAATGTGACGGAGAACTTTCTATGATGTTCTCCTGGATCCCTTTTGTCAGATCAAAAGCTAGCTTATTAACTTACCCCCCTCTTCTCCAAACTATGATGTGCGAAGGGAGGAGAAGGTACTGATGTGGAGAGGAAAAGATTTTGGGTACAGCTTACTTCTTTTTCACCAGTCTTCTGAGTCCCATTCTCTCTTGATGGCTTATGGCTTAATAGTTAATCTACTCTACCTTTCTTGGAATGACCATTGTAGCAAACCAAAACCTCTTTCACTCTGGCTTCCTCAATTGGATCAAAGTTACATCTGATACACACACAATGTCTGACCTTCACTTGAGGTAAATACATTTTCTTGTTCTTGAAAGAAAAAAATTCTTAAGGAATGATTTGCATAGAGTCTGACAGCTGTTTTGTAATTTTCAGTCCTGTCAGGATCTCAAGCAGAGCTTCAGTCGTGCATTATGGTCATACTTCACGAGTACCAGATGACTCCACTCCAACATTTGTACAACAGACAAAAATTACCACTCTTTCATCATTTGTGATGGTGATGGCTCTTCAATAAGATCAAGAAATAAGCACGGGGCGCCTGGGTGGCTTAGTCGGTTAAGCATCTGACTTTCGCTCAGGTCATGATCTCGTGGTTCGTGGGTTCGAGCCCCGCGTCGGGCTCTGTGCTGACTGCCCGCTCAGAGCCTGGAGGCTGTTTCAGAGTCTGTATCTCCCTCTCTCTCTGACCCTCTCCTGCTCACGCTGTCTCTCTCTCTCTCCCTCCTAGAAATAAATAAAACATTAAAAAAAATTTTATATAAAAATTAAAAAAAGAAACAAGCAAATTTATATAATGCTAGACGAAATATCGCTACACGTGTCCACATTTATATTCATTCAGATGACACATTCATATAGATAGACTTGATGCAATGCAACAATTTTTCCAGGAGATACTAAATTCTCTCTCACTAAAATTTCTTTATCTTGATAGAATTGATGGCATGTATCTCTCTTTCTGTTCTAAAGCAAGACTGTTTGCATCACAGTACCAAAATAAATATTCTTTAAAGATCTCCTTGGTCATTTTCAAAGGAATATCTTACTTCTTTGGAACTACAAAGGGTATCTTGGCAACGTATTAGTAATGCGAGCCTTGAGAAAAAATTAACTATCACTAAATTCAAATTTTCTTATTTGTAAAATACAGACTGTAAGGATTAATAGTATTATAGTAAGAGTTTTTAGAAGAAAACATTGATAAGTGATACAGATGGAAAAGGAAAAGATATTCAGATTGTGTCCCCAAAATGTCCAGCCCTTTGCTGTTTCTTTGCCTAATAAGGAGAATTCATCAACTGGGATACATAGATTAGTTAAGGAATACGTAAAGGACAAATGGTGGAATGAATGAATGAACAAACAAATGAATAAAATTGAAAGTCTTGTTACTTCTGTACTGAATGAGTCAAAGAGCATTTGAGTAAAGTCTATCTCGGACAGTTAATGGTTGCTTATGTCTTTTCCCTAATAACCTTCCACTCCAAGTTCTTGTTTTCACATATCTACAGCAGTCACTTTTCTTTTCCATAAAAAGAAACATTAAAAAGATTTTCTATCACCATTTGTGTAGAGGTGGCACCTGTAGTTTTTAAATGGCAGTTTCCTTTGGCTATTTAGTAGGTTAATATTTTTCAAAAAAATCTAGACAGGTATCTATTAAACATTGAAAAGAGGATTAAGTAAACATTGCTGAAAAATAGGGAAACAGAGTTCTCTTTTTTTCTCTTTCTCTGCTAGGTTACATAAAGGCAGGAAAGCTTGAGAACACTAGCCTGTATACATATGGACATCAAATTTTTTCTGTTTCTTTTGGTCTTCTTCATTAATTTCAAACAGGCTTAATGAAATACAAATGGATTATAAACTCGTGCCTGAGATCCAAAAAGAAATGAAGAAAAATGTCCTTATGTTTACCAGAGGTTGAAAGAAAAATAGGCAGGTATGTGTACACACGTATCGGCACAGAATATTGGCAGTCAGCACAACGTATGGAAAACTCTAAAGTTCCAAATAAGATGCTGGGCCTCCTGCAAAAGATAGAGAATTAGATTAACACTGGCCTTTTAGGGGCACCTGGGTGGCTCAGTCTGCTAAGCGTCCAACTCTTGGGTTCAGCTCAGGCCGTGATCCTACAGGTCATGAATTTTAGTCCCGTGTTGGACTCTGTGTTGTCAGTTTGGAGCCTACGTGGGGTTCTCTCTCTCTGCCCCTGCCCTGTTCTTTCTCTCCCAAAACAAATAAATTAACTTAAAAAAAAAAAACCATTGTCATTAAAAAAATCTTATTTCTATTATTGACATTATTCATGACTCAGAGGGAAACATTTTTATTTTGTTATTGTATCTTTCCTCTTTACTGAGTAAAAATAGAAAAAGGAAATGGGGCAAGCAATAAATCCTGCAACATAAATAGTTTAATTAAATTGATTTCGATGCTCAGAGACTGTCCCCGGAGATTTGGGAATTAGCTGGTCAAATATTTACTTCTTAACTATGTTTACAGGTGAATTTAGTAAGTATCTAGAGTGGAGAACCACTAAATATAATAAAAACAATTAGAGAACAGAATGGACACAAGCCAGGGTCTCAGATTTAGTTTAGTATTCAATAGACATTGCCAGAAAAGTTCAAGGATATATTCAGAGAAACAAATTTTAAGACCAAAGGAAACACAGTTGGCCCATGAATAACAAGGGAGTGAGGGATGCTCATCCCCACACATTAGAAAATCTGCTTATAACTTTTGACTCTTAGAGAGCAAAATAGAGTCTCTCATGCCAAGCAGGGCCCTGTGTCAAGCTGAGCCTGTGTCAAGCAATAACGCAAGCAGTTAAGAATACTGCAGGCATGAGATATCGCCCCCGGACCAGCATCAGCTAACACTCCAGAACTGATAACAAGCAAAAGCAGAGGAAGTCTGCTGGGGCCCAAGACCCATTTAATCCCTTTAAAAAGAGGAGGGTTTTTGCAGCAAACTGTCAGACTCTTCAAATGTGACCCCTCTATATCTGACCACTTAAAAAAGGCAGCTGCCCTGATGGCTCCACTGGATTGATCTCTGAACAGAACGGAGATCCTTCACTGCTTGAACATAAGAAGCTGTAAGTGCCCAGAGCTGACCCGGACCACACTGAAGCCTTATCTCAATGGTGTGCCCACAGACTGACTTTGCCTTTGGTTCATTAACTTTCTACATCTTTCTGTGATCTTGTTTGTTATGTGATTTGTCTTTTGTCCTGATCTGTGTGCTGTGTAAAAAGCCAAGTTTAATCACATGGGAAAATGTCATTGAATTTAGAATCCTGAACCTGCTTTATAATTTTGATTAACTTTACTTTATGACTGAATAAAGCTGACATTGTGGAAAAACACAAGTCGTGTGTGCACCTTCATCGCATGCTCATGACAACTCTCCAAAACTTTAACTACTAATGGCCTACTGTCAACTGGAGGCCTTAGCAACAAAAAAACCCCCACATATTTTGTATGTTATATGTATTGTACGTGGCATTCTTACAATTAAGTAAACTAGAGAAAACAAAATGTTATTAAGAAAGTCATGGAAGAAAAAATACATTTACAGTCCTGTACTGTAAAAATTTCACATGTAATTAGACCCACACATTTCAAACCCATGTCATTCAAGGCCCAACTGTACCCATTCTTTAAATACCTGTTACTATAAAGGGAAGATATTCACTTCAGCAATCTCTGTGACATCAATTAGAAATCATGGAACAAGGGCACCTGGGTGGCTTAGTCGGTTAAGCGTCTGACTTTCGCTTGGGACATGATCTAGCGGTTCGTGGGTTCGAGCCCCACGTCGGGCTCTGTGCTGACTGCCAGCTCAGAGCCTAGAGCCTATTTCAGAGTCTGTGTCTCCCTCTCTCTCTGACCCTCCCCTGCTCACGCTGTCTCTCTCTCTCCTAGAAATAAATAAAATATTAAAAAAAAAAGAAATCGTGGAACAATAGATGAAGAAATAAAATTGGGCACCATAAGCAGCCTCAAAAATTCAAGAGAAGATATGTTACTTATAACAGAAATAAGAAATTATGTACATGTGTATATTGAAAGCATATTGATATCATATATGCACATATATAACATAAACATATATATTATTGTTGGAGATTATAATAGTTATTTTTCAAAGCAAAAGAGAACAGCAGAATGGGAACAGAATGGAAATAACTAAAGACAGGCAATTATTTGGAAGCTTGAATCCATAAACAGTTCCGTGGGCAAAAGGAAATAGTAAAGCCAGGGCAAATCTTTGAAAAAAAAATACTGATATTTAGAAGTAAAAATGACAACATCAAGAAAATAAATGACAGAAAAAGCAAATGAGAGTGGGAAAAGGAGAGAGAGACAGAGACAGAGACAGAGACAGAGACAGAGATGGAGAAAAACTGACAGAAAATTTCCAAAACTAACAAAAGATAAATGTCTCCAGCTTTAATGGGTTAAATAAATGTCAGCAGGATAGATAAGGATGTTCAGCTATTCTAGAGGACACTTCAAATGCTAAAGACAAAGAGAAAACTGTAAAATTTTGCCCTAAAAGGAATAAGAATCATATTGGCAACAGACATTTCAACAGCAATTTAGAAAGTATCTCACCAATATAATTAACTCACCAAATATGAGAAAACTGAATAATATTTATTAAACAATGAATAAAATGAATTCTAAACCCAGATTGTTTTATATATACCAAATGTACTTAAATGTGAAGGACAATATACATATTCTCTGACATACACATCTTAGTATGTTTGACAAGCAAAGATCTTTTTAGGATAAATGAAAAGTCAGGAATAAAACAGGAACTATACTCTGAAAAGGAGAGAAATAATTCAAGGAAGTTTCTGTAAGAGATACGAACTTAAGTATTAGCAAGAAAACGTAAAAGATCATGAAAATGAACAGAAAGATAATAGGTAGGAAAGATGTGGACCAATGTTTCAAACAATTAAATATCTAATATCTAAAATACACAAGAAGTGGGGCCTGGGTCGCTCCATCTGTTAAGCATCCAACCTTGGCTCAGGGTATGATCTCATAGTTCATGGGTTCATGCCTTGCACCGGGCTCTGTGCTGACAGCTGCTGGGAGCCTGGAGCCTGCTTCAGATTCTGTGTCTCCCTCTCTCTCTGACTCTCCCTTGCCTATTCTCTCTCTCAACTTCTCTCTCTCTCTCTTTCTCTCAAAAATAAATAAACTTTATAATAATTTATTAAATAAAATAAAATAAAATACACAAGGAATTTCTGTTTCCAAAAAAGAAAAAACTGATAAATAAACTCTCCATATTACATTGAAATCTCCATAAAACATGGAAATCTTTTTCACCATTTCAGTGAAAAGGAAACAAAAATGAGAGAAATTATGTGAGTTTTGCAAGGCCACACCTGTAGCAAGTGACTTGTGGCTTTGCATAATTTAGGATTGTTTCATTTGTCACTTAAAGCTTGCTAAGACTTTTTATCTGTGTTCATCAACAGGGATTAATAAAGTCGTTAGCAATGAATATAAGGGAAGTGCAAATCCGCTTTACAATGTGAGGATTTCCTTGGACTGTGTTTGCGAGACTTCATTGATCCCTTCTTTAAGAATGTCTTCTTTGATGCAAGTCAGTATTTCCATCATGAATAATAAATATGAATGATGCAAAACCCATATGGAGTGGGGGTGGGGCTGAGGAAGCGATGTCTTCAAAAAGGAAGTGGGAGACATCCAACTGTACTATGTAGGCGATGAGGAAGAGTCTACTGTAAGCAAAACAAGAAAGGCTACGTCTAAGAGCAGAATTTGATTGTGAAATGTTACTTGGAAAAAGAAACCATGGTATACAATTGACTTTACCTGAAGCTAAAACACTAAGCTTTGTAAATATAAAAAACCTTAAGAGCCTTTTGCATCGTAACTGCTTCCTGGGTAAGGTAGTTTTCTCAGTGTGACTCAGTAAGACTCACAGAAACAATAGAAGAAATGTAAGGACAATCACTAAATTCTGCTCTTGAAACTAATATTACCCTATTTGTTAACTAACTAGAATTGAAATAAAAATTTGAAACAAAAAATAAACTTCTTAAGCCTAAAACAAAACAAAACAAAACAAATAAATAAAACCATAATGCTAGCATATTTGTAAGGATAGGTACCAATAGAAGACAAAAGAATGAAAATATGAAAAAAAGATATGAAAATTAAATAGAGTACAAAAATCATGAATGCAATACGTGCAAAAGAAAACAAAAATAACATTATTCACTAAAACTATGGCAGGAAAAAATTTTCTCTGTTGTGCTGGAAATCTCATGCAATATCTTTGAGCATTCTTTTAGTGTGAAGTATTTGCTGGCTCATTCCTTCTGGGACATCTTCTCTATCCTTTTCCAAAATACTTGCCAGTAACTTTGTCTTTACTGTTCCTCGGTCTTCCTATCTGGAATCTTCCAAACATGTCAGTGCCAAGACCTGACCAGCCATTTCTTTTAAAACCCCATTTACAGGGGCACCTGGGTGGCTCAGTCGGTTAAGTGTCCAACTTCAGCTCAGATCATGATCTCACGGTTTGTGGGTTTGAGCCCTGTGTTGGGCTCTGTGCTGACAGCCAGCTCAGAGCCTGGACCCTGTTTCAGATTCTGTGTCTCCCTCTTTCTCTGACTCTCCCCTGCTCACGTGCGCTCTCTCTCTCTCCTCCTTCTCTCAGAAATAAGTAAAACATTAAAAAAATTTTAAACCTCATTTACATTCTATTAGAATTTGTCAGAGTCATCACTTTGTATCTCTTTGTTGTCCTTCCTGTATGGGGGGGAGGGTGTCAATTTCTTCTTTCATTCTTTTGTTTATTTTTAAAATGTCATGTGTGATGATTGCTGATGTACAAGGAGGTAATTCAATGGCACACTTTGCTCTCTGTGCATGAAGTGAATAAGATGCACTAAGATGCTCTTGTAAGATGACTAATCACTAAGCTGTGGGATGATTAATCATTGATATCGTGCTAGTCTGTTATTTACATAGTGATTTGTGAACTAGAGGTAGCAGTGATGTTTGTACTTTATTAAATGACTCGCACTTTATATACATTGGCAACTGACTGAAATTCAAAGTGTGCTGTTGAGGTTTTCAGTTACCTAAGCAAACTATACTAGGAAAATCTATGTATGTCAGAACTGTACAGAAGGAGGACTCCCTGTGAAAGGAGCTTACACTCTTCCCCAACAGAAGAGTGTCAAAGTTTTCAAACTCCAAAAATGGTAAAAGAATTTTTTCTAGGGAATTCCTACTTCACCACCTCTTAGTTTTTCAAAGCTCTATTCTATGTTTCTTACTCATATCTACCTATTTATCTATCCATCTACCCGTTTGTTCATCCACCATTTCATGTAAATTATGTTAAAGTAAATTGTTAATATTAAACTCTTTCCTACATATTTTAGCATGCTAAACATTAAAAATAATTCAATATTTGCTTGAGTTAATTGGTTTTCCATATACACTTAAATAAAATATACACATGAGAAGTATACATTCTCAGAGATTTGACATATGTATTTACCTGTGGAACTCAAACATTTAGCCGCATAGAGAACATTTCTATTCCCTCAGAACATCAGGCTATTCCCAGTTAATTCCCATACCCATTTGCAAGAGACTGACTGTTCTGATTATTTTTGTATCATAGATTATTTGTGTCTATCCTAGAATTTTAATATAAATGAAATAAAACAATATGCTTTTGTTGTCAGTCTCTTTTTTATTCAGTAAAATGTTTTTGACTTATCCATGTTGTTGCATATATTAATAGTTCATTCTATGTTTATTCTGGCTGAGTAGCATCAATTTTAGGACTATACTGCAACGCATTTAGCCATTTTTCCTACTGATGGAATTTGAGGGTGTTTCCAGATTGGGCTATAATAAATACATATTACAGTAATCATTTTTGTATAAGTCATTTTTGGAACATATTTTCATTTATCTTTGATAATTCTGAGAGTAGAATTGCTGAGAAGGAGTATGTTTGTTTGTTTCTTTTCCTTCTTACACTGGTCTAATTTACTTAATTTTATGAAAACCTTCCAGACATTTCTCCACTGTGTGAATGATTTGAACTTCCTGTCAAAAATGTGTTAAATGCTCTAGTTGTTCTACATATTCACCAATATTTGATGTTGCATATGTTTTCATTATAGATGTTTTAGTGAGAATGTAGTGATATCAAATTGTGGCTTTAAATTGCATGTCCTTGGTGACTGGTAATTTTGAGCATGTTTGTTGTGTTTTGGGCTATTAACGCAATGATTCTTATAAAGTGTCTGTTTAGAAGCTTGCACAATTTTATTGAGTTTGTTGCTTTCCATTATTGACTTGAAAAGATCTTCGTATGTCAAAATTGCAGTTAAATCCTTCATTTAAAATTTCTTCCCAGGCTGTGACTTGCTATTTCATTTTTAAAGATATGGTTTTATAATTAATATTTTTTGATGTTGCTGAAGTTGAAGTATTAATTTTTAAGTTTGTTTTTTGTCTAAAAAATTCCTTGTCCACTCTCTAATCCCAAATATATTCTTGTACAATTGCTTCTAACATCTTTATGGTTTTGATATAATATTTATGTCTTTGCACTATCAGAAATTTATTTTTTGCATATGGTATGAGAAAAAGGTCCAGAGTCATTTTTGTTTTAATATGGATAGCCAAATTTTTGAGCACTGTTTGTTGAAAATACTCACTTTTCTCCATTATATTATATTATTGCATTAACTAAGAATTCTTTGATCATATAAAAATAATAAACCAATGACAATGCTAGCCAATGACATTGATAATATCTATTGCTAATGCTGATATTTATTTTTTAGAGATCTTAAATTTTCTACATAGATTATGAGACCATCTTCAAACAGAGTATTTTACCTCTTCAACTCTGAACTATAGGCATACTTTTTTTTTTCTTTCCTTAATAAACACCTAGAATTTTGAGTAACATTCACTAGACATAAGGAGACTGGGAATCCTTACTTTTACTCCTCTTCTGAGAGTATTCAATATATTTACTACTAAATGTGATGTTACCTATGGGGTAGTTTTGTTATTATTCAGAAACAGAGAGAGATTTTAATTTCTTAAAATATAATTTACACAATCATAACCATACATATCCCTAGAGGCTAAGTATGATTCAGAAGTCTCTAGTAGGTCATCTTTCTAGAATTGCAGAAATAAAATAAAGACTATTGTTAAAACAATAAAACCACAAAGAGACCATTTGAAAGGAATGCAATTTGTATGATGTGACCTTACAAAATGGCCACTTTAAAAAAAGCAATAAAAGAAAAAGAAACAAAAAGCATCTAAACTGATGAGAAAAAAGTAAAACTGCTACTATTTGCAGATAACATGATACATGCTTCTATATATAGAAAACCCAAGGGACTCCACCAAAAAACTACTAGAACTAATAAATAATTCAGTAAGATTGCAGATACAAAATTAACATAGAGAAATCTTTTTCATTTCTATATACTAGTAATGAAATAGCAGAAAAGAAAATTAAGAAAATGGACCTTTTACAATTGCACCAAAAATAATAAAATACTGAGGAATAAATTTAAGAAGGTGAAAGACATGTATTTGGAAAAGTAATAAATGTTAATGAGAACAGTTAAAGATGACACCAACATATGAAAAGATATTCCATGTTCACAGATTAGAAACATTAATATTATTAAAATGTCCTTCCTACCCAGCGTGATATACAGATTTCATGCAACCCCTATCAAAATACCAACATTCACAGAACTAAAACAAATAATAAAATTTATAGGGAACCATAAAAGACTCCAAGTAGTCAAAGCAATTTTGAGAAAGAAGAACAAAGTTGGAAGTATCATAATCCCAGTTTTATTAATTTATTTTTTTAAATGTTTACATATTTATTTTTGAGAAAGAGACAAAGCATGAGTTGGGGAGTGGCAGAGAGAGAGAGAAAGACACAGAATCCAAAGCAAGCTCCAGTCTCTGAGCTGTCAGCAACAGAGCCTGATGTGAGGCTTGAACCCACAAACCATGAGATCATGCCCTGAGCCAAAGTCAGAAGCTTAACCGACTGAGCCACCCAGGTGACCATCATAATCCCAGATTTAATGATGTACTATAATACTGTAATAATCAAAACATTATGGTACTGGCACAAAAATATACACCTGGATGAATAGAACAGAATAGAAAGCCCAGAAGCAATATGATTATAATGAATTAATCCACAACAAAGGAGACAATATATTATGGGAGAAAAGACAATCTCTTCAACAAATGGTACTGGGAAAACTGGACATCAGCATGCAAAAGAATGAATGGACCACTTTCTTATACTATATACAAAAATAAACTCAAAATGGATTAAAGACCTAAACGTGAGACCTAAAACCATAAAACTCCTACAAGAAAACATAGGCAGTAGTTTCCTTAGCATTGGCCATAGGAATAGTTTTCTAGAAATGACAAGGGAAGGGAAAGCAAAATTAAACTATTTTGGAATTACACCAAAATAAAAAGCTTTTGTACAGCAAAGGAAATCATCAATGAAACAAAGCAACCTATTTCATGGAAAAAGATATTTGTTAATAATATATTTGATAAGAGGCTAATATCTAAAATATATAGAGAACTTTTAAATGCAGTACCAAAAGAAGCAAACAATCTGATTAAAAAATGGACAGAGAACCTGCCTGTTTATCTCAAAGAAGACATACAAATGGCCATTAGATATTATTTTTAAAGATGCTTATTATCACTAATTGATAGGACATGCCAATTAAAACCACAACCAGTTAAAGATGACACAAACATATGAAAAGATATTCCGTGTTCACAGATTAGAAACACTAATACTATTAAAATATCTATCCTACCCAGAGTGATCTACAGATTTAATGCAATCCCTATGAAAATACCAACAACATTGTTCACAGAACTAAAACAAACAATAAAATAATCCCTTACACCTGTAAGAATGACTAACATCAAAACCACAGAAATAACAAATATTGGCAATGAGCTGAACAAAAGGACACCCAGGTACACTGTTGGTGAGAATGTGAATTGGTACCGATACTGTGGAAAATAGTTTAGAGGTTCCTCACAAAATTAAAAATAGAAACACCATATTGTCCAGTAATACCATCACTGGGCATTTTTAACCAAAGAAAAAGAGAACACAAATTTGAAAAGATATATACACTTCTCTGCCTACTGCACCCAAGATGAAGAAGTAACCCAAGTGTCCAGACAGATAAATGGATAAAGAAGAAGTGAATTATATTTCATTATAAATATAATGGAATGTTACTCAGCCATAAAAAAAAAAAAAAAAAGAATGAGATCTTGACATTTGCAACAACATAGTTGGCCGTAGAGGGTATAGTATTAAAGGAGATGAGGAAGAGAAAGACAAATGTCATGTGATTTCACTCATATGTGGATTTTAAGAAACAAAACATAGATTAAAGAAAAAAAAGAGACAAACAAAATGAAACAAACTCCTAAATACAGAGATCAGGTGGATGGATTAAATGGATGAGAGAGACTAAGAAGTACAAACTTCCAGGTACAGAGTAAGTAAGTCATGGATGTGAAAGGTGCAGCATAGGGAATATAGTCAGTATGATGGTAATAACATGTTTACTCCCAGATGGTGACTACATTCACTGTGGAGAGTGCTGAGTAATATATGTATAGAGCTGTTGAATCATTGTGTTGTACACCTGAAAATGTATCACTGTGTGTTAATCATACTTCAGTAAGAAAAATCAATCATATTTTGAAAAAAATGGCCCCTTTAATCCTTCTTTTAATTATCTAGTCGAGTAATTCTCTACTAATTGAATGAGTTTAATTTTTTTTTCTCACAGGTCTTGTGGGCTATATGTAGGCTACAAATGTATATTTTATTTTTGACTTTTGGGTGGGTGGGAATACTATCGTGTCATTTGTAGTTCTCCAAGTACCATAAGGCAATTTATATTAAGGTTTATGAAACATAAAATATAAAATCATGGTCTTTTCTAGTTTAAATTAGCTGGTATATATCCGAATTTCTTATTTCTTCAACAATATTTTTTTGTTTTTCCTTTCTATGCTCCATCAGCACATTAGTTAAGCTTGCATTATTCTCTTCAGTTACTTTTCACTGTGAAAATTAAAGCTATACATGACTTTAAAATTCTCCTTATCAGTATACACATCAGTAAACCTCAACCATAAGTGTCTGAAACCAAGCTAATCAAGATTAATGCATTCATTTAACAGATGGTTACAATGTTATTAAAATGCAAATGATTGGTTTCTGTTAATTGTTCAACATCAGAAACAATTAATCAGGGGATTTTTTTCATTTTCTAATAGCCTTTGTAGAGTTTACCTTCAGAAAGTAACATAAAAGACAAATATGTAAATTTCTCTCACTAACCCCAGGAGAGTCAATCAACTTGAAAGAAAAGTAGAATAATGATTATATATTTATAGTAATGGGAAGAATCCTTTTAGTACTGTAATTTTCTCCTGATTGTTTTGCACCCAATTTAACTAGTCTCCATATAATTATGTTTAGCAGAATATCTGTTCAAACGTAATGGGATTTGGTGACTTATTTTGAGTCAAAATAGATAATCTAACTGTTTGAAGTAAATAAACTGAGATATGATGGGGTTTTCACTAAAATGGTAACGTGGTAACAATGTGGTAAATAACATTTCAGATACACCAATGTGAAATTAATGCTCAAAATATTTCATCTATTCATTCTTTCACTCAGTAACTTTCTTTTTGCTTTTAATTTTTCATATATTAATTTAATTTTGAGAGAGAGACAGAGCACGAGCAAAGGAGGGTCAGAGAGAGACAGAGACACAGAATCTGAAAGAGGCTCCAGGCTCCAACCTATCAGCACAGAGCCCAATGCGGGTTCAAACTCAGTAGCCGTGAGATCATGACCTGAATCAAAGTCAGGTGCTTAACCAACTGAGATACCCAGGCGGCCCTTGCTCAATAATTCTTTATTGAATGATTCATTGTATTAGTTTTGTTCCTCTGATAGGAAGAGACCAAATTGTAATAAGATATGCAACAGATTTATTGGGGGAAATACTGATGAACAAGAAAAGGAAGAGGGAAGTGGAGGAAAAAGGAGAGTTTCAGATTAGAACCCAGATCCGAAACCTGTGGAAGATGGAAAGAGAATTAGATAATAGGAAGCACACAGTGCAACACAGCTATGAAAACTTCTTGGCTGGACCACTACAGGGACCCAGAATGATACCTGATCTGAGGGTCTCTATGTAGTTTATACCACAGTACAGTTTCAAGCACTAGAAGATCTAAAATCAGACCTAAAGTCCCAGTCTTTCCTTCTCTAGCTTTAACTCACTATCCATCTAAACATTTACAAAAAGTGGTGATTTAAATTCCAATTAATATTGTGAAACAACAGTGTATACTAAGTCTGTATCGAAGAGTATTGTTTCCATTTGAACTCTATGTTCCAATACACTCAGTTCATCAAAAGTAACAGCAAAACTATTAAATCTTTGTCTAGGAGACTATCTGTTGTCACAGATAAAGTTTCTTTCTTTCTTTCTTTTGGAGGAAAAGATTATGCAAGGTTTGAGAAAGCTGACACACAACTCTGCAGCTATAGTTTGGCTTCCTTTACTTTAAATACATTCATACATATTGTTTTTAGATTGTTTATTTTCTGATATATTTTAGGACAACTCAGTTTGTGCTCCTTGACAACTAAATAAAATGAAGATGATTGAGGTTTTTTCCCAAATAAACAAGCATTTAAAATTAGAGACCATAGTCGACTATTAAGTTATGTCTTAATATGTTAAGTGACAATTTGAGTTCTTATTTTAGGAAGAAAAAAGGTTATATAATTAAGGATATTCTCTTTATAAATAAAGCTATGCAATTAAATCAGACTGAATTTACAATTTCTTTGCAACATAGACTTGCAAAATGATATAATGTCATTCTAAATCTTCATTAATAAATAATATTCATTAATACATACTCACTTTGGCTATTGTTTGTATATTAATTTAAGAAAAGGTTAGTGTGGAGGTGCTTAGGTGGTTCCATCAGTTGAGTGTCCAACTTTGCCTCAGGTCCTGATCTCATGGTTTGTGAATGATCTGGCGGTTCCTGAATTCCAGTCCTGTATCAGGGCTTGATGCTATCAGCCGGTCAGTGGAGAGACTGCTTTGAATTCTCTGTCCCCTTCTCTCTCTGTCCCTCCCCCGTTTGTGCACTCTCTCTCTCAAAAAAAAAAAAAAATTAAAGATAAAAAAGTTTGGTGTCTAGGTACACTTTAGACAAATATGTATCTTTCAAAATGACAGATATAATCTCAAAATTAAATATATTTTATCTGAGAATTATGGTACTAATCCTATATTATAAACATTGTTTTAACCAGAAAAATGGATCCTTCCCAAAACTCTTACATTTTAAAAATACGTAGTTATACTTATTGAATCTATATACTGAATACATATGAATTTGTATTTTATAATTTTCCCTTTTGCTACCTATCTGATCATATCATTTTCTTAGATTTTAATATTTGCTTAATATTTGCTTTAATATTTGTTTAATATTTTAATATTTAAACATGTAATATGTTTGATATTAAATATTAAATGTCAGAATTTAAAATAAAAATAAAAATGACATCTATATATGATCAGTGTATTAAAGATCAAAGTTTATTATTATTCTTAAAATATATGAACAAAATTTTAAATGCAATATGTAAATTTGAGTGTATAAAATGTATAATAAAAACACCAGGTGATTATTTTCACATTTTCTCCTTGTCTTCTACTTTCTCTTAAATAATCTAGTGATGATACATTCTATGTCTATTTTACAGATGAAATAGCTACATATTAAAAAAAGTGAGTGTAATATGTATATTAACACAGACCATGAATTGTTTATCCAGAATTAAAAACTATTTTTGACCACACTGAGTAGTTCATTAATTTGCTGCACTTTTATTTTAAAATATTCTATATTTGCCTTATGTTTTAATGAAAGCTGATTGACAATGTAAGCAATAATAAATAGTATATAATTTACCATTTTTATATGTATCTGAAAGACATTGGTTTTTAAGACTGAGTTAGTAATGTGCCAAAATTTCTGGTGACTATCTGAAGAGTGAAAATAATTTACATTTTTTTTACTTTCAAACAATATTATAATGGCTTTGATAAGTAAAAAGATGCAAAAATGGCTAGGAACTTTACAATTAGGCTTTTATAATATTTTTAAGGAACAGATAGACACTTGAACCTAGAGTTTTATAATAAATTAGTGTCATACAATTTTATAGTGATAACTAGTTCCATCACAAGCAAAGCACACATTAACATAGGCCAGAGCCATGGACTCTTACCCGTTAAAAAAGCTTCTACAGAAATCCCATCCTCATCAAGTGTGAGTTATATGCATGGAACTAAAATAAGAGGTTTAGATTTATGTTAAATATAATCTAAAAATTAGACTAATTCACTCAACTTAAATGAAAAATCATCTTACAAAAAAATCAAACTTTACTTTTTTGTATTTCTATTACAATGCATTCATAACATGCTCTGACATATTCTTTGTGTAGTAGTCCAAATATTTCAAAGTAAATTTTCTCTAAGAGACATACAAAGATGCATTTCTAGAATATGCAAAATCTCTATGAATATATTTAAATTTGCATTCTAATTGTTATGCTAATCTAGCCACCAAAACAGATACAATTCACAAAAACACATAAACTGAGGTCTTTTAATTTAGACTATGACCTTAAAAATGTAAATATTTCCATCTTTCTTTGTATTTATGACATATTGTGCTATTTTAATTGTTTGGAGATAATGAGAAACAAAGATAGGTGGACTTAATTAATACAGCAAAAAGACAGATCAACTTCAAGGTTAATTGACAGTAGTTTGAAGAGAACAGAAATGGAAGATTTGGAACTCATAAGTAAGACATATCCCCAGCTGTCTGTTTTGACTCACACAAGATTAAAACAATGGAAAATAGTTGTATACATGTAAATATAAGAAAATTCTAGACTTCTAGAAATATCTTGAAAAATGTAAACTGTCAAAATCAGTCTCCTATTCCCACTTGGAAACAACGTGTGGGAACTGAGTATCAACTATGCCATTTATGTTGTTAAATGTTCTTAGTTATCACCTTATGGATTGCATCATTAATTTATACTATAGACACTTGGAATACAATCCATAAGAGAAAAAATAAGGTTTAGAATATCTAACTTACATAGCATACCTGATTTTTTTTAAAATATTTTTATTTATTTCTAGGAAAGAGAGAGAGAGAGAGAGAGAGACAGTGTGAGCAGGGGAGAGTCAGAGAGAGAGGGAGTCACAGACTCTGAAACAGGCTCTAGGCTCTGAGCTGGCAGTCAGCACAGAGCCCGACGCGGGACTTGAACCCACGAACCGTGAGATCATGACCTAAGCGAAAGTCAGACGACCAACCGACTAAGCCACCCAGGCGCCCCATAGCATACCTGATTTTAAACATGCTGCATTAAAACCAAATTAGTTTTGTTAAATAATGCCATTCATTTATTTTTAAGATTGCTGCTTAATTTTCCTCACTTTATAGTTTCATTTGATATTAATATATATCTTCTCTTTTGGAAATGAATGCTTACTTTCTGCCTCTGAATGCCATTGAATTTAAAGTGAGTTTCTTGTAAACAGTATATACTTGAGCCATGGTTTCGTTTGTTTGTTTAAGTGTTATATTTACATCATTTACATTTAAGGCACTTATTGCATCTTTAGGGCTTAAGTATGTCATTTTACCATTTGTTTGCTTTTGTTTCCTCTGTTTCCATTTCTCTGTTTCTTTTCGGTTGCTTTCTTGTGTGTTATGTGAGCATTTTTAAAGAATATTTCATTTATTTGTAATGTTTTTGAGTGAGTCGCTTTGTAATATTTTTTTTCAATGGTTGTCCTGGGTATTTGTTCACAACAAATTAGCATGGGGGAGGTGGCTTCCACAACAAACATTTGTTTCTCACAGCTTTGGAGCCTGGGAAGTCCAAGTTTATCTGAAACACCAGTGGATAAATGATGGGTGTCTTTTACTGTCCCACAGACCCTGGAGGCTCTGTTATTTTATTTTATTTTATTATTTTATTTTATTTTATATATTTTATTTTATTCTATTCTGTGTTATGTTATGTCATTTTTAAAATTTCTTTGCACTGAGGCGCCTGGGTGGCTTAGTCAGTTAAGCGTCCGACTTTCACTTAGGTCATGATCTCGCGGTTCGTGGGTTCGAGCCCCGCATCGGGCTCTGTGCTGACTGCCAGCTCAGAGCCTGGAGCCTGTTTCAGAGTCTGTGACTCCCTCTCTCTCTGACCCTCCCCTGCTCACGTTGTCTCTCTCTCTCTCTCCTAGATATAAATTTAAAAAAATTTAAAAAATAATAAAAATAAAATAAAATTTCTTTGCACTTATTTTATGCATGTTCAAAACAGTCTCCAATGATTATATTATTACTTTTTAAAAAATTCTCTTAAAGGTGTCTTGGTGGCTCAGTCGGTTAAGCATCTGACTTTGGCTCAGGTCATGAACTTTCAGTCTGGGAGTTTGAGCCCCCTGTTAAGCTCTGTGCTGACAGCTCAAAGCCTGAAGCCTGCTTCAGATCTGTGTCTCCCTCTCTCTCTCTGTCCCTTGCCTGCTGGCCCTGTCTCTCTCTCTCTCTCTCTCTCAAAAATAAATAAACATTAGAACAAATTTTTTTTAATCTGTTATTTTCTAATTCTATAATTTCCATTTTTTATATCCTTAATTTTCCCCAGAGTTTCTAATTGTTTTTTTCACTTGCCTCCAGAGAATTTATAACTGCTTGTTGAGTCATTTTTTGAGGTGGTTACTCCAGTATACCTGTAAAATAATTTTAATATCTGATTCGTCTCAGCGTTGACAGTCTTTGATAGTCTTTTCTAATTCAAGTTGTGATTTTCCTAATTTTGGGCATGATGGGTGATTTTTAAATGTATCTTGGACATTTTGACATTTATTTAAGCAGTTTGGGACATATTTATTTATTTATTTATTTATTACTTACTTACACATTTATTCATTCACTCATTGATCTATTTCAGTAAGCATCCACCCCATTGAATTTTATCATGCAGATAGATCACGGTATACATTTGTGGGCTGTTGTGACAATGACAATGAACGTGCAGAGCCTTTATAGAACTACATCGGTCAGGTTGGTTTATCTCCTGCTGCTGGTTTTTGTTCTTTCTGCTTGAGGGGGCAGAGGAGCTTCTCTGAGCCAGACCTTGTGTGGGATAAGAGTCTCCAATCCACGTAAATGACAATGCTTCCTTAGCAAGTGTTTCTTGTGGCAGAATACTCCCCTGAGTGACAAAGAGTTCTTTATGAGCTGCACATTTATGGAAGTCCGTCACCTTTACCAGTTTATACAATATCCCTCCTGAAAGAAGGGAGTCTCAGGTGCGGTGGGAAAGGACAGTGTTTCCTTGGGCTGCTTACTGTCAACAAAGTGCTCAGTCAATCCTTGTTGCTCATCTGCTAACCTTGCCTGGTACTGCTGTCAGGATGCTCACTCCGTTTAGCAGACAAATGAGTCTACCTGGGCCACAATCTGTTGCCAGGTTGGATGTCCAAAAGTCCAGGCCTAGAGTTGTCTTCTTCCACTAGCCATGCTTACCTTCAGAGTATAAGAAAGATTCTAAGACACCTTGCCACTGTGTTGTTCTTCTAGTCTTTGGGTCCCGAATCAATTTGACATCTTCTTTCTACATTTTAGAGGTCTCTTTCAATTGTCTTTTGCATTTTAGACAAATAGGTATATAGAAATTATACCTATTCTTAGAGAAAAGGAGCAAGGAGAGGCTTGTCTATGCTGTTTTAGATGGACCGAATATCGCCGTGTCTGGATATCATTTGCATAATAACTTTTCATCTTTTGCTTTGCTTTGTTTGTTGGCTTAGATTTTGGAGTATTTTGTTCATTTTATATGAGCTATGGTCCTAGTTGGTTTATATCAAATTAAGATTTAAGTATGTTTTGTAATTTATATAAACTGATATTGGATACCTGTTAGTTTTTTATTTCTTGTTTTGGTTATGTATTTTAAAAAGATTAATCCATTCCTTAAATGTGAGAAACATTAAATTAGATGCAGCAGATGTATTAAAACTTTGGCTTTCTCAATGTATTAAATCATATTATAGCCAGATTTTGCTGACCTACGAGACATTTAATCTCTTTAAGTGACCCAACATTACTTCTCAATTCTATCATGCATACAGTTTACAGTTGAACTCTCAAAAATCGATAATGCTTTCCTCATTTCAAGTGTCTTTGACTCATATTACTGGAACCATTTGTTATATGTAAGACCATGTTTAATCTTAATGACCATTCTACATAATAGTTTTTGTTATGCATTTTTCATAGACGTTTAAAAAGGTTAAATAACTTTCCTGTGGTTGAACAGAGATTGATTCTCATTGCTTTCATTTTAATCTGCCTTTCCCATGATAAATTTTAATGAGTATACCTGTATAGAACATTTCTTAAACTAAAGTTTGTGATTATGCCATCTTGAGAAACTTGGAAAGAATAAATGTCAACTGTGTTTGTAAATACCTATTACTATGATAAAATCGCTGGAACTACAACTTTTACCCTTAACAGATGCCAGTGATAATGTTTTACTTCCTAGCATTAGTAATCTGCTTCTGTAAGCAAGATCATATAAAGGTAAGCACTAAAGAAAGTGTTTTCCTCAATTATATGATATTGCTCTTATCTTCAGAGGCAGAAGTGGCTAATGTTAATTTTTGATTAAACAGTAATTTCAGTGGAAGCTCTTATTTATTTCAATCTAACCAAATCTCAAATTAACTGATGCTTTCTATGGCTTCTAAAACAAGCATTTACTGGACTCCTTTAATATTATTTTTTTTCCCTCATACACCTATGTTTTTTTCTCCCACTAATTGAGTTAAGTGCTTACCAAGAATCAGTTATGTCTTTTCCCAAACCTGGTTATACAAATTACATATTATATTGCCAATACATATTTTAATTAAATGCTAGCAAACCTGGTATGTGTACAAACTATTTTGTCTCTTTAAAAACTACTTTAATATTGTGTAAATATTTATAAATTTAGCCAACAAAAATGCTACTAAATTAGGTATTTGTAAGAAAGTATTACAATATAGGAAAAAGTAATAAATACTATAGAATTATGTTTCTGATTGGCTTCACAGATGTTTTTAGGATCTTCTCAAAATATTTCAAAGCCATTGAAACTGAAAATCAGACTTTGCATTGCTAATACAGTTTAAGCATGAAAGTGGAGTACATGAACCAAGGAACGTTGTCTCAAAAATATCTTTACGTTGAGACAATATTAATGTATTGTACATCCATATTCAAGATACTCTGTTTTACTGTTCTCTTCCATTAATCAAATTCAAATTTTGGACTTTCATTATGCCTTCTTTCTATTAATTTTCACTTTTACTTATTTTGCATTCACTTGCATTAATTTTCACTTTTTTATGCTTTAATATGTAATGAACAAATTAATTCAATAATCTTTACTCATCAAAGAACAATATTAGCCATTCTTTGCATGTAGAATGATTCCATAAATCTTCTGTTCTGCAATATTTCTAATAAAAGGCTGAAATAAATAACATATTTCAAATGATGGAATTGCTGCATCAAAAAATATCATCTTTTTAAATTTTACACCGACTACCAATTCTAACCACTAGGAAGTATATATCTGTTTATTCTGGCAGTAATTTATAGAAGTGAGTATTTAGAGTTGGCAACTCTAATAACTTGGTTAGCATGGTTGGTTTCCTTGATGATTTTCTTTCTTTTTTTTTTAATTAGAACATTTTATTACTCAACATTTTAATTTTTTTAATGTTTTTATTTATTTCTAGGAGAGAGAGAGAGACAGCGTGAGCAGGGGAGGGTCAGGGAGAGAGGGAGTCACAGGTGGCTTAGTCGGTTAAGCGTCCGACTTTCGCTTAGGTCATGATCTCGCGGTTCGTGGGTTCGAGCCCTGCGTCAGGCTCTGTGCTGACTGCCAGCTCAGAGCCTGGAGCCTGTTTCAGTCCTTCATGATTTTCTAATTCTCATCAAGCCTAGGGATATTATTGAAATTTAAGATGATCAATCACAACATTCTCTAAGCTCTTCTGATATTGACCTAAACCATAAACTTGTTTTCCACCAGTTCTTCTTTCTGAATTCTGTATGGTTGCAAAAATCTATGTCCAACCCAAATATCTCTTTTCTGTACCAAGTTCTAGTGGCATATTTTCTATATTTATGCTGATTGGAATCTCTACATATCATGGACAAAGTGGTACAGAGAATCATATTTGAGATTCTACACTTTTGACTCCTTTGCATTAAAGGAGCAGTATATTTGGCCATCATCCAATTATCACCCAAATCATGGAAGAGACTAAAAGGTCCTTCAGACACTGGGACTTTAACAAACCTTCTGCTCCCTAGTGAACAACTTCTGTCAAAAAATTAATTTTGGGGTGCCTGGGTGTCTCAGTCAGTTAAGCATCTGACTTCGGCTCAGGTCATGATCTCATGGCTCATGGGTTCGAGCCCTGCATCGGGCTCTGTGCTGACAGCCAGCTCAGAGCCTGGAGCCTGTTTCAGATTCTGTATCTCCCTCTCTCTGACCCTCCTCTGCTCACGCTGTCTCTCTCTCTCTCTCTCTCTCTCAGAAATAAATAAAACATTTAAAAAATTAATTTGCCTTCTCCAAACCGCATTCCATATGCTAGAGAAGGAATAGTTTCTAGGTCTTCCTTTTATCTCTATTATTTCTATTATCTCTTTTAGAATCTTCTTTCTCCTAGCAAAGCTTAACCACAAATAAAATTTCAACCTTAGAAGGAAATCAGGATGGCTGAGCAGTCTAAGGCACTGCATTCAGAAGTTCAACCTTAGATTACCTATAAAAGTTTATGAACATTTCAAATATAACAAATTACTCAAATTTACAAATACTCATATAAAATAGATCCTGGAATTTAAGGGGGGGTAAAAGACGGGCTTCAGATTTAGAATACTTCATGGCTTACTAGACAATAACTTTACCACTTCTCCTACAATTTTAGTACCCTTGAAGGATCAAAGTTTTCACACACAATAGACACAAGTAGGTAAACATTACAAGCAGGAGAATATTATCCTATAATTAGAAATGTGCAATGGATTTTAAAACATAATGTAATAAGGAACTTGTGAATATTAACTTGCCATAAGGAAGAATAGTTTTAATCCTTGTAATAAATCCACTATTTATTTGGCTCCTTAAATTGTCTATGGGGTATGTGAATATCTCCATATTTTAAAAATCGGTTCTAATCAGCTGAAAGATAATGTCAGAATCACCGCTCATTTTTTCTAGGGAAAAAAGCCCTTGATGAGGATTCTCTTTCACTTCGCATTCTACATGGTTTAACAGATTGCTTCAAATCAGTGCTAAGAGAAGTATAAAAAGAAATATATATTCATATTTATCACAACTTAAAATGAATATTAGTCACAATCCTCCATAAACCTACACTAACATACCCTTTCTTGCTCTCCCATATACCACTCATTTATCCAGTTTTACTCATTGAATGTTAGGATCTTATAAATTCTCAACTTCATACCAATGCTTTTCTGTCTTTTGTATTTTAAATATCATGTGTCCTACAAGTCCTTCATGTATTCAGCACTGATTCATTTGTCCTACAAATACTTCAAATGCTTATTGTACAATAGACATTGTTCTAACCAAAGAAGGAAGAGATCAATACTAACATTTATTTCTCTCATACAGATTCTATTACAGGATATGAATAAAAATAACGAGAACACATTATCAGGGAGTTGAAACTGACATGTAAGAATTAAAATAGGATACAGACTAAAAGTGACTGGGTGGTTGATTTTTATTGTTATAAAGAAGAATGCTATCAGGTGGTAATATTTAAGCAGAAATATGAAGAGCAAAACATCCTTGGCCTGAGTATATTAAGGGAAAGACATTCCTTGGAAGGGAAAAAGAAATAGTTAGTGAATGGGCCATACATTTCCCCAAAGCTTGGTAATTGTATGGAAACAAAGAAGGCCAGTTTGGTTAAAGTCTGATGGGGAAAAGAGCCCGCATACTAAAGTCTGGTGGGTTTGGTCATGGAGGTTCTTCTGGAAACCCAAGCAAGACTTGTGGATTTTATTGGAGTTTAAAGGAGAACCAACAGAAAATATATTTTTAATTTCGGTATAATTAACATACAGTGTTATAGTAGAAGACCTTAATGACGGGGAGAAATAACATAAGGGGTTATGTTTTACGTATTATTTTGACTGCCACCTTGTGAACTGATTGTGGGAGGAGAACCAGACAAGTGTGGAAGCAGTAGAAATGGATATTTGCAGTGAAATATTATCTGTTCATAAGTGAGGAGACAAAATATAAGATGCTGTTCATGACTTCCAGAATATTACACACTAGGCAGGACATGTGACCATTTCTCGGCAAAAACTGCTCATCCAAACCTTACGGTTCAATAGCATCATTTCTATCTCCAAGGCCTCCTAAGTCCCCTCCCTGAGCGGCCACTTCTTCCTGTAACCACCTTAAAAGTCAGTTGAAGAAAACAATCCCCTCTTTTAAACTTCCATAGTATTTTATGTGCATCAGGACACTAAGCAAAATTTTCTTTAAAAAATATCTATTTTTAAAAATACTAATTACAAATATTTTTAAGGAACCCACTCAGAATCACTTTTGTTTCTCCTCATGACTCTCAGTGGTACCTTGGAAATCATTATACACTACTAGTCAGCCTTTGACAAATGCCATGCTATTATACAAGATGGCAGGTAAGAGTTAAGAGGCTAGTAAGAGGCAAGCACGTGACCTGCAGAATCACACTACCTCTCAGGGCCTAAAGACAAGTCCTTCCATAATTTAACATATCCACTCTGAGTCTCAAATGCTGCAGTGTTCTGTGGGAGCGCACAGGAAAAAGGCACCAGCGGTTGGAGAAGGCTGCCATGGTAACCATGGGCAATGTTTAACCATGGCCATCCAGCGCGACCTCTGATCTTCTACATCTCTCCCTTGATGCTCCCCCCCAGTCACGCTGACTTTTTTCCTATTCCTCAAATGTGCTGATCACTCTCACGTGATCCCTGAGACTGCTCTCCCTGATTTGACGTCATCACCAAAAAACCAATTTGCCTGTTTTCCCACATCACTCACTGATGCACATCAGAATGACCATCCCTAACTCTGTTATCTATGTTATATGAAACATTTCCCATTCTATCCCTAATCCTCATTTTCCCTTTTTCCTTCATACATAGCAATACACATCTTTAACCTTTGTTTGCCTTCTGTCTCCATGAATGTGTAAGTTTTGTGAAAGCAAGGGCTCCACTTTATTTTGTCATCCTATACAGCACCTAGAGCTTTGCATGTTGAATGTAACATCACTGAGTGAGTAGCTGAGTGGATGAATACGTGAAAGTGATATCTGTGTCATGTTCTGAGGATCTGATTAGAGTCTGCTATAAATATGAGCAAAGAGAAAGGGAAATCCAAGCAAAGCTAGTAGTATCTTTATAAGTACATCCAGGGCACTTTAGAGAGTTCATTGTGTATAAATAAGTATAAACGGATGGATTTAAAGGAGAAATCAGGTGTGTTGACATGAGATGATGGATCTCAAGGAGAAATCAGGTGTGTTGCCATGAGATGAGTAATGTTAATACATTTTGATTTCCTCTTGAGAATAATCGGTGCATTAAAGTAGCATCAGCTTTACATTTTAGAAAGGAAGAAAATCTGCATCTTGTGGAAATCAGATACTGGAATTAGAATTGATCAGATTCTGTGTTGATAGCTTTGCTTTAATTGTTAATGGCAGAATAGGTATATGAAGTCAGCTTTTCTGTTTAATTTCCACAGATGGCAAGTATATTCTCATAGATTATCTTTTAGATAAAGAATGACAAAACACTGTAACTCATTAGATTACTGTCATTTACATATTCAATGCACAAAATGCTCCAGAGAACTTCAGAAATGCACGTTTAAGAAGTGACCTGATATTTTGTCATATATGTTTTTAGAGGGGCACCAGGTGGCTCAGACGGTTGAGTGTCTGACTTTGGCTTAGGTCATGATCTCACAGTTTGTGGGTTCGAGCCCCACGTTGGGGTCTGTGCTGACAGCTTGGAGCTTGGAGCCTGCTTTGGATTCTGTGTCACATTCCCTCTCTCTCTGCCCCTTCCCTGCTCATGCTCTATCTCTCTTTCAGGGATAAGTGAACATTAAAAAATAATAATAATATTAAGTTTTTAGATTTCCTAAAGTTGGAATTATGACTATTAGTAAAAGTGATATAATTGCTTTAAACAAATGTTTTTTTTAGAATGTTATTTTCCTTGTTAGCCTTTATTCAAAGAAAATAGTGATATGCTTGCAGTACATTTCTCACATCATTTTCATTAGTATTTATTTATTTACTTATTTATTTATTTACTTATTTATTTATATTTCCAAGTTATCTAACAGAGCAAAGTTGACCACATTTCAGGTGAAATTAACCTAGATTTTTAAGTACAGATAGAACTCAAGTCTCGTTTTGAAATGTACTTATTACTTTTATTCAGTTTATTGGAAGTTGATTTTGAACTATGTATAAACTTTATTAAAATTTAACGAGGATTTAACATATTGATAATTTCATAAGAAATAATTTCTGTGAAATATATATCCCTTAGGTAGGTTAGAATTATATTTAAAAGAATACAAAAACCTAATTAACTTGAATAAAAGAATAGTCAATGAGAAGCAATTTGAGATAAATTATGTCCATCCACCTTTTGCATGAATGGTAAGATTTACATATAAATCACTTTTTATGTAGACACAAGAATGAAGCTGTAAAAATGTGAGTCCTTTGCACATTACAGCTCTTCAAATGTTGAAAGTTGCCTTTCTCAAAATTTTCTATACTGTTCCATCCACATAATTCAGGTGAAATCATTTTCAAATCATTGCCATCCCTAAGCATTATGCTGATAATTCTGCTGACATGTAACATTAAGAACTAAAAATACTTTGCATCAGTCTTACACATAAACAATGCATAAACACTCTTACTTTCCTTATGAAATACAATATATTCACCTGAGTTAAAGTTGCATCATTCATAGTAGCCACTTAATAAACAGAAATTGCAGTCAAATCAAACCTCTAAGTGTCTTTCAAACAGATCTGCAAAACCAAATATGGAATACTGAGTGGAATTTGCGTTTTAGATCTAAACAGTTTTTTAATGAATATGTTCCACATATTGCATACAATATATTTATACTTAAAATACTGTTGGGGGTGCCTGGATGGCGCAGTTAGTTACGTGACCGACTCTGGACCTCGGTGGAGGTCACGACCTCACAATTCTGAGATTGAGCATGTATCCATCTCTGTGCTGTCATTGCTTGGGGTTCTCTCTCTCTCTCTCTCTCTCTTTCTCTCTCTCTCTCTCTTTCCTTCTCTCTCTGCCCCTCTCCAGCTCACCTGTGCACCCGGTCGCTCTCTCTCTCTCAAAATAAATAAATAAACTTAAAAAATAATGTAAAAATACTATTTGTTCCTTATCTGAAACTCAAATTTAAGTGGCATTTTTATGACTTTTTGTTTAACCTGACAAGTTTACTTTCCCATGATTTGCCTTAAGTATAAGTTCTCTTCGATCATGTTTTTCAGGAAATAACATTTACCTAGGTGCTAGATTTTTACATTTTTCTTTAAAAGACTATAAATTTTTTTTTTCTAGCAGATTACAATTTCCTGGAGTGCTAAAACTGTATTTTACTGATTTGTATTTTCATCAGAGTACCAAGAACAGTTTCTGGTAATAACAGTAATCCACTATTTCCCTATCAATATGAAATAACAATACAAAATAAATAAATTTAAACCATTCATATATTGATGATAGGTGTTTGTTTCAAAAATAGGAATTTTCTGGAAGTCCGAGAAAGGATGAGTGGCTATGAGATATAAGCGCTGTGGTAGGTGTTAGGATATTTATTGCAAGGTAGCTTAAAATCACCTCAAGGAGACAAAATGGTTACACTGGAAGCCATCCAGAAAAACAGAAAGTGGATTGTTAACTAACACAATAGTTTGCTCATGTATCCATCAGGAACAAGACCAATACTTATTCCATTTGCTTTCATTATGTTTCCTCTTCTTATCCTACAATGATTTAGGACACCTCAGTTATTCTACATGGTTGTTAAATTAACAATTGCTACATAAATTACATATCAAATGGGTAACATTTGGATGTTGTTTAATGAAATTCGTTTGATTGATTTTGTTTTACTCTTTTTAATGTGAATATTAGAAAATTCAAAATTATATATTGGTTTATATTATATTTCACACTGGACATCACTGTGTTAACAGTGTTGAATTTAATTCTGATACATATAGTAGCTGTAAATGAAATATCAGTTTTTATTTGTTCTTTTAACACTTAGAAACTTCTTTCTTTTGCTCATTTGGTTTTGTTACCCTTTTAAAAAAAGTGAAACAGGAATAAATATAAGAACTAATTATACAGAAATGAGTTTGTTTTTAGAATATATTTCTCATTTTATGCATAAATTAGTAATAATAATTTGACATTTATTTCCATACAGTAATTCACTAGAAATGTATCAAATTAATAAAAAACCAAAAAACATGTGTCAGCTATTTTAACGGTCCACAATTTGCATTTTACTACATTTATTCCTCTGAGAAAATCATTTACATAGCACAGTTTAAATTATCATGCTAAACTAAAAGGAACATTTATTCATGCTTTATTTATAATGCGGTTGACACATAAACACTGTAAAATAAAGAATCCTACTCCTAATAATATTTCTCTTAGTTAATAAAAGTTTGCTAAATAATCTTTCTAATATTCCCTATGAAAATGAGAGCGTTTATTATTGAATAATTAGTATGTGTTAACTACTTCCTTTTCTACAAACTAAACTTCTACAGGGATCTTCATATTAAATCACTAGATGCTGTTTAGCAATTGTAGACAGACTTTGCGAACACAATGCTAGGTACAAATGCATTCATACTTAACCAACCAAGGTTAAATCCATCTTCTCTCACTGTCCAGCTCCCTTAAGGCATCAGAAAAATTCAGAGATCATTCATGATTTTTTTTTAAAATTTTATTTAAATTCGAGTTAGTAAATAGTGTAATAGTGGTTTCAAGAGTAGAATTTAGTGATTCGTCGCTTACATAATACAGCCAGTGCTCATCCTAACAAGTGCCCTCCTTAATGGCCATCATTTAGCCCACCCCTCCCCCCACCACTCCCCTCCCCTCCAGGATCCCTCAGTTCATTATCTGTATTTAAGAGTCTCTTATGGCTTCTCTCCCTCCTTGATTTGATGCTGTTTTCCCTTTCCTTCCTCTTTGTTCATCTGTCCTGTACTTTAAACCGTCTGCCGCTCTGCACCTCATTTGGCCCAAAGCCCAGAGGGAATCGCCCTACTGCAACAAAAGCAAATGTTCACCCAAATTTACCGTTTATTTTTGATTTTATGTGAAATTAATTAATCAAATCTCCAAAGAGTTTTGTCAGGTAAGTATTATTATTACCATATTATAGATAGGAATCTAGAGCACAAGATTTTTAAACTTGCCCTCTGTTTGAAAATCAGAATTCGCAGAAACAGACCTTGGACAAGGCAGTTTGCTTACGGCGTTGACTTAGGTAACACTGATATTATTTATTTGCCATTACACTTTAGCTAACAGTACAATCTCGATGGATATTTTACAATACTTAGAGTTAATAATCATTAGTAAATGCTAATTAATTAAGATGTGCTCTAAGTAAATATGGATATTTAAGTTATTGTTTATTACACATTTTATAGCTATTTCATTCAATAATAAATATACAGAAAAATACACCAGTATTAGCTGACTATATCAGAATATATTATCTGAACTCTATTTATTGAACACTATGTGGGCCAAAGTAACATCAGTACTTGCTGCTTCTCTACTAATAAGACTCTTGGATGTTTCTATCTAATTACTCGAAACATAAGATAACATTTATCATGTAGTGATTTTTTGGTAATACTCTACCTATGATTGTTATTTTTCAGTATATGATGTGATGTTATGTAACTAATTTATTAATGGAGTTTAAATTTATAGGCCTGCAATTTATTGAATATAATTTTCCTTCCTCTATTACATTTCCCTTTCCTTTACACATTAATGTAATTAGAAGTTGTTTTATAGCTTTGCCAGAATTGTTAAAATATTTAGTGCTTTAAAATATTAATCAGGAATCATTACATATTCATTTAAAGACTTTCTGACTAACTGACATGAAGGGAAATGAAAAATGAAATATCTCCCATAAAACCATTGAAAGAAAATAAAACTGTCTATAAAATATCCATTAGATGAAATGAATCCCTACGGTCCCCTGGACTTGAACTCATCAAACTTCTTCACGATAAACGTTTCTTGGTCTTTTTAAGTTAAAAATGTGTACTTTTTAAATAACAGAGTTTTAATTTACTTTAAAATTTAAATTGCTAATTAATCAAACACTAAATTTTTGATGCATTAGGAGTTTTACTCTCCTATACAAATAAGCTCTGCTTAAATGGTATTCATTTATATTGAGAAATCCATTTGAGTTATATCTCAATTCAAATAAACTTTTCCGTTAGGGAAATTTCATATCTCTATGACTCTTTTCTTTGTTCACATTCTGAACCTTCATGGTTGTCATTTTGCTTCAACATTAATTAGTACCTTTATTGCATATGGAAAATAAATAAGCTAGACCTGTGCTCCTTCCTGTAGATATACTGGTTTGGCATTTGTGATGTTTTCATTTCGAAACAAACACCAGAGGGGCGCCTGGATGGCTCCGTCGGTAAAGAGTCCGACTTTGGTTCAGGTCATGATCTCACGTCCATGGGTTCGAGCCCCGAGCGGGCTCTGTGCTGACAGCTCAGAGCCTGGAGCCTGTTTCAGATTCTGTGACTCCTCCCCTCTCTCTGCCCCTCCCCGGCTCATGCTCTGTCTCTTTCTGTCTCAAAAATAAATAAACGTTAAAAAAATTTCAAAACAAACACCATTAAAGGAAAAACCAAACAGATTTTGAGTGCTCAATCCTTGCGCTGTTTTCACCATACATCCCTTTCAGAATGTTCTGTCTTTTTCTGGGCAACACCTTCGTGTGCTTGCTCTAAAAAAAAAAACTTGCTTCTCCCCTGAGGAAACGACTTCCACTGAGAAATGTATTTCCCGAAAGGGATGGTTGTTTCAATTATTTGCTTTTCTTCTTTTTCTCAGCCTTACTGAGAAATAATTTAAGTACAATAAACTGCAGGTAGTGTGTACAACAAAATAAATTCTGACATATGCGTACATCTGTGGATCAATCAGCACCAAGTATTGAACATATTCATTTATCTTCCCCAAAAGTTTCTCCAAGCCCCTGCAATCGTAATCTTAGACCAGAACACTGTCCCAGGTGGTTGACCACTGATCATCATTCTGTCAGTTATGTGCTTTATATTTTATTATTTTATATTTATTTTATTTTATTATTTGATCTTATTTTATGTCTTTTTATTTTATTTTTATTTTATAATTTTTCTCTGGACATTTTGTCTCCCTAGACCTTGAAGTGGGTAAGTCACTGCTAATTCCAAGTATTCTCTCTCCTTTGCTCTTTCTTTTGAATCTGAAAATAGATGTCCCATTTATTTGTTCAACAGTGTGTTCTCTAAAGTCTCACATCTATTTTAGTATCTTTGTATTTTCAAATAAAGGGATTGTTTTGAGACCCAGAAGTGTTAAAAGGAAGCCTACAGCTTGTTTGTGAAGACGCTCTCCGAGCCATAGGTGTTGATGGTGTCCCTTTCTCACACACACAGCTGCAAACTCATAATGCTGTGTTCCTTCTCCTCTTCCCACGACTTCGCCCTCAGAAATGAAAACAAGTGTCAACCTGGAAAAAGTCTAAATTTCACTGTGGTCTGATTCAATGTGAAGGCTACATTTCCCAAAATTTGTTTTCACCTCAGGTCTGTCCACTCATTCCAGCTGCACCTTCTTATTCTTTTAATGTTTTTTAAAATTTATTTTTGACAGAGAGAGAGAGAGAGAGAGAGCATGAGCAGAGGAGGGTCAGAGAGAGAGGGGGACACAGAATCCAAAGCAGGCTCCAGGCTCTGAGCTATCAACACAGAGCCCGACCTGGGGCTCGAACCCACAAACCTTGAGATCATGACCTGAGCTGAAGCCTGACGCTCAACCAACTGAGCCATCCAGGCGCCCCGTTGAGCTGCACCTTCTATCACTCACGGGTCATCAATGTACTCTTTTCCTTTTTATAGGATTCATGGTTTGGAGAAATTTCTCCAAAACTGTAATGTAGTAACTATCACTCATAGTTCTCAAGTGGTAAATGTGTGTGATATTTTAGTAGCAATGAGAAGAGACTGTGACAAATTCCACTTGTCAAATGGCAGCTGAAACAGTAAATCTTCAAAACAATATTGTATGTCATTGTTTTTGGTGGATGTGGGCAATTCAATGATTCTCTCAGTCATATAGGATTTAACATGAGGGGAGGAGGAGCAGAGGGAGAGGAAGAGAGAGAATGCCAAGCATCTCCATGCTATCAGCCCAGCACGGATGCCAGACTCTATCTCACAAGTGCCGAGATCATGATCTGAACAGAAATGAAGAGTCAGAAACTTAACAAGCTGAGCGACTGAGATACCCTATTCTCTCACTCTTTTAAGAGACAAAAGAAGTGTAATGATGGGTGATTCTCATAACCTACAGGCATTTGATTCAAAAATCCATTTTAGTCCTACCTATTTATCCCACATGTGTGCATACTTTACACATATTGAGTTTTACCACACACTGTCACAGGAATTAAGATTATCCATAAATATATATAGCATATCACATATATGCATAATTTTAACTTAATATGCCGACTATCAACTTCACATACTCTTGAGAACAAGAAATATCTTTTTAAAAATTTTTTAATGTTTTATTTATCTCAGAGAGGGAGAGAGAGGCAGCATGAGCAGGGGAGAGTCAGAGAGAGATGAAGATACAGAATCTGAAACAGGCTCCCAGGCTCTGACCTAGCTGTCAGTACAGAGCCCGAAGCGGGGCTCAATCCATGAACCGTGAGATCATGACCTGAGCCAAAGTCGGACGCTTAACCGACTGAGCCACCCAGGTGCCCCGAGAACAAGAAATATATTAAAGACCTCAAGTAATACACAGAATGGTTCACATATATATTTAAATACATACTTTTTAAAAAGTTTATGGTAAAGAAACAGCAAAAGCACTCTTACATAGCCTAAATATTACTTGCACTTCCAAAAGAGTAATTAATTTAAATGCATGTCCTAGGAAAAAAGGGCATAATAACACAAGATTTTAGATAACTCTGAGAATGAGACTAATTCAGCTTAATAGAGAAATAATTGTCCCTCTCTGTTGTTACATCTATTACCTAATTAAAGAATGAATAAAATGCCACAGCAAAGAGAGTGACATTTGTTTAACAAGAAATCATTAACACTGTGTCGTTCCTATTGAACTCAGACAAAGCTACACAGTTGATTATGTCTATGTTAGTTCACTTTAATCCACATACCTGCACATCATGTTAACCTATTTATTGGAAGTATAATTATTTATTTCACCTTAAAAATAACTAATTACTAAAAACAGAGTTTTTACAAAGAGTTAAGACAAAATTTCATTTAAAAAAAACATCTTCTCTTCACTTCTCAGTTCTGTTGAGATGGTTAACCAGGTTATTTATTTTAAAAAAGAGGCTTTAATGATAGGACTTAAAAGTAAAATTATGAGCATATAGTATCATTCTTTTATAATCCATATTGATTACCATCATTTAAAATTCTTAATTATTTCCCTTCATTAAAATCAATGATTACTTTTCAAATTATCATTAGCAGATAATGGAGTTGTTTTCATTATAAAGCTTTAAGATGTTTTAAAATTTAAGATGTAAAACGCACTCAGCTATGTGTCCTTTGGAGTAAAATTGAGTTCTTATTATATTTCAAGTTGATCACCACGATAAATATAGCCTCTTTTGTCTCTTTTCCTGTTTTTATTTTTATTTTGCCTTTTCTTAGACTTCTCTCTTTCCTATAGTTAATTATCACTGCTATCAATAAATGCTTTCTGTGTTAACATGGGTTTAGTTCTTATTTTCTTACCTATTTTCTATTATATTTTTTATAGTTCTTCTAAACCTGAACCTAATGAACAGGATAATTTGGGAGGTTCAGATGCTGCAACAAGAACCACCATCATTTATTTTGGAGCCAGAAATCTTCAGTGGAATTGAGAAATTCAGTGAGAACATCAGATGCTACTCCACACTAGCAAACACATAGGATAGATAAGTGCACTCGACACAAAAACAAAGTGTGCCCTTAGCCTTTGTTGTTGGGTTAGCACATTGTATTTGCCACAGCTTTTTCATATACGTTTTGTTATTAATTCCTCACAATGTTCCTTTATAGAAATGCTATTATTATTACAATTAATGATGATTTCAGTGTTTTACCTTCTAGCATGCTGATTCAGATGACTTCCTGTATTTATTTAAATTGAAATGGCATTTCCTGTCTTATCCATTGTATTTGTTTCAAATATTCTAGAAATTTAGTTTGATTCTCTTAAGACTGAAGGTAATAGGGGCACCTGGGCAGTTCAGTCAACTAAGCGTCAGACCTCAGGTCAGGTCATGATCTCGCACTTCATGAGTTCAAGCCCTGCGTGGGGCTCTGTGCTGACAGCTCACAGCCTAGAGCCTTCGTGGGATTCTGTGTCTTCCTCTCTCTCTGCTCCTCCCCTGCTTGCATTCCGGCTCTGCCTTTCTCTCAAAAATAAACATTAAAAAAATGACAATGGTGTTTAAAAGAGATAAAGTAATAGTATTATTATAAAATTAGTCACTGACACCACCACTAGAGTCCATATAGTCACAAAACTCAATTTTTTGGCCAATAACCCCTATATGACTCTAGAAAATCATACTTTTCTTGCTGAAACTGAATTCAGATGAGAGCATTTTGTTGTTGTTGTTGGTATGTGTTATGTGTCACGAGTTTAGCTAAACTCTAAACTACTCCATGGAACTGCTGCCAGAATTCATCTTGTTTGACCAAGCAGCTGGAGGGACTTACAAGTGACACTAGCCAGTTCATGCAAATGCATACCTAGCTAGCAGTCTGCAGTGACAAGCAAATAGAAGCTCCTGGTTCCAACTCAAAAGCGCATGTAACTCTTGTTTCCCAGCACCTTTCTCTATGTACCTCTTAGATAAGACCTCTGTGAGGTTTACCCAAACCCTTCCCTCCTCTTGGCTTGACCAATTGGCCTCAGGCTGGGAACTTTACAACCCTCTATCTTTGGACCTGAAATAAAGGCACGTGCCCCAGGTCCTCTCCGTCTGCCGTGGCATCCCTGCAAAGGAGTAATATTGAATTCCTCTCTTAGACATACACCCTTAAACATAAACAACACCGACATGAAGCTTTCAAATATTCTTTCAGATGTTCCTTCTAATATTTTGAGCACATGGAATCCTCCAGTTTTCTTTGTGAATCATCACACAGTTAATAGCATACAATCCCATCAGAAAACCCACACCCAGTTTCCAGTGTACAACAAGAAGAGCAAATAAAGCTTCGCTGAGCAAGTGACATGAAAAATCTAATAAATCCTTCTTGTCACAGAGTAAGACGTTCTTGCAGAGGCCAGACAGTGCTTCTGAATAGATGCATAGCCCAGTAATAGTTAAGGCAAAGGGAAGTGCTGGGAATTAAGGTCTACAGCTTAATAGATCCCTCCTCAGCCCTGGGCATGTTTGCAGTATGGTTATTAGGGCCTTATTTTGTCAGAACTTTGGGTTTTTCAAGACAAATTTATGTGTGAATGATGGGACCCTAAATGTTCTAAGTTCTAGGTCATTAAAACTATTTAAAACCCAAGTACAAGCCAACAGAATACATCTGGACAGACAGGTGAAGGCTGTGGGTTAAGATCTCTCTTGAAAATGACTGAGATTGGGCCCAACATAGGATATACCAGGAAGATGATTTTAAGCCAATGAATGGGTACAAATGTCTGTGGGGGGAACAACCACCCATATACACTGGGTTACAAAAGAATGAAAAAGGACAGAATCGGGCAAGAAAGGGCAAATTATTTTCGAGGTGTAAAAACACCATATCATTCAAGGGTGCTTTAGGCCATGATAAGAATTTATTTTTAATCAGAAACATTGCCTCTCTAGGAAAGTGTTTGACTCTATGATACATTCAGAAACATTGATATTTTTACCAATTAATATATGGATAAAAACAATATGTAATACAAATAATTTTTAGATTTTCCCACCCAAGATAAATCAATATTTATACTCATCCAGTGAAATAAATTATTATAAAAAGGTTTATAATTATCTGAGTGTATTCCAGGTGATAAAAAGTAAAGATATAATATCCAGGCATTTAAGTTAAAATTACATAAATGCCCAGAAATTGCTTTAGTTCACTGTTATCTTCGTCTTCCTCAAAAACATAATCATCTCTAGCAATAAATACATAACACTTATGCATAACACAGATTAAACTTTAAAATCACAAATGTTTTCACGTCACCAGTTTTTTTTTAAAATAGATTGCTGCTTTTTATAAAAATTCTAATTATCACATATACTTTTAAAAGTTAATTAGCAAGAAATCAGCAGAATGAAAGATTCCAGAAGAGAAGGTGCATTTATTATTTTCTGTATAAATTTAGTGCCTCAGACAATACAAAGGCTTTTGAATCTTTTTTCTAACTTCCACAACACATCAATAAGTTTAAAATATTGAGTATTCTCTCAGAATGATCCCTACTAAAATCACTCCATTACTTTAATATATTTCTTGATTTCCTTGGTATGTATTAATTAGTTTCATTTCATATTCATAAATAGCTGACCATTCTTTTCAAAGAACCAGACTTTAGTTCTTTATAAATAAATAAATTCTTGTAGTTTTATTTGTTTATTTTCCAGCATCCACAATCTTTCTAATAACGAGGCAAGATCTGGGGTTACCTTTTTTTAATGTTTATTTATTTTTGAGAAAGTGAGAGACAGAGCACAAGAAGCGGAGGGTCAGAGAGAGAGGGAGATACAGAATCCGAAGCAGGCTTCAGGCTCTGAGCTGTCAGCACAGAGCCCAAAGCGGGGCTCGAACCCACAAACTTTGAGATCATGACCTGAGCTGAAGTTGGAAGCTCAACCAACTGAGCCACCCAGGCACCCCTGGGGTTACATTTTGTAGCCATAGCTGGACTGTGAGACCGTTGGGTGTTGTTTTTTTTTTCTTGAAGCTTCTTTTCTAAGGAATAAATTTTCACCATCATCTTTATTGGTTTCTGCTTTATTTTTAGTAGGGTTTATCATCATCATATCTGATTTTTTTAAATTGATCATAGATTGTTCTTTTTTAACGTCTAGGTTAATAATACAAATCTATTTTAGAACTCTGAGTAAAGATTTGAACACTTAAGGTCTTGTGAATTTTTTGTTCTTGCTAACAGATAAATTATCTTCTTGTAATTACAGTCTGGTCCTGCTGGGTCTAAGAAATTCCTAAAAAGCTGGTAACAAATGTGTAATGAAGTAGGTTTGCTTAGGTTTATTGTAATTGTTCATGTGATTTTCCCTGATTACTACTTTTACTTAATTGAGGTTACATAATGTGACCTATTAAGGTTTATTAAGTCTTATTCTGCAATTTTTAGTATGTTCACACACAAATAGACCAAAACATACTTATGTCCATGGGATATGTCTTCACGAAGATACAGACTGCTGGGAGCCATTCTGAGCTCACTAGTCGAGAAAACTCCTGGTGAGGTCAAAGCCAGTTTGCACAGTCTCTTGCCAAGCAGATGATGACCGATATCCACCCCCCACTCAATTATCTCTGCTTGAGCACTGACCCCAAAGGTACCTTGTTGATCAATATCAGGAGTGACTTGTCCCCTTATTCTGACCCTGGTATGACGATTGCACCTTGTGAAGGAACTTATAGTGGGAGCTTCTTCTTCCGATTATGGGAACAGACATCGTGTCTCCAGTAGGTCCTGTTTCCTTCCATACTTTCCCTTGAGCTATGAACAGGCCAATGACCCTTACTCATAAAAGATTGACCTTTACATGTACAATTCTGTTTTTATGGTTGCGTTAGTCCAAGAGGTTCAACATGCAAATCAATACAGCTCATACAGCTCAACATGTAAATCAATTAACTAAAAATGTGTCTCATGCCTTAGCTACTCAAGAAATCATAGACAAAAAACTAGACATAAAGGTAAATGCACTCGAAGAGGCTGTTCTATGTATTGGAAATTAGCTAAACTCTTTAAAGGTATGGTTGGGTCTCTGGTGCCATAAAGCATATAACTGGAAAACCAAGTGTTGCCCAGTGACAAAGAGCCTAACTTAGAGAGAAGGAACAGATAAGGGCAGAACATAAGTTACCACATATACCTTTGCTAACTGGTGATGTACAGCAGCCCCTTCCCTAAGGCCTACATTCCGCAAACCCCTTCCCTTCGCTTGGCAGCTGTGATGAGGACAGATAAGAGTATCTACAAACCCATGACTTAATCTTAGTGTTATTAAAATGTGAACCCCCTGTTATTTTCTTAGTTACTCAACCTTACTCTAATTAGGGTAGTTCTGCAAAAATACTTCTGTAAAACCTGTTTCTGTACATTTTCCAAAAACATCTTATCACAGAGAACTATTCATTGTAAAAATTCCATTTTCTGTTAACATTTGACCTATAAATAAAGACACTAAAACCAACAGGGCAGAGATGCCTGCCCGGTGACCAGAAAGACTCTCAGGGCTCTCACTCCCACCCTCGCCAACACCGTCCATCCTTCAGGGCCCCTGGATCTGGCCAGAGCTGGACTCTGGTAACAGACAATTAAGTAATAGCCTTTTTTATCTCTTTTGGGGAGTTTTACTTTAATTGTTGGATAACCATGAAGTGAGTTCACAGCTGAGAACTCAAGAAGTCAGATATTTCTGCTGGTAAATTGCCCAGTCTGATGGACTAGAATCGCTCACTCCACACCAAGTTAAACATTTCAGGAGCTTAAAGGTAAGTTGTGTAGTGGGAATGAGACATTTCTCCTCTTCAGATTGGACATGCTCTCGAGTACATGCACTAGCATTTGCTAGTAATCAGAAAAAAATTGGTTGTATCAAGCTGTGAGGTGGTAGATCAATTTTCAATCTGATGCCAGTGAATGTGACCACATGCACAGGTAACTTCTCTCTGCTCAGCCCCAGACATTTCCACCACAAGACATTGTCTCCTATTTAATCACACTTACCAATGCAATTTTATTACTATGGTACTAATGCCACTTCTGCCATTGTAGCATTAATACTATCATTAATTAATTAATACTGCCATTAATGAACTACTACTGTCATTAATACTACATGCACAGTCATACACACACATACACACACACACGCCCAAGTTTGGTTTGCAATTGACTGGTACATCTGTGTCTTTTTACTTTGACCTTTTTTTGTTTCTCATTGTAATCAATATCAACTATATTTTGCTGTTTCTCAATTAGAAAAACTTTATCTTTCCAAAAACAGTTAGTGTGGTAATCTGTCTTATTGCTACTATTTTATGTCTGCAATATAATATGATATGATATAATATGATAAATATGCTTCTAAGTTCTGCCACATGTGTTCAAAATTATGCAAGGGAATGCGTTAATAAAAGGATTTGCCAATTCTCAAGTGTGTGTGTGTGTGTGTGTGAGCGCGCGCGCGCATGTGTGAGTTTCTTGACGTACTGAGTTTTGTTGGGGTGGTGGTGGTAGTCATTGTCTATACATGAGAGAGAAGTAATAAATATGACTTTTGAGTAAAAGTTCCAAAGCTCTGTTATTAAAACCTGTAGATAAGAGGGCTTAGTGATGCCTCCGTTCTATATTTTTCTCCTGTCCTTATTTAGCCCCTTTGGAAATTTCCACCCATTTTAGGGCATATGCTGTAGCTGTACCCACGGTCTTGATTTGGAAGTAGGTATATTAACACCAATATGGAGGGTCTAACTTTCAGAGACAGAAACTTATGCGAGGTCTTGTGCTCTGTACTATACACATTTATACTCTTCAAACTCCTTTGCAGTTTAAAAGCAAGGCCAAGGCACTCCACACTGATAATTTTTCCTTAATTGTGTCTACTGTGGTCTTGATGGGCAAACAGTGATCCGTGCGGTTATTAAGCTATAGTCGTGGGAGGTCATGTAAGATAGATACTGACCCCGCCAATCCTGAGTCTGGTCTTTGGCATCTGATGCGTTAGGGATCATGTGGGTAAGGTCTGCACTTGAGGTGATGCTGCTCATGACACAACTGTTGTCACATACGATGCCATACTTTTTGTGACTCTATATCTACCTGCTTGTGAATCCTGACTTCTAGAGTTGAGGAAATCTCGTTAATTATTTAACCCAAGTCTTAGAGTTTTTAAGCAGTAGAGCTGACATTCACTGTGATGGTCCCTGTCTTTGCTCACGCAGCTCTCCTACAGGGAGGCTCTAATTTTGCTTTCATTCTCTTCCATTGAACTCATTCTAAAGGTTTCCAAATGACATTATAATAAAGTCTAAAATATTTACTAAGGCCCACAGGCCGCCCATGTGCCCGCCCAGATCTCCTTTCCTGTCTCACTGCAGCCTGTCTCTCCAGCATTCTCTCTGCTCGGCCCCAGCAGATCGCTCTCTGGGTTTTGAACGTCCCACATTTTGGCCTGTGTCAGAACCTTTGCACAGGCAGCTCCCTTTGTCTGAGATTTATCCACTGCCAAGCGGGACCTCCGGTCTTCCCCCCAGCCCCTGAAGCTCTGAACTTCTGATCATTCCTCTTCCAGGGTCTCAGGGTAAACCTGCCAGAAGGCAATTTTAGTTCTCTTGCCTGTGCTTGAGCAGTGGTGGCTCTCCTTTTATCATTTTAATGGTAAGAAAGAACAACGTCTTTTTCATTTAAGATGTTTGAAATCAGAATGCTATTTACAGCCTTGATGCACATTTACAGAGGTCGTTGGCTTTGTTACAATGGTACCATTTTTTCCTAAAACGCTGCTAATAACCAGTCATCTTCTATCTTAAGAGTTGTTAGAGTTTAAGCAGCATCAACAGCAATCCTGGAGTGATATTTCACCAATAGCCCTAAGTAGTCTTCATATATCTTAGGAGGTTCTTATTAGCACCAGATCCCTTAGTAAATGAGGAAACTGAAGCCAAAACGGGAGGCTCTAAATGTATCATTGGAGTGAAGCACAACTGAATAAATCCATCAAGCCCTTTACCCGAGTGAACCACTCCTCTGGGACAATGAGCTTGTGCTGAAATATGTCTAATGGCTCTTGTTGCATTGCCTCTTACCCCTTCTCATGTCGGAGAAGTTCCAGGTCTTTGATGGGCTTTTTGTCTGCTTCTCTGACCTTCCCACAAGGCTGCTTCCCTCTAGATGCCTGTTCTTTCCAGGCAGCCGGTGGAAGCTTTCTGCTGCCCTCTGCTGGCTGCGGCTGGAGACTGGGATTCGGTCTTTCGAGGTCAAAACTGTCAGAGCAAATCAGGATCCAGCAACAAAATCAACCAAGGACACACCACTGAGCCAATCACAACACTAAAAACACTGTATTTGATTATCATATTTGACATTACATTTGTCAAATGAGACACCAATTCAGTGCTGTTCCTTTTATACAGTTATAATACCTGCTTTAGTATCTTTCTCAGCTTGGAGTTTGTCGCTGTTACTAGGTCATACTTTGTAGTTTTTACGATGTCATGTCATTTTGGATTGGACTTTAGACACTTTCGGTATTATTTTGGGGACATGTGATTCTTTTTAAATTATTTGGAGAACGTCTGTTGCAATGTTGTCTGTTTATTGTTTTTCTCAGGGAATGAACCTGGTTAGATTAGTTCCACAGATCTGTCTTACGTCTGCAAGTGGTGATTCCAGTATCGGTCCACTTCCCATGGCCTTTGCTAAGCTGTTTGCGCACATGCCGCTGGGATTCGGATAGTTCCTATCAGGGTTCAGTATTTTTTTCTATGAAGCTTTAGATGATGTTTTAGGTTCTGTGGGCCACAAATTGTCTCTGTAGCATATTCTCATTTGTTGTTTGCTTGCTTACTAGTATAGCCCTTAAAAATGTAAAACTATTCTTGGCTCACAAGCTGCGAAAACTCTGTCGACGGGCTACACTGTTCTGTGGGATGTAGTTCTGATTACTGTTTGGTTCTCAAAACCTCTGCAGTGCTTCGTGGAGTCCGTTCCGTGCACGGCAAGCTTGAGATACCAATTGATTCCCACGGACAATGACAGGATCAAAAGATCACAGGGTCTGAATTACAGGACCAGGATTAGGGTCAGCCCTCACCAGGATATCTTTCATAGTCTCTGGATCCCAGGGGCCACTGTTCCTGATTTTTCTGGCCCAAAACACAGATTTGTCTCAGACTTATCCACTTCACTCTGCTGCACATTTCCACACAAATTGAGCTGCACTCAAAGAAAAGCAGCAAGAGATAGGAGGGGAAAATAACAGAACTCTTCCCGTACTCTGGACAACACGGCTTCTAATTCCTGGTCCCTGTGGATAAAGATGCAGGAGTTCTGTCACAATTGGGGCGCCTGGGTGGCTCAATCGGTTAAGCATCTGACTTCAGCTCACGTCATGATCTCTCGGTTCGTGGTTTCGAGCCCCGCATCGGGCTCTGTGCTGACAGCCAGGTCAGAGCCTGGAGCCTGTTTCAGAGTCTGTATCTCCCTCTCTCTCTGACCCTCCCCTGCTCACGCTTTCTCTCTCAGAAATAAATAAAACATTAAAAAAATAAAAAAAAAAGAGTTCTGTCACAAATGTGTGCAACATTGCTGCCAGAGTGCAGTCTAGTGGGTGATGCTGTCCCCAGGGCAGGGCTTGGAGACAAAAATTGCATGACCCTACACTCTTGAGCTTTGTAGCTAAAATTGTGATTTTTGTTGTTTGCACGTTCTTCAGAGTTCCTCGGGTCAGGCCACGCTTCGGTGATGAAAGACGGAAGAAAACTAGAACACTCACCAGCAAAACAGTCTTCAGTTTGGACTTCCTGATCCAGTACACCTGCTGCTGTTTACTTTTCAGAGTCAAGGATTTTTAGTTGCAGTCCATGGAAAGACAAGATTGAAATGAGCTTGCGCCATCTTTCCTGACAGCAGATCCCTCCACATACTTTTTAAAAATATGTTCCATGTGCATCTAACTCATAGATTTGAATGCTTGTATTCTAAAGGTCTTTCCATTTTGAAATATGTAGCAGGATATGGAAGAACAGAATTGACTAAATATTTGGGGAACTATGAATTTGGCCAGGTTGTGCACATGACACACACCTCCAAAATGGACTTTATTATGGGGAAGGGGGTGATAAAAATTTACCTTACAAAAGTAATGACAAAATAAAATTGTCAAGATCTCTGGCAACATTTACAGCCATGAATTACAATGAGGAAGCGGAAGATAATTTAAAACTGAATTTGTGTCCACATCTGCTAGGGGGGAAATGCACCCTGATTGCACACACATACACATTTTTATTTGATTTCACAGAAAAACAAAATACTGGAAATTGATCATATAAAAGCATGATAGCAAAAAATACAATTCATGCTTTCAATAGCTTTTCCATTGTCAACTTTCTAAGAAATGGGTCCACGGCACACGCATTCATCAACAGAAGAAATCTTTCCAGTGTCAAGCTGAAGTGGGCATGAATAAATATAACTTGCCCGATATCAGAAAGTCTACAGAATGTTAACTCTTACAAAGCTGTCAGTGTGAGCAACATCTTACGAAAACATACCTCCATGGTTTATGACACCGAATTTCTACAATATTTGCCAGATAACAGGAGATGTATACAATATTTGCAGTTAACATTTTCAAAAATATGTTTATATATGTAGAATCATAACTTTACATTTATTTTCATTTTGTGAAATTGGGCATTTACAAGGTTCATATAGACAAGGAGATATAGTTAAATAGTCAACATAAATATGAAAATATACGCCTGATGATATAAGACCCTGGTAAACATGAAGGTATACTCTAGACACGCATGGTAAATAGGAAGCGACTTCACATTAATTATGCAGAGAAATGAATAGAGGTGCATCAGGAATATAACTATAAAACAAAACCTTTAGTAACATAATCATAAAACAATACTTTTAATATCCATCATGTGAGGATGGATAGAGTGTTTTATAAAGTTCCAGTCAGAATACTGTTGTTGAAAATTCATAGATCTCTTCTATCCATAAAATGTGTTGTTCTTAATAGCAAATCTAGAGAGCTATGATTTGCTCTCTAGATCTATGAGAGCTCCTGTGAACTGCAGGAATCTCACAAGAGCAGTACTGGAAACAAGAAGGAAAATCTTTGTTGTCCAGGGCAGTCAGAAAAGATTTTGCCCATCAATGATTTTGACCAGACTGCAGAAGTTTAGAAGAGCCCGAGCTGTGAGACATTTGAATATGTTTGTAAAGACCATCCTGGGCCAGAGGGGATAATAGTTACAAACATTGATTTATAGGACAATATTTGCCATGAGGTGAATAAGGAGGTTTATCAGCTGTGGTTACAGCGGCAGGGGTGGGGGTGGGGGGTTAAGGAGGAGCCTGATGGATATTTGGTCAGAGAGGGAAATGAGATTCCACTTATAAGTTTTGTAATCCTTGTAAGTTTTGACAAGCTCTTTGCTTTTTATTCTATGTGAGGTGATAAGCCTTTTGAAAGATTTAAGCAAATGGATGACACATGTTTTAGAGGTATCACTTGGCTCTTCTTAAGATAGAGCATTAGAATGTTTTGCAAACCACAACATTAGAAAATTTAGTGTTAAAGCTTGACACTGATTTTGCAGCAGATATTTTTAGGGCTCATCAAGATTTTTTCCTATATATACACATATGTATAGGAAAAGAATGTATATATGTATATATATGTATATATATAATATATAGAGAGAATATATAGGTGTATATGTATATATGTAATATAGAATATATGTGTGTATACATACAGGAATATATATGTATATATATCATATAGCCATATATGCATAAGTAATATAGCATATTACTGGTCTGAGAAATAAAAAGAATGTGGGATTTGAGGAATTTTTGTTTTAGCAGTTAATGAATCTTATCCTAACTAATGCAGACATGTCACCTTGAAATGGTTTTGTTGCCTTTGTAAAAATATAAAAATATAATAAATTTTTATTGGCCAGACTAAAAATCTAAATGTCTGTTAAGAAGGAAAACTCTTTGAAAGACAGACCAAAAGTATTTAAGCCTGTGTGTCTGAGTGTAGTGATTAGAAGGAATCACAACACCGCATATGTCATTTGTTATAACAAGCTACTCTGAATAAAATACGAATACAAGCAATAATTGGCTATTTCTTTTAAATTTTTTTTTAATATTTATTTATTTATTTTGAGTGAGGGAGAGCGTGCATAAGCCATCGAGGGGCAGGAAGAGAAGGAAAGAGAGAGAATTCCGAGTAGGCTCTGCACTGTCAATGCAGACCAAGACACAGAGCTCAGTCTCAGAAATCATATGATGGCCTGAGCCAAAATCAAGAGTCAAACTCTTAACCGACTGAGCCACTTAGATGATCCAAGAATTGACTGGTTTTTAAACAGTGATCAACTTAAAAAGATACAGACCCCAATGTTCAAAGGCCCAGTAACCGGAAAGGATGAGTGCTACTAGATCCCAATAACAACAGTAATCCTAAAATGGTGTTGAACAACAAAGGCCAGTAAAACATAGTTGAACAAAGTGTTTCAGCTATGAGTCAGAGTGAGATAAAGGTTCTCCAAGTAGGTGCCATTAATTTGTAAGGAAGAAAGCCAAGGTGGTGATAGTGAAGGAAGAGAGCCAAAGGAGTGATAGTGACCTTGAGAACAGGGCTTAGCCAAGAAATGTGGATATAGAAATTTGCATGTGAAATTGTGTGGAAGACGACACTGGAAGTTCCAAACACTTTTAGGAAACTGCACTACCAATGAAAACCTCCAAGCCAGGACTAAAATAAACTTCAGCAATTCAACTATGAAATCAACAACAACAACAACAATTCGTGGCCCCCACAAACTTGCATGTACAGGAAGCAGGCTGAAAACTGTAGAACTGTAGAAAAACTGTAGCTTTTGTGTAGCCAAAGAAGGTAAAGAATGCAGAAAAGCCCCTCAGGAACAAATCAGGGTCTAATCAAAGACAACCTCTCTTAGGAAAAGGAAACTCTCAAAGGCTGAGTTTTAAATGCAGATGCCACGTTCAGATTCACAATTTATAATAATCGAGTGGAAGATTCTTTTTGTCTTTTTATTTCATATGTCACCAGATTTCAAGAGAGATCTTGCCTGATTAAATTTTAGTCCAAAACATGCTGATGAATTCTATTTCAGTATATATATGTTTCAAGCCCCCTGTTCAGTCTGTGCCTTTAGGTCTCTGGATATGTCTATGACAGCAAATCCACATGTTAAAAAGAAGGGGATTTCACAGATTGTCATCAACATAGGTGATCTTATGATTCGATGTTCTTGGGTGACTTTGGGAGACATGTGCTAAAGACAAATAGAACTTCTGTCAGATTGGGTTTCTAAGTATACAAATGGAACAGGGCCATTTTGACCATGAACTCCATGGTCATTTGGGTTTTAAATTAACTACTGTATTAAGCCACAGAGATTTGAAGGTTTTTCAGTTATAGCAGCTAAAAATATCTTAACTAATGAACTTGTTTTAGTATTTTTAATATCCCTGCTTGTTTTTGTCCTATAATCACTTAATTATTAAAATGGGGCAAGCATTTGTCTAAGGAAGAATTAAGAAATAGTTCAGTCATGTTGCTACTCAGAATCATTATTATGTAAAGACTCGGAAAGATTGGGGAACCTGGGTGGCTCAGTCAGTTAAGTGTCTCCCTTTGCCTCAGGTCATGATCTCACAGTTTGTGGGCTCAAGCCCAGCATCGGACCCTGCATTGTTAGTACAGAGCCTACTTACAATACTCTGTCTCCCTCTCTCTCTGCCTGCTCTCTCTCTCAATAATAAAATAAACATTAAAAAAATTTAAAAGACACAGAAGGATTGACATTACAACACTAAAAGAAAAACAAAATATATAATTTTTAGTCTCCCCTAAAATTAAAAATGTGTGTACAGATCTTCCTTGACTCACAATAAGGTTACATCCTAATAAACTCATCTAAGTTGAAAATACTATTATGTGGAAAATCCATTTAATATACCTAACCTATGGAACATGAGAGCTCAGCCCATACTACCTTAAATGTGCTCAGAACCCTTACATTAGCCCATAGTTGGGCAATTTTATTTAACACAAAGCTTATTTTATAATGAAGTGTTGACTATCATGTGCTTCATTGACTATTGTACTGAAAGTAAAAACCAGAATGGCTGTATGGGTACAGATAGTGGTCAGGTTACAGGCTGTTGACCTCATGATCATGTGGTTGACTCTGCCCAGCTTGCTATCCCTGCCCAGCATCATGATGGGTGATCACACACATATCACTAACCAAATTCAAAATTCAAAATACGGTTTCTACTCAGTATGCATTGCTTTTACGCCCTCCTAAAATCAAAAATTTGTAAGTCAAACTATCATATGTTAGAGACCGTCTTTATATGATACCCTGAACTGTGTTCTATTACTGTTTCTCTTATGGAAGAAAAGCACAACTTAAAAATAAAACATTTATTTTTTCAATGCACTTATTTGTTATAAGGATGAGTGATGATAATATAGGATATTTTTTTAAATCAACTGAGAATGGGGACATTATTTACGCCAAGGGAATAATACCTCAGATAAATGAATGACATCATTAGTTGCAATATCATCAATAATCAATTTGTTGTTGTATGAAAATAGTTGATTTTTCTAATTATTAGAGAATAGAATTTTGTACATAAGTGTCTCAAACCCTTTTGTATTGGTTTTCTGGAGCCTCAACACAAAGCACCACAAACCGGGTGGCTAAAGTAACACAGACTTACTGCCTCACAGTTCTGGAGGCTGGAAGTGGAAAATCAAGGTGACATCAGGGACACCTTCCCTCTGGAACCTATAAGAAGTTCTTTTTTGCCTGTTCTTAGCTTCTAATGGCGGCCAGCAATGCATGATGTTCCCTGGCCTGCAGCTACAGTGCCTCCGTCTCTGCTTCTGTGGCCATATGGTGTTCTCCCCCGCTCTGTCTCTGTCCTCCCTCTTCTTAAAAGGACCCCATTCATCAGCAATGAGTTGATCCAAAATGTCACATTGTCATCACTAAAACCCTAAAAGCCAATGAACACTGCAGATAAGCACCCCATTTAACAGAGAAACATATTGAAAGCCAGAGAACTACATGACTTTACACTGCTAATAAGTGACCAGGAAATGAGATCCCTATAACATCCCATTTCTTTTACATTATGTTAACATGAACCATATTATTGCCCTTATTTTTCTTAAGACTAAATGCAATTAAATCATGGGTCAGTCTTATCATAGTATAACAGTAATTTGCATCCACAGTTATAGATGCATGAGCTAATTTTATTCTCTATTTCATATTACTTACTTGGTTGGAAAAATATTTTTGGGGGGAAACCAGCATGAATTTTCTCTCTCTCTCTCTCTCTCTCTCTTTCTCTTCATTTTTCCATCTATCTATCTATCTATCTATCTATCTATCTATCTATCTGTCTGTCTATCATTATCTACTTATTTTACAAAGAAAGGAATATATATCTTAAGGTAATTATAGATGGTCAGGGTAATTTTCTAAATAGAATTCTACAGTTTTAAATTTTGATTTGCAAAAATTTCTGTGCAATATAGATACCTTTGATTCCATTCTAAAAACAATAGAAAAAATAGGCTTAGTAATTTCACTTCAGTATGTTTCTATTTTATTATAAATAAAGGAGAGTTCATCTGTCCCTTTAGATAGTACGTCTGAAGCCATAGAAACCGCCTGTTTATATTAACTCTTCTCTCCTTCCTCTTCATAAACCTTTCCAACGGAGTGAAGGTACATTTTAGTTTTATTAGGCCATAAAACTTGGTGCAATACATTTCATCCTTTTACGAATTGTCTTGAGAACATTTTAATTGCATTTCATTGTGCCTTGGTGTCAGATATGTTCTTTTATGGCCGACTCTTCAAACCTCACTCATTACTCTTCTCAGTTTCTCTACTAATGAGCAATATTGTATTTCTTAAGATCTTTTGTCTGTTCTAAAGCTGTAAACTTCCCCGTGCAAGGATTTTTGCTCATGCGCTTGTGTCTAACCACATCCTTTAATCTTGCTCTTCAGCTTCTTTTCCTAATTCTTCGATGCATCTCTGTCCTTTACTCCGACAAATTTCTCCTGTTTATTCTTCCTCATCTAAAAAACACATCTACAATCACTTTAGAAAACTTATTTTCAATAAAATAATCCATATTCATTGGCATGAATTAAGGTTTTGCCCAAACTAATTGTATAAATTAAAATACTATAATTCTTTGGTGGTTGACAATGTGGACATTTTATCCTTCCTGACAGAATGCAAACTCAAACAAGCTTCCATATAATTGGATGTAACATGGAAGTAGTGTTATTAGGGATGGGGAGGGGGGCACAGTTTGATGGTACGTGGAAGGAATGCGGGCAGGTTGTTTTTTAGAAGCTCTGCAAAGTGGTACCTCTTCGATAAAAGAAATCTTCACTTATTATTATACAGGATAGGATATTTCAGAGATAACACACTACTAAACCTGTGTCACTTTTGTTATTTCTGTTGTTGTGTGGCCTGTTCCTCTGGGCCAAGCTTATAAAAGTTCCAAAAGATTTCTTTTCCTTTACCTACAAAATTGTCTCTGAGTTGGAAGCTGAAACTTCTGAACAGACATCACAAAGCAGTGACAAAATATCCCCTTGGTCCTCCAGAAGAAATGAGTAACTTTTCAAACAACGAATGAAGAGTCTAGAACAAGGCAGGACACTCTCCCATCCTCCAGAACACTGGGAGATACATATGATGAACATAATTTAGAGTTACTTGGAGAGGAAAACAAGTGGCCTGGGCCACTCCTGAGGTGAGATGATTGTGATCACTGATTGTGATGTTGGCAACTGAGGATTCAAGGAGACAAAAACAAAAAATAAAAAATAAAAAAACCCCACAGAACTACACACAAGAGCACATGGACAGAAGGAAATGAATGTGGCTTTATCTCTGCCTCCCCTGGAAGTGAGGGAGAAAAAACTGATAAAACAAAACATTTGAATTTAGTTTGTTTAGGGGCACCTGGGTGGCTCAGTCTGTTCAGTGTCCAACTCTTGGTTTCGGCTCAGGTCATGATCTCATGGTTCATGGGTTCAGAGCCCTACATCGGGCTCTGCACTGACAATGGGGAGCTTGCATTGGATTCTCTCTCTTTCTGCCCTCCCCCACTCATTCTCTCTCAATCTCTCTCAGAATAAATTACCTTGAAAAGAATTGTTAATTTACTTATTTCATGTATGATCTATATCTATCCCTAGACCTATCTTTCTAAGTATATACTCCTATTTATATTAATTTTTCTTAATTTTATGTGTGCCTTAGAAATAGTCTTAAAAATATGGGCAGACTGTGCAGAGCAATGACAGAATGACAGAAAATGCACCATCGCACTCCCCTGGTGGCAGGAGACCTAGCTGAAGGATGTATTTGTAGGGGTTAAGCTACTTCGCTCCCCACTCTCTCTCCTTTAGGTATATTTAACATTCTCATAACTGTTAAATCCCTCTTCCATCTATCGGAGTAACAAAACTGTTTAATCTAATTGTTGCCCTCTCCTTTTTCTTTTCTACTTCTTCATTATCAAGATTCTATTAAATGCAGAAAGGCTGACCTAAAGAGATGATATAATTTGTATGAAAACTGATTTCAGTTTTCCTGACAAAATCACAACCGTAGTGACCTCTTCCTAGAAAAAATAGGAAAAACTAAAGGTTCACCCTTGCTTGTATATTTCCTTAGTAATATAATGGTGAATATGCTGTTATTATACTCAAAGCTACAATATCATATCTCTACTTCTTCAAAGAAATTGCTCACTGAGAATATTTGTGATTTTTGTTTTTGATTTCTTAAGTATTTGCTGTTCAAGTAGAAGACTATAAGATAAATACAATTTTGTTGACATTATTCCTCATCTTTAAACATGTCTCTTGAGAATTGTGATATAAAGGTATTTTGTTCTATACCATGGAGTTTTAATAAGACAAATAAAACATGACAGAATTGCAGGACTTCAGGTTTAAAATTACTTCATAATTACCAGGAAATGGTCTTAAAACTAAAACAAAAATAGTATGAACATGATTTAATTTTTAAAATATTAGACCTATTTCAAATCTTCTGGTGATTTGATGTGTCACTTGGAAAAAATCTACCTATGACACTGTACTTTTGCTGTTAAAACAGAATCAGAGTTCATGGCATTTCAAATGCTTAGTTAACCATATAATCTTCCACTTCGTGTTGTTCAGTAACATAAATTCACTTTTAAATTCATTTGGTTGAATAATCACACAGGTGGAGAACATCTTCCTTCAGCAATTATTTACCATAAACCATGAACCAGACACTGACATAAAGGCTGAGGACACTGCTGGGAAGAAATCCAATTCACTCCTCTCTTGGAGTCCCTTTTCTAAGGCAGAGGAAAGAGATGATAATTATGCAACATATGTCTACTGTCAGGTGAGGATAAATGATATAAATAATCATAAGGCCAAGTACAAAAAGGGAAAAGAGAGACAGATCATGCCATAGCATGCCCAGAACACCTCTGGAGAAGTCATATTTGAACAGACAGATGAATAAGGTGAGCATCCTGGCTATCACCCTAATAGGGGAAAAGTGCTCTTGCAGTGCGGATAGCAAGTGCAAAGGCCCTGAGACAGGAGTATACTGAGTATGCATTAGGAGCATCAAGTGGCCATTTTGGATCCTCTTCAAAAGCAAAGCATGTGGAAAATGACAGTAGATTACACCAGAAGGTGAACATTGGTGAAATCATAAGGATGATATGATTCAGATTTAGGATTTTGACCTTTATTTTGAATTATATGAAACTTCACTTGATGCTTTTGAGCAGAGGATCTCTCTAGCTGCAGTGGTAAGAACAGACTAAGAAGTACCAAAAGAAGAAACTGGGGGATCAGTCAGAGGTCATTACTAAAGTCCACATGAAGGTTCATGGTGGCTTAGACTAGAGTTGCAGTGGTAGACAAGTTAAGAAACCAGTCAGAGATCATGATTAAACTGAAGATAGGGCCAACCAAATTTACTGGAGTCTTGGGTGTAGAGTATAAGAGAGACAAAAGAGTAAAAGACAACAATTAGCATTTTTTATTTAAACAACTTGAAGAATTAGTACCTCCATCATGAATAAAGAATGATGCTTTTTCTGAAAGAAAATATAAGGAGGAAATTATTATTATATACAAAACCAACATTGAGTATGATAAAAATGGATTTTATTATACTAGAGAACTCTTTAACCTAAAGTGAAATTGATGGTTTTATTTTTTCCTGGGATAAGTTTAAATGACTTAGGAGGGAAATAAGACTATCAGCATCTTCTCACTTCATATGCCACAGGAAAAAAAAATACATTGAGAATTCAGGCACATATACAACAATATTGCTTAAAGTGCTGTAAAATTATTTTGCCAATCAGACAAAATTACCCAACGATTTATAGTCACTGATGGGTAGTTAAATTAAAGCAGAACAGATGCATCATTCTGGGAACATAATCATACGTTGCCTCTTATCCAAAGGATGTACATAATAATTGATAGACCTAATTTGCATAATGAGATGATCTTTAAGGTGTACAAGAAAAAAATAATTATTTTTGATGATATTGGTATCTCCAATTCAATTATAAGCCACTTAACTTAGTTATATACATCCATGAGTTTCTAAGAACATAATGTTGAAAATGAAATGTACCTCCAAATGAATTTGAATTCACTATAAAGCATTTGATCTATTATTTAGAGATAATTCAACTTAGCATAACCTAAAAAGATATGGTAGTTGATTGAAAGCTATCATTTATCTTGGCTAATACTCTTATGTTGTTTTTCAATCATCCATTTCATGCTGCACCATTGCTTTACTGCCTTGTAATAACATTATTTCAACACTCAACTGTTTTAATAAGTAGGACGAATGCCACTACAAAGAAAGAAACAAGCAAAGTTACAAAACTTATGCTTAACTTCTAGGTGGTATTCTTAAGCAAAATAAAATCATAGTGGCCATTGTTAGCAGCTACATATACAAACTATTGTATCTTCTGCATGATTTTTCAAAGTCCGATGTTCTGAACCATATAATATCACAGTACTTTGGTTTCCAACAGCAATGAATTATTTTCATCCTTTTTATAAAGCAAAGTGTCAAGAAGTCACCATTCGTATTTCCTAATAGTGTAAATAATTGTACATTACCCACATTCAACTGTGCTATCTATAAAGCTTAGATCAGGCAAACAAGAACTGTTAAAATATGAGAACCATGTCCAAGAAAAGGATCCACTTTGGCCTAGAATGTGGGGAATCTTGGTATAACCAACACATCAACACAGTATATATATATATATGTAAATTTATTCAGTTTTCCCAGTTTTGATTTTTCTTATAAGAATGGGACAAGATATGAAAAAATGACTTTATTCAATTTCTAATACTATATTTCAATCTTTACATTTTCTTATATTTTCTTATCCTGAATGCATTTCTTAACTCAATAATTCAAACAAAACAAGCAAACCAAAAACTTACTGAACAGCAGTTTAAGACCAAGCAACATGTAAGCTCAGGATTTTAAAATGTGGAGCAAGATAATATTTTTTTCTGCCATATTGGACTCTGACAGTGATAAATGCCATTATTTCCTATTATTTTAAAGAAGTTCTAAAACCAGTCATTAATCATAAGTACTTAGAAGAATCATGATTTTTATGCTAAAACATTCACCAACCATATTAAATAGTCATACAGTCAATATGTGTGGAGTGGAATGAAATATTTTAATTAATGTAAGTAGAGTAAGGGAAATAATGAGCATACAAATGTAAGAATTATATTTAGTGAGAAGACTGAGAAAACTCCAAACATTTTGGCAAATTTTATTCTGCTAATATTGGGAAAATTATCCCAAGAAGTGGTGGGGAAGGGGAGAGAAGCTCACTGGAAGCACTTTACCCCCTGCAGTACCGATGCTGAGTGACAATTTCAGAATGTAAGTAAGTTACAATAAAAGCAAATAAAAGCTGGTAACTCTGATGTGTAAGATTAATCATATTGACAATGATTCTCAAATCTCCTACTGTCTCGATAGATTTTTGTTGATTTTTGTTTATTTTTTTATCAGTTATTGAGAAAGTGTTGAAATTCCAACTGTAACTGCGATCATATGTTTTTAGATCTTTCAGCTTTTACTTTCATGTTATGAGGAAAACACACATTTCTAATGATGGCTATTATGAATTGATCCTTTTAGTGTTATAAATACCATCTTTATCTTTAGTAATATTTCCTATCTTAAATTCTACTTTTTAAATTAACATTGCTATACCAGTTTTCTGGTCATTAATGTTTACTTGATATTTATTTTGTATTCATTTACAAAATAAACCTGTTTGTATTTTTTATATTTACTGTGTGCTTCTTTTTAGCAGCATAGAGTTAGATCTATATTTATTCATCTGTTCTGACAAACTGAGTTTAAATGTAGTGTTATATAATATTGAAATTTAATAGCATTTTCAAAATTATGGGGTTTATATCTGCTATTTCAGTATTTGCTTTGTATTTGTTTTATCTGTCTTTTCTTCTCTTTTCTTAACATCTCTTGGATTAATTGATTCTTCATTAGTATTTCATTTGTTTTTCTTATTGGATTGTTAGCTACTCTTCTTTTTTTAAATTTGTAGTAGATTATCTCCACTTTCCAATGTGTATTTGAAAATATCACAATCTAGAGGGACTCCTGGGTTGCTCAGTCACTCAAGCAGCCCTGTCTTGATCTCAGCCCAGGTCATGTTATCACTGTTCATGAAATGGAGCCCCACACGGGGCTCTGTGCTGTTACTGGGATTCTCTCTCTCTCCCTCTCTGTCCCTTCATTGCACACTCTGTTTCTCTCTAAATAAATTTAAAACAAACAAACAAAAAAATCACAATCTACCTTCAAGTAATAAGCAACCTCCTATATAACATAAGAAATATCCAGGGGCTCCTAGATGGCTCAGTGGGCTAAGCATCCACCTACGGCTCAGGTTATGATTTCATGGTTTGTGGGTTCCAGTTCTGCATCAGGCTCTGCACTGACAGCTCAGTGCCTGGAACCTGCTTCTGATTCTGTGTCTCCCTCTGTCTATGCCCTTCCCTTACCTGTGCTCTCCCTTTCAAAAACAAACACTAAAAAATAAATAATAAAAAAAGAAATATCCAGCAATATTCTGAAGAGCAATTCGGCTATTTACATCTAAACAATGGCTTTAATTCACCTCATTTAAAAAATTTTTTATTTTATTAAGTAGGCTCCACACCCAACATGGAGTCTGAACTCACAACCCTGAAATCACGAGTCATGTGACCTACTAACTCAGACAGCCAGGTGCCCCTAATTCACCTCATTTTTAAAAAGATGTTATAATTGGATATAGAATTCTAGTTGGGGTAATTTTTCAATGTTTTAAGATATCATTCCTCTGTCCATTGACTCTCACTATTTTGGATATAAAATCAATGAATTTTCTTATTGTTTTATGACTATAATTTGTTTTTTTTCTCTCTAATTGCATTTAATGGTTTTTTTCCTTATCATTTGTTTTCAGTACTTTGATTAAGAAGTGCCTTTCTTCTTTCCTTGCCCACCCTAAGGTATGTCAAGCTTTTTGGATTTATGGCCTAATAATTTTCATTAAATTTGGAAATCTACAAACATTTTGCTTCAAATATGCCTTACAACCCCATTTTGATAGTGATATTTGATATTTAAGCTAAGGGAGGAGGGTAGATGGGGAATGGGCGTGATATGCAAGTGTTACTTGCATCTCGTCTCTGTCAATAGCTTCTAAATAGGAGCCTGATGTGAGGCCTGTTAAGCAAGTAACAGTGCAAGAAAATGGAGCTCTGTGCCATATTGTTTCTAACCAACAGAAGTCCATCAATCATTTCCCTTCTGTGCCAGATATACCTGTTTAAAAGAGGCAGTCTAACTGCCAAGGATCAAGCAAGGGAATGGAATATTGCAAAACTATATCCCCTCTTGGTTTTAACATTTGTTGCCAACCAGGATTCTGATAGCATTTTCACTGAAGCTTCAAGAAGGCCATATTGCCAGAAGACCCCGTGACCTATTGAACACAGGTATCTCTTCTTATTCACACATCCACAAGCACAAAATCTTGTCCCTCCAAAAACAAAGTCAGCAGTGTTTTGTGTAAAATGTCCTGCTACATCACATCAGCTCCATGCGAGTGAATCCCTGATTTGTTGATATTGTTGAGAAGACATATCTCCGTAGCAACCATTAATAGTCAAAGCAGCAATTCTGAATATGGAAATCAGCTCATTAACTCATAAGTATTTGAAAACTGATGTTCAGAGGTGGTAGTTCACAATAACCTGACAATCCACAACTGCCTTTTTTCAAAGGCTGTCATGCATTTGTAAGTTCTTAGCTCAGAGGAAGTGGTAGTTCTGGTATGTTTGGTTGTGAAATTTAAATATCGTTGCATTTTGGAGAATTCTATATATTGTTTCTTTGTTTCGATTTGTTTCTGTGTCTGTTCTTTGTCTGTTATTACTATAGTTGTACAGCAATACAGTTAATTACTGTTAGACATAGTACATGTCAACATCATTTAATCCATAGATATTAAGATAATTGCATATACCTAATACTGATTATAAACCTCTCTCATGAGTATTTTGAAATATGAGAGAAATGGCCCATGACAACAAATCCACAGTTAGTAGGGGGATATGTTAATGTGTTACCTCTCATTCAGAAGGTTTGACTGCTGTAATGAATACATATGCTAGAGTTGGTCAATATAGACAAAGCCTTTGGGGACTATATGTACAAACATAAAGTTACATGTTTTAGGTGGGAAAGATGTGAAGTGTAGTAGATATGTTTAAAGTATTTTATATTAGTTAGAAGTGCATTTGACTACATGTGTCAAGTGTAAATATAGTTTGCAGTTTGGTTAAACAAATGGGATTTACTTTAAATAAAAGCCAAGGGATAGGTAGTTCCAAGATAATATAGCTGCTCGGGAAATCAGCAAAGATTGAAATTTCTAGCTTTATTCTCTGCTGTATTTTTGATCAGGAAAAAAAAAATCTTCCTAGAAGGACCATCCAGTAAACTTCTGTTTATGTTTGTCAGAAATGTGTCATGTGTCTGTAGCTATTTGCAAAAAAAAAAATCTTCAGAAAGATGTGTTTATTTTCAGTGCTACCCACCCCCCAAAATTAGAATTTGGTCACTAAGGTAAAAGAGAAGATGGGACATAGTTTTAGGAGACTAACAGCACTTGCCATATTTCTTAACAACAATCTCTTCTCTATGAGAACTATTTGTTCTATGTTAATAAACACTGCAGAATTAGCTTAAAGGGTCATAGGTCTATCATATAATGCCACCTAACACAAGGTGGAAACACCGTATCCTTCATGAGAGATTTTTTTTTAACAAATCAAAAAGAGACTGCAAATTTTGTGACTCATGCTACAAATTAAACTAGTGCTAGATGTGGAGATATCATGGAGCCAGTAAGATTGTTCATCAAAGAAATGTTAAAGGAACAAAATTTGAGGGAGTAGAAGCTCTAATGCAGAAAGGAATATGGAGTGGACATGTTTGAAGAGCAGAGATGAGTAACCATATCATCCCCAAGAAAGAGGGACACAGTACTGGCAACATTCATTTTCAGCTATACATGTTGTGGTTAATTTCTATGACATCGTGTTATCAACTAATGATTCAACCATATTCTTCAGGTATTCAAGAATTGTATTTGGCCTATTTGTTAAACATCAACTTCACATTATTCTCTGAGATCTACTTATTTATTTTTTACTAAATGCTTCAATTTTTTCTTGCTGTTTTCCTAACATAGTCCTTTGACATAGTCCTTTACTTATTATCATGCCTATTTCAAACATGATATTTCTATTATACAATCAAAAAAGGCTTTGGGTTCTCACCATTCTTCATTTTCAAACTATAAAACATGTTACTACTTGAGTACTTTCCCAAAAAAAGAAAAAGGATTGTTATGTCAATTTTTTTAAAAGATTTTTTAAATCTTTTTAAATATCCAAGATATTTTATTGGAATGTCCTGAAATTTATCAGTAATTTTGGAAGAGGAATAGAAAATGTTTAATTAGGGACACCTAGGTGACTTAGTCGGTCAAGCATCCAACTTTGGCTCACATCATGATCTCACAGTCCATGAGTTTGATCCCCGCATCGGGCTCTGTGCTAATAGCCTGTTGGAGCCTGCTTTGGATTCTGTGTCTCCCTCTATCTCTCTGCCCCTTCCCCACTTGTGTTCTGTCTTTCTCTCTTTCTCTCAAAAATAACATTTAAAAATGTAAAAGAAAGAAAATTTAAAATGGAATTGTCCCTCACAAAAATAAATTCAAAATAGATCATAAAACTAAATGTAAACCTCAAAACTATAAAATTCCTAGAAAATATGTAGGATGAAATCCCCATGATCTTGGGTATGGTGATGACTTGATAGATATGCCAAAAGCACAATACATGAAAGAATTGAGAAGCTGTAAGTCATTAAATTAAAAACTTCTGCTCTGTAAAAGGCAATGTCAAGAGAATAAGAAGACAAGCCACAGCCTAGAAGAAAATATTTGCAAAAGATAGATCTGATAGAAGACTCTTATCCAAATTATACCAAGAACCATTAGAATTCAATAGTAAGAAACAAATAGGCTGATGTAAAAAATGAGTTAAAGACTCTCACAGATGCCTCACCAAAGATCTGCTGATAGTGAAAGGCGTATGAAAAGTTGCACTACGTCATATACCATCAAGGAGGGGCAAATTAAAGTAACATGTCAATAACACCACAAACTATTAGAATGGCCAAAATCCAGAACATTGACAACACCAAATGCTGATGATATTTTATTCAATGCTGGTGAAAATGCAAAATGGTATAGCCACTTTGGAATACAATTTGGAGTTTTCCTACAAAACCAAACATTCTCTTACCATGTGACCCAGCAATTACACTCCTTGGTATATACTAAGGCAGTTGAAAACTTATGTCCACACAAAAATTTTGCACACAGATGTTTAGAGCAGCTTTGTTCGTAATTGCCCAAACTCGGAAGCAACCAAAATGCCCTTCAATAGGTGAATAGCTAAATAAACTGTTGGATATCCAATGAATGAGTATTCTTTAGTGCTAAAAAGAAATGAAATATCAAGCCATGAAAATACAAGTGGCAGAGATTAAAGAAAACAATCAGCTATGCATTTTCTAATAAACACACAACAGTTCAGGGGTATCTGGATGGCTTAGTCGGTTGAGCATCTGCCTCTTGATTTCAGCTCAGGTCATGATCTCTGAGTTTATAGGATTGACTCCATGTTGGGCTCCATGCTGACATCAAGGACCTTGTTTTGGATTCTCTCTCTCCCTTCCTCTCTCAAAATAAATAAATAAACATTAAGCACACACACACACACACACACACACATCAACTCAAAGATAAAGCAAAGGAAAAAAATCAAATATACATCAGACAAAAGCAAATACATTTGTGAGGTTGGTAAAACAAATAACCAATAGAGAGAAATGAAGGGACAACAGCTTTTAAAGAAAATCCCAGCAGTGTTTTTGTTCAACAAATTTCCACACTCTGAGAAATCCATATCAGCTATAAATCTTAATGAACCAAAGATAATAGTAGTGAAATACATAAAGCAAAACTCTTAAACTACAAAAATAAGGTTATAAAACCATGACATAATGAGTGACTATGATATATAGCTTTCAGAGGTGATTGATGAAGTAAATCTAATTGAAAAATCATTTATGAGCTTTACATCGCATAACCAGCTAGTTCTATTAAGTAACATTGTCTCAGACATTGGACTTTCTATAGAAGCTTTATACTTCCAGTGCTTGGAAAAGTTCACAGAGAGAGGAATTTTGTTATTCTCTTGGAGGATATAAATTACCATGGCAAGTTTAGAAAATAATTTGACAAGGAATATATATACGTTTAGGGTCCTAATTACATTTTGAGGAGTCTATCTTACAATAATAAAAAGGAAATCCATTTTTATTGGATTTTTTATTTATGTATTAATTAATGTGCTATTATTATTATAATAAAAAATGGAAACTGATGTGGTAAGGAGTATGTTTAAATATTATTGAATACCATGTAACCATTAAAAAAATTAAAACAATGTGACGGATTCTTAATGGAGGAAGATTGACTTGGAAGAATTTCAAAATATTTCCAGGAAAAAAGAAACACATTTCAGACTAATATGAACACCATGTTCTAATATGTCTAATTTAATTTCTTGTTTTGTGTGGGAGAGAGACAGACAGAGAACGAACATGAGCAGGGGAGTGTCAAAAGAGAGAAAGGATTCCAAATAGGCTCCAGTCTATCAGTGCAGAGCCAGACAATGAGCTGGGCTTGTTCGCACCAAGGGAATCAACCTGAGAAGAAATCAAGAGTCAGAGGCTTAACCGACTGAGCCACCCAGACACCCTGTATTTTTAATTTTAAAAAATCTCTTTGGATGTGTGTTTCAATGGCATACTTACAGAAGCATAATACTGTTAAGTCATGGATTAAGTGTTTAAGTCATGGATTTAAGAATTAGCAGTGGTGAGGGGCACCTGGGTGGCTCAGTCAGTTAAGTGTCGGACTATGGCTCAGGTCATGATCTCAGAGTTTGTGGCTTTGAGCACCCCCATCAGGCTCTGTGCTGACAGCTCTGAGCCTGGAGCCTGCTTCGAATTCTAGATCTCTTTCTCTCTCTCTTCCTCTCCATGCTGTCTCTGTGTCTCAAAAATGAATAAAAATGTTAAAAATATTTTTTTAAAAATGACCGTGGTGAATGAAAGACTTTGTACCTTTGGCAGTTGTAGACGGAACAAAAAATGGAAAAGCCATGGGTGCCAGTGCACTCTGGCCGTGGGTGATAAGTACTCATAAAGTATTTATTCAAGTCTACACTCAGTGCCTAGTAGCAGAGAATCAAACTTCCTTCAACTTTACCTTCAAGTCCAAGATCCCAAGGCTTATTTTAAGGGCAGTCTTATACTAATAATAAGTTTAACAATTCTGGAAAACACGAAGTAGAGCTCTCCCTATAAAAAATTATGTGGTGACACATTTTCTACACTTCACAAGATTAGTCCCTTTGGAGTTTGTGTAAATTATTTGAACAATCCTCACAATGCCTCTGTGTTTTTAGATTATGTGCTTGCAGGCTGAAACTTTCATATGGAGAAGAAAGGTGAAAGTAAGACAGGGTTCTTTCCTTTTCAAAGGATACAGAGCTAATGACACTCTGCTAGGTAAAGGAAAGTAAATATAGATTTTTCTGTCTGTATTATAAATTTGATTGTAACTACAAGAGAAATACAAACTTTAACTGTGAATATATTTTAAAATATTGAATGATGAAACACTAATCAATTAAAATATGATAAAATATTTTTCAAATGTCAAAAATGAGTCATGATTTTGAATGCTTTCAGCTTGTCAAACAATATTATTATAGTTTTACCTGTGTTAAATGATTTAACTCTCATAACTCCCCATGAAGAAGCTAAGGCATATAAAAGTTCAAGTTTCTCAGGACCACACACACATTAAATGGAGAAGTTGATCCCAGAGTAAGGCAAACATATTAGTAATTGCCAAAAGATATTACTAGTTTAAATAAAGCACCTTGGGGATTTCTTAAAACAAATAATGAGAAGGATTAAAACAGGCAAACACAAAAGCAAAAATCTGTGTTAATTGAAACATCAAATAAAACAGAATTCAATATAACTGATACAAAAGGGACAAGATATATTTTGTCATAAAGTTTACAATCCATCAATAAGATGCAATAGCTCAGAATTTTTCTTAACACAACACAAGTTTCAGGTACACAAGACTGAATGAGTAAACAAAATATGATCTTAACAAATATAGTACTATAGTGGATGAATTTAACATATTCCTCCTGGGAATTAGTGGATTATATAAACAGTAAGGAGATAGGGAAGGTCTAAAAGACAGCTACGAAGTTCTGCGTAGAATATCTTTAAGGAAATAAAACTCTATACTTTCCCAAAACAAATTTTGCGCATTTCATGATTGCTGACCACAAAGCAATATTATCAGATTATGACAAAAAATATCATACACAGATATATAAACACATTTACAATTAATATATTAAAAAAGCAGGCCTGGAGCCTGCTTTGAATTCTGTGTCTTCCTCTCTGCCCCTCCCCACTCATGCTGTCTCTCTGTCTCAAAAATGAATAAGCATTTAAAAAATTCAAAAATAATAATAATAAAATAATAAAAATACAAGAAGTCATTATCAAAAGTGTATCTGGACAATGCCTACCTCTGTAGAAATAAAGCAGCATGCTTCCAAATAATCCACAAATAGAAGAGAATACCACAAAGAAAATTATCAAACATTTTGGTATGAATGAAAATGAAAGCATCATATACTAAGAAGTGTGGGATGCAGCTAACACATTCTTTAGAAGGAAATTTATAGCATAAATATTTATATTAGAAAAGAAGAGAGACTCAAATCAATGATTTTTACTTCCAATTAGATAATCATAATAGAAGAAAGTGAATTAAACACAAGTAGGCAGAAATCAATGAAACAAAACAGATAACAGGAGAGATAATTAATGAACTAAAGATAATTTCTTAAATTATCAATAAAAGTGATAAACTTCTAGAGATAAGCATCAGAAAAACAAAGATACAAATTTCTAATACTAGAAATGAAAGAGAGGATATAATTTCAGACTTTACAGATATTAAAAGATATTAAAAGATAAAAATCACAATGAGAAGTCTGGTCTGTGATTATCAGGGAAGTCAACTTTGAGTTTTTATTTTATATTTACGTCCTGCTCAAAATAATTATACATAAGCATAGGGCTGTGTGGATATACATACAGGACATGGGAAGACAAAGCAGTAAAACTTCTAATAAATTAATTATAACTTGCTTCCTTTTGTAGCATTTTTTTTCCCAATGAAAATTCTAAACATTCTTTTTTTCAAAAGACATTGCATGTCATATGTGTTCGTGTCGTCTGTGTATGTTTCATGGACCCAATTCTTTCAAATTTCATAAAACCTCTGAGAAGATAAATTTTATGGATATAAACAGGGAATAAAATATTTAAACTCTGACTATTCTCTTTCCTGGCTTAAAAACCACCTTTGACAGACATATAGAAAGTATCTGGAATGGTATTTATCATCTATTCAATAGAGTAGAGGTTCTATCTTTAAGTGTAATGATATGTTGCTGCACATTTTCAGTTAAGATTTTTAATTAAAACAATGCATGAAGGTAGCCTATATGATTTTTGCTATGAGGCCTTATAAATCTAATAGGTATCTTCCATTAATAGTCTACATATCCTCTGCCAAGAGTGAAATAATGTTTGTGTGAGTCTGCCCCTGGAGATACTCATTATTTCCTCAGATAGGCTAGAATAAGATTTCTAACAGCCATATTTTAATCTTAATACTTTTATTTTTCCTTTGGCATAACAGTTCTTTCTCCAAGTCATTATTACAATATAAAATTTTCAACATATATGTACACATTCCTGTGCTTGTTATATTTTAATAAAAATATGCAATAACTTTTGAACTAAGCTCAGGTTTTCCTTTTCAAAAGCAGGTTACTAATACATTCTTAATTTTTTTTTTTAGAGAGCAATCGTTAACAAATTTATTCTCACTTCTCAAGTCAGTCTCCTAGCAGATCTAAATGTTGTATTTCAGAAAAGCAATTATCATATTCCATATCAAACAAAAAAAATTATCCTCTGCATTTTCTGTACCCCCAGGTTAAAAGAATCGCAAATGGTACTCTGATTTCCTTCCCAAATACAACCAATTTGTTCAATTTATTTCATGAAAATCTTGTTCTTTTCTTGAAAATTACAAAACACTGTGTGATTTTGTATATCCAGGGAGCAGGGGAGCAGGCGCCTTAGACAAAAATACCCTTAACTGTAACAGTACTGATAATCACCGTAGTTTCACAATAAAATATTCTACAAAAACTAATAAACTGTGCAAACCCTATTTGTCTGAAGCAATCGCATTTTAAGATGAAGATATGTGTCAAGATGCCTTGCACATGCACGGACATCTACAGCATGGGTTCCCAAAGGTCCTCGGCAGGGGTGACCAGGGGTAGCGCCATAGCAGTGAGTTGTATTTTATGGCACAAATGGGGAAATCCTCAAATCAGAGTTCAAAAATTATAGTGTGTATTGAACACATACTTTCATAATTGATCTTGCAGACTCGGGGGGGGGAATAAGAGGTTAAGAGCACCCCCTGCAAATAAGAGGGAGGAGGGGGAGGAAGAGGGAGAGAAAGAGAGGAATTCAGGAAGTAGTGGACATGAAAATTGATAGGGAAATTTCATGCCTCAAAATTAGCTAATTCTTTACAAAGACTTTATCTCTGGATGTGTCCCCCCACGCCCCCCACTTTGAAAGACTGCTGGATTTTAGTCTTGTGTTTTAGAAATGAATGACTTTCTTAAGGTCCTCTTTTGGGCGATTACTTTAAGAATTTCTTTGGGATCACTTACCAAATATATTTGTTTAATTTTTTTCCTTCTATTCCATTTTGTAGTACTTAAAGTTTCTGTTTTCTACTTTTTGGTTTTGGTTTCTTTGCTCCAATTCATAGATTTTATTAAATGTTGTCAATATCCAGAGGTCTCACGCTGGTGCTCTTACATTCTACTGTAGTTTTATTGCTGGAATATGTTTTGTTTGGTTTTGGTTTTGGGTTTTTTTTTCTTTAGATATTTTATTTTATTTATTTTCTCTTCTCTTATTTCATTTTCTTTTCTTTCGTTTTCTTTTCTTTTCTCTTCTTTTCTTTATTTTTAGGATCAGCTCTTTCCTGAAAAATTCATTGAGAAATAGGCTAGGAATCTGTTACAGTAAGTGGTACACTGAATTTTGTCATTTGCTGTAGAATGTTCTTGCTCACACAGTTATGCTTCCTGGATTATTCCTTTCCCTTTAGGGTGCTCCATTTGCCTTTAATTAAAAACACCATAGATCCAAGTCACAATCTATGAAATATAATTCCAAATACAGGAATGCTTCACCAAATTGAGGCAAGATGCTAAGAGCTGACTCACATCTCTATAGATACTAGCCTAGTTCAGAATGCTCTAATTCTCCAATTACCAGCATGATGTTGCAGTAAAAGGGGAGTGCCCCCCACTATTAGATTTAGAATTTAGATGTAGGTAGAGGAAATACAAAGTGTGCCAATTGTCTCTCTGTCAGTCCAAGTGGGTGGGGTGGATGTTAGAAATAATAATAATAAACAATCTCTGACCTACAGAAGTTCAGAAACAGCCCAAAAAGCTTTGGGTTTGATGACTTATCTAAAGTACTATTGCTAGTTTATAGCTTATTTTATCATTAGAATTAAGACTTCATTTTGTTGTCCAAATCTTGTGTGTGTGTGTGTGTGTGTGTGTGTGTGTGTGTGTGTAAATCTAAATTAAAGATAGATAAAGAAGAAATTACAGGGAGATATAAGACTCCAACTCACCCACAACAACAACAAAAAACAAAGAACGTATTGAGAAAATTTTCCTACCTCTTTTTGATAGAAATAATTTGAAATGCAGGCTATATTTTTATGAAGTCTATTTTGGATGTCATTCCTTCTAGCATTTATTGGAATTACATTTAGTCTTCAGGAATACCCTGATTTTCAAAAGTTTTAAAGTATATAAGCAGAAATCTTTAAAGTTGTTTAATGTTTATTTATTTTTGAAAGAAACAGAGTCAGAGACAGATGCAGAGAATGAGCAAGGGGGGGGTGTGCAGAGAGAGAGAGGGAGGTACAGAATCCAAAGCAGGCTCCAGACTCTGAACTTACCAGCACAGAGTCAGACATGGGGCTTGATATCACAAATGGTGAGATCATGACCTGACCTGAGGTCAGGCTCTTAACTGACTGAGCCACCCAGGCACCCCAAAATCTTAAAGATTCATCCAATGTTTGGGAAATACCAATCAACAACCAGTGTTCAAATTAGAAAACAACTTGCACAAATGAGATATTTATTTCATTTTATTTTTTCATTTAGCAAGGGGTACCACTGAACTTAGATTCATTTTATTATTTTACCATATTACTGTGAAGAGTTTTTAAAGATATGTTCTTGGGGCGCCTGGGTGGCTTAGTCGGTTAAGCGTCCGACTTTCGCTCAGGTCATGATCTCGCGGTTCGTGGGTTCGAGCCCCGCGTCGGGCTCTGTGCTAACTGCCAGCTCAGAGCCTGGAGCCTGTTTCGGTCTGTGACTCCTCTCTCTCTGACCCTCCCCTGCTCACGCTGTCTCTCTCTCTCTCCTAGAAATCTAGAAATAAATAAAAAACATTAAAAAAAATAAATAAAGATATGTTCCTTTAATTTTCTTGCATCCGCTTAAATTCAAATGAAACTTGTATCCGCTATTAGATCCAACAATCGTATAACAGTATTATAGTCCTCTCTCTGCTATATTAAAAATTATATTTTTCATGAAGTAATTGTTATTCTATTCATACTTTCTGAACATTTCATTATTATGAAGTTTGCTTCTCAATTATGAAACTAGTCACAGCATTTCATCTGTATATCCAGGAACATCTGTGCCCACAGAGAAATCGAAGGGTCGTATTAATTATAGTTCTTAAGTTGAAACACTGACACAATTAACCTACAGCATCCGTAAAACATTGTAGTCTAATAAAAAACAACTGCTTCCCTGTGTATAATGTACTATTAAGTTTTATAAAAGTTTCATAGAAATAACACAACAGAGATAAAACACCAAAACCTATTAATAGAATTCCCTTGTCTCTCTAAATTAAGATACCAAATTTGCAACATTGATCTTTCTCTTCTCACAGAAATAATTCCACATGTGTAAATTATCCAAAAATACAATTCAATCTCTCTAAGCTAATAAACTATTTTCTCTTAACACTTTAAAGAAGGTCGATGAAAATCAGTATCTGTTCCAAGAGAGGAATTGTATACAATCTTCTCTTTGTATTCAAAAATTGTTGTAGTCTGCTAGGAATTGGTGGCTTTGATGAATGTTGTGCTCTCATTTGCAAAATAAAAATAAATAAATAAAATTTTATTGTAACAAAGTAGGAAAACACTTTTCACATTTGGGTACATTGCTCTAGTATTATAAAACCCAAGTTGATAGTTTATTTAGACTTTATTACATGTTTTCTTCATGAGTGTATATTATTAGCATTATAACAAACTGCTGCTAAAAAGAAGGAGCAGAATGACGGCCTAGAAAATCTTTCTGTTTTGCTTTGGCAACTAGTATGAGTCTCACACCAACTGGTGATATTGTCAGTGACAACTTTACTACTTTTCTTATTAGAATCTGATGACTTCATAGCATCCAAAGAACTATTCATGTTCTTCTACATCATTCCCTGCTCAAATTCTGAATATTTCATATTTTAATGGTAGAACAGAAAAATTTAAAAGACAATCACTAATCTCTGACCAAAAAAAGGTGGGGGGTGGGGGCATTAGATGGACAATTACAGTGTATGAAGAAATAATTAATACTTTAAGAGCATTACAAGGAAGTATCAGAAATACACCTATGCAGAAAGTAATCCTTCGCAGATAGTCCTCTCTATATGAATATCTTTGTAGATAGTGAAATGATGCATCTTTCTCTCCATAAATTCTAAACAAAGGAATGTCCCAGTGGTCTTTAACCCCCTTCTTATCTCTTACATTCATTCCTTTCTGATCGAATGAATAACTTTCAGAATCATCTGTATATTCCCTTCCATTAGCCCTATCCTGACTCAGCTGTATTATTGGTTTCACCACTAACATTCATTTTAAATTTTACATAAATAACAACAAAATTCCCATGTTCCTTCCAAAAATTGGTATATTTGGTATATTTCCCTTTTAGTACATGGTATTACCAGTCTACAGATCCTTGTAATAAACCTTAGTTCCTATATTAATCCACCAACCCGTATACAATATATCAACAATATATAATGTTCACTTTCAAAATGCATCCAGTAATGAATGATTCCTCCTCAGGGCTCAGCACCATCAATGCTAACATCTTGATATGAGTCTTTATCACATCTCTTCTGGATTTCTGCAAACATCTTTCCCTGTGCTTTCACATCTGCTTCTCTATGTCTTATTATCAATACAGCATACAGAATGACCCATTTAAAATGTTAGAACATACATCTTCAATCAAACCTCCACTGGTTTCTTATGAGGGTAAGAGTAAGACACAATGTCCTTAAAATGACCTCCGAAGTCTGACCTTATCTAGTACACTCCACAATCTCTTACACCTCATGTAATTCTAATCTCCCTATGTCCAGGTAATCTCTTAACAAAGAATCTTTAAATTTCTGAAATTTCCCAGCTGAAATTTTCTTTCTCAAGGAAGTCTGTGGTCATCTCATCCTTATTCTCAAGTCTGCCAAATTCATCTTATAAGGGAGTCTTTGCCTGACCAGTCTATTAAAAATGCAAACACATTCCATCAAAGGTATTCTTATCCCATTGCCCTGAAGAGCCCATTTTGAGATTAAGGTCTCCATTAAGAGCACCCTCGAGCTGCACGTAGCCCCCGTTCCAGGAAAAGCCTCAGATTGCTCAAGGCTGAAACCATCCTTGGACCGCCCTCAGATCAGCTAATCAAAAAACATTCCTATGGTCTGAGTCAGGGCTGGAAACTGCAGACAGTTATTTTGTACAAACTAGCCAATTACTCACCGCTTGCCTGAACCCACGTGGGCCATTTGAACTCACCTCATAATTGGTCATTTTCAAAGGATCCTCAAAGGTCATGATTGGGTCCCACCAAAAGTAATGAACACCTCACAGATACTGAATGGTCAAAACTGTTACCAGGGGTACTGTGCAATTGTAATTGGTGCTTATGTGATGATGCTATACGTACAATGTGTGCACTGTAACACTCTCATCCCTGACCCCACAAAAACCCTACTCGCTATTGTTCGGGGCTTCACCTTCTGCCACGACACCGGTAGGTGGGTGAGCCCCGGCTCGAGCTTGTAATAAAGAGCCTTTTGTACTTGGCATCGGTGTCGGCGCCTTGGGGGTCTCTGGGGACTCATGAATTGGGCACAACAGCCCCACTGTAGTTTTATTCATATGGTGTATCACCACCTGATGATTTATAAGAATCCATTTTGGGTCAGAATTGGTGGTTCATTATGCCCAGAACGTTTTCACTATCCTGTGCAATTCTATGCCAATATCATAGGCATCTGATACATAAATGACAAACAAATAAGTGGGCATTCTAGATAAATTCTGTGAATAGAAATTGGTTTCTGCTTTCAAGAATAAAATAAATTGGTAAATATATTTTTACATGGTCAACATAAAGTAAGACATCCTTCAAGAAGCAGAGGACAGAATTTACATGTTTTGTAAGATAATATTTGCTATGGTCTGAATGCTTGTGTTCTCTCAACATCCATATGTCAAAACCCTCATCCTCAATGAGATGATATTGGAGGTGAAGGCTTTGGGAGACACTTGGGTCAAGAGGGTAGAGTATCATGAATAGGATTATGTCCTGATGAAAGAGGTCTGGCAAGGGCTCCCTCATCTCTGCCATGTGAGGCTAGAATAAGAAGTTTGCAACCCAGAAGAGAGTCTTGACCTGGCCAGAGTAACACCCCTAACCTGGACTTCTAGCCTCCACAATTGTGAGAAATAAATTCCTGTTGTTTGTGGGTTATCTAATCTGTTGTATTTCCTTATAGCAACTCTAATAGACTATGACAATGTCCACCACCAGAGAAATCTGTTTTATTCGAGGTGGGAAATTTGAGTCAGTTAGTACAAGTAGAAAATTGGAGGCCATGAATGTAGAGGCACATATTCTTTCCTCCATGAAATGATGAAAAAGCCAAAAAGTCAGAGGAGCCTTCAGAAAATGTGTATGTCCTAGTAAACACTTCTGTGTTCTCCATCTGTATGTGGAGTAATTGTTTTATTCCCCTGGATGACCCCCAACTAGGAATATAATACCCAGCTTATGGACCGTCATCCTTTTGCATATTAATGTTCTAGAAAGTCTTTACTGATAAAAGAGTTTATCATCAGAATGCCGCTTCTGTGCTGTCCCCCAAACACTAAATCATAAAACGAGGTTGAGTCTCAGACAGTGCAGAGAGGCTTCGCTGGTGAACCAGAAAGAATCTCGTATCTCTCTCATCCCTCCCTCGTCAACACCGTCCATCCTTCAGGGACCCCTGGGCCTGGCCAGAGCTGGACTCTGGCATCCCTCTTTCTCTTTCCCTTAAAATATAATAAACTTAAAAAAAAAAGATGATAAACAGACATAAGGAGCTGGGTGAAAAGGGAGAGAAGTAGGAACAAATTCAGAAAAGTTTATTTAATCTGCCTAATCATTCGGAGAAGAGCAGAAAGAAGAAAGAAGTTACCATATAAGGCTGGGCATGTCAAGTGTCAAGAGAACACAGTGAATGAGAAGCATTCCATTCAGGTGTCTGTAAGCAAAGTGGCTCCCACCGGCCAAGGGCAGTTTCGCTGAGCAGGAAGGATGCTGTAAGCCACTGTCAGCTACATCTCCAGCAGCTGGGATGCACCTGTTCTGGCCCAGCAGCTCTGCCTATTCCCGAGATAGCATAAACGATAAGACTGTGACCGTCAAACTCACACAAATCCAAGGTCTTGCCAATAACACATTTTACAGATCATTTCTAGAATACAAGCAATGAAGAGGCCCAGGAGAAGCAGGGAGAAATCTGGAAGACTCTACATAATCCCCCCAATATTTTCTCCATCTGACACATGCTAATTGCTGAGAATGAAAGACGAGACATCTGAATGAGCACAGCAGGCATGTCACAGAAGGAATCAGTTGATATTAGGACACAATTTTTATTTTATGTCCAGATATTTGCAGAGTTCTATAAAATTTTCCCAGGAACCATGCCGTATGAATCTACAGATACTGGGTTCATATAAGTAATTCTAAAGTAGAGACATCTGGCCAAAAGCATCCCATTCATAAGGATTTACTACTGAACAAAATCATTAGTGTATCAGAACTTCTATTTTTAACATATTTACATGAATTTAAGGCTATATATAATCGACCTTCTTTCCTTCCTGGAGAGAGAGCGATCATAAGAGAGCCACTTTCCAACCTAAACACACACACACACACACACACACACACACACACACGCACACACACACACACCAACAAAATAATCATATGTATAATATATCATAATCATATGTATATAATCATAATCATAGCCATAAATAAATATATATACTTACCAACAGCATAATACATAACCAAACTGTATTTTCAAACATTGTAGGAATATTCAGACATTGGAAATGAAAAACCTTTGCATGTAGTTATGCAGCAAAGTCTCTCAAAAATTTTTGAACAAATGAAGATACAGAAGATAACCATATGTTAATATTACATTTATATTAAGTTCCCAAACAGAGGGAAACAAAATGATATAAAATAGCAAGGAAATGGATATCACAAAAGTTATGATAATGGATATGTCTTAAAGGGCAAGTGTGACAAATGAATGGAGATGGCACCTTTGAGTCCACTGGCAGACTGGCCGTGTTCTATCTCATGACGGATGAGGCTCTCCAAGGTGTGGCTTACAGTTAGTTTTATCCTACAAATAACATGTTTTTCCATTTGCTGTGGATATAGTCTCACACTGAGACAGAACAAAATCAGAAACAAAATTTTTCATAGATAGAAGCAGTTTAAGATAATTCTTTGAGGGGTGCCTGGGTGGCTTAGTCGGTTAAGCGTCCGACTTTCGCTTAGGTCATGATCTCGCGGTTCGTGGGCTCGAGCCCCGCGTCGGGCTCTGTGCTGACTGCCAGCTCAGAGCCTGGAGCCTGTTTCAGTCTGTGACTCCCTCTCTCTCTGACCCTCCCCTGCTCACACTGTCTCTCTCTCTCTCCTAGAAATAAATAAAATATATTATAAAAAAAAAAAAGATAACTCTTTGAAAGAATTAAAAATAAATTCCATAGCAGTTCTCAAGATGTCCTTCATATTTTCTATCTGTCTTTCAGATTCTGAAAGATATTTTCTGGCTATTTCTAAGTCATATTTAAAGACAATCTGTACGGTTAAAATATTTACTTTAAAGGGAAAAATATATATATGTGTGTGTGTATATAGGCAACAACTTATTTAGAAATTAGTGGCCTTATTATAATTTAAATGTTTAACTCCTTAGAAATTAAAATATATATATACATATATATTTTTAATATGTTTTATAAAAGTAAAAATACTACTGGAAATCTGAATGAGGAATGGACTTCAGTTAATATGAATTCACCCATATTGATCTGTTAATTCTAGCAAACGTACCACATTAACGGAAACTGTTAGCAGGCAAGACTCGGGTATGGCATTGATGGGAAATTTTTGCCCTATCTTTTCGATTGTGGTGTAAATCTAAAATAAAGTCTGCTTTCTTTTTATTTATTTATTATTTATTTATTTATTTATTTATTTATTTATTTTTATGTGGGAAGTTGCATCCCCAAATCAACCAATAAAATACTTTTTATATATGTAATACACATAGGAGTTTAGCCATTGTGATCTCTTTGCATTAGATACCCTCTCACCTCATGATGAGATATGCAGTACTTGTTCCAAGCTGAAATAAATGGTATATTCGGAACACAGAGAGAACTGAAATAGATTCGGAGAGGTGAGTATACCTTCCAAGAATATTTGGTCTAGAGTTATGAAGAGGAAAACTAAAAGGCCCACCCCTACGCACTATGAAAAGCAATGCACTTCTAAGTGTCATTTTGTGAATTAAAGAAAACTTACCTTTTAGAGGATTAAAGAATCTTGGTACTGATATTAATATCTAAATTCATGAAAAACATATCAAAAAAATTTACTATAACTTTGAACCTATTATGTTTACCCACAATAATATTGTGATATAATGATTTATAAGAAAAATACGTTTTTCAGATATATTTTGTCTTTATCCATAGTTTCTGAAAATGCTTCAGAGCCATAAAGTTGAATGGTGTCTTGTTATTAGTAAAAGTGACTTTTAATTTTTTTAATGCTTATTTATTTTTGAGAGAGAAAGAGAGTGTGAGTAGGGGAGGGCAGAAGGAGATGGAGACACAGAATCTGAAACAGGGTCCAGGTTCTGAGGTGTCAGCACAGAGCCTGACAGGGACTTGAACCCACAAACTGTGAGTTCATGACCTGAGCCAAAATCCTATGCTTAATCTACTGAGCCACTCAGGTGCCCCAATGAAAGTAAATAACAAAAAATTTTTGTTCAAGATTTTTGTATTTATTTCTGAGAGAGACAGAGACAGTGTGAGTAGGGGAGGGTCAGAGAGAGAGGGAGACACGGAATCCAAAACAGGCTCTAGACTCTGAGCTAGCTGTCAGCACAGAGTCCAACACGGGGCTCCAACCTAAGAACCGCGAGATCATGACCGGAGCCGAAGTCGGACGCTTAACCGACTGAGCCACCCAGGCGCCCCTGAAAATGACTTTTAAACACCACCAGAGGTCAAGGGCTGGTAGCCTGGAGGACCAAACAAGTAATTAAAGGATTGGAAAATGGTATATCCACTCCCTAACCTCTGAGGGGAGAGGAGCTGGATGTTGAATCAACCAATAGCCACTCAGTTAGCCAATAGTGACTACATAATGAAGTCTCCACAAAACCCTCACAGGACAACTTCCTGGTCCTTTTCAGAGAGCTTCCATACTGCCACTCTAGGACCCAGTCTCCATGGGAAGAGGGGCTCCTTTGTTTGGGACATTGCCCTATGTATGCCTATTCATCTGGCTGTCGATTCATATCCTTTATCGTATCCTTTAATAAATGGTCAACATAAATGTTTCCCCGATCTCTGTGAGCTGCTCTAATAAATTAATCAAACCCAAGGAGGAGATTGTTAGAACCTCAAATCTGTAGTCACTCATTCAGAAGCATAGGTAATAATAACCTGGAGCTTGTGACTAGAGTCTGAAATAGTAGATTAGGAGGGAGTCTTGTAGGGCTGAACCCTTAACCTGTGGAAGTGATGTCATCATCAGGTAGATAATGTTCAGAACTGATCTGAATTATTGGACACCCTGGCGGTGTCCAAGAATTGCTCGTGTGGGGTGGGGGGGGAATCTACCTCCTGGCCACATGAGAATTGAGTGCAAGAACTCTATAAGAAATACTATGACTATGTTAACAAAAGATATAATTAGGAAAGGGTAATATGCAAAGTGTCTCATTTTACCTAAATTTATAGTCGTGAACATCAGCAAACAGGTGTTGCTATTGATGTTTATTTGAATGCTATCATAGAGATTATTGAGCATTTTGTAGTTGCTTTTTATTTGCAAACAAGTACTTTATGCACATTGGCTCTAGCATTTGGTTTACTTGTATTAAATTGTGAATCCATAAATAAATATAACAAGATATATATTGTTTTAATTGATATCTATAGGAAGACAATACTACTTTAATTAAAAAAAAAACACACATTTTGATAAAAATAAACAGACTTCCCCGAACATTATATAAGTGGGAAATAAAGAAATTAGTAAAAATTGGGTCTCCCATAAGTGGGCTTGAAAGAATAGAGTTTCAGGGCACTGAATCAGAGAGAAGAGGAATTTAGAGAAAGAGGGTTTGCACAGAGAGGGGAATTAGGGTTCCTGGGTGGCTCAGACCGTTGAGCATCCAACTCTCGATTTCAGCTCAGGTCATGATCTCATGGTTTCATGAGTTCGAGCCCCACATTGGACTCTGCACTGACTGCAGAGCCAGTTTGGGATTCTCTCTCTCTCTCTCCCTCTCTCTCTCTCTCTCTCTTTCTCTTTCTTTCTCTCCCTCCCCCACCTCACCTCCCCAACTCATGCTCTGTCTCTCTCAAAATAAACTTTGAAAAGAGAATTAGAGCGGAATTGATCAAGATCATTGTATAGGAAATGAACACCATTCCAGCCCCCATGAGAAATTTCCAGTGTCAAGAAGCAGCAGGTATATTTCTAGATAGCGATTCCAGTTTTGAATTGTGTTCTTTGCTAAACTCTGGAGAACTACCACTGAGTAAACAGAAACTTGCAATAAAACCTGTTACACACAACAGCTGTATGTTAGGAAGATGCTTTTTTAGGTGCTTGGTAAAGAGGTGGTGGTTTTACCAGGGGAATAGGTCAGCAGCTGTAGCAGCAGAGAAGAATTAAATTCCACACGACAGTAGACAAACAAGTTGTAAGAGGGATTTTGACGGAAGCAAATGGAGGCAAATTCTCTTCCAAGAGTTTCCAGTTTGGTTGAAAAAATCCACAAGTTGAAACCGAGGTGCGCGGAGTGGTAAAAGTATAGAGAATGTGTCCGTTTGACTTTCCAGGTCTTTGAGTTCCCGGAAATTGTGATATAGTTATGGAAGTAAGGAGGGCACAAGTAACTCATGGGTTAAAAGCATGTGAAAAATGCAATATAAGCCACCTTCAATGGCTTTACATGATCCAGCATGGGAGTTTCATTAAGGAGGGTGTTAACACTCACCACTGTTATTTATGGAAATTTAGAGCTTCCACTCATTTATTTTATCATTCAAACTTCTTTCTCCCATTTTCTTAAAGGAGAAAAAATGCTTATAATACTTTATCATGAAGTCACTAAGAACTAAGCACTGTTAGTCATGCCAAATTTATTATTGTTTTTTCAATTTGAGGTATATATCTACACTCATTTCACTTATTGACTCTGAAATCCTCATATTCATCTTTTTCTGCTAAATTTCTTTTTCCTCCTCTGTTTTTCAATATGATCTTAGAACACTTAGAATAAACTATAAAGGGAATTATAATATATGCATAATGTAATATATAGGAAGTTCATATGCAATAATGCATCTATAGCTATTAAAGGAAATTATAATATATACATGATGTAATATATAGGCAGTTCATATTCAATAATGTATGTATAGCTATTTGATACCAGATAATTCTAGTTCATTAGATTTAGGGGTATGGATTCAAAATGCATGCTGCCTAAAGTATTATTCAATTATAAATTAAAATTTTTATTCTCTCCTTTCCATGCAATTCCCCTAAGCATAGACAGTATTCTTAAGGGGTTCAAAGAAAGACTGCCTTGTAATCCTTGCTAGCAAAAGCCCTGGGCATATATGTTTAACGACATTCACCTTTCATTGGCTTAATATGTTTTAGCTGCCTTATATAAATCACTTCCAGGAATTTATGTCAAATATAAATAACTCTACTTCCCACATAAGGATTACTGTTTTTAAACAAGTGTACTTTATCCACATAGCAAGGTTGAAAACAAATATGGAAAACAATCTTTCAAAGTTATAATAAAGGTTTAAATTACCAAATGTGGAAATTCTATGAAAAAAAATGTATTATTGCATATTTGCTTGAGGCCTGGGATTAAAGAATGCTCCAATTTTAGGCCCACATCTTATTAAATAAGTATGCTTGAGCCCATTTAACGATAAAATTTGTGACCTCCTTTGCAATAGGTAAAATCCAATTTCCTTTTCAGCCAACGAAGTATTATACCAAATGTCTTTCTTCCCACTCTGTTGCTCTCCTTTATGACTTGGAGTTCATAAAGCAATTCCCTAGCCTGAGAAGAAAATAAACAAGCAAATGGCAGCATTTAAGGAGCCCTAGGCATAACACCTAGAATAATCTGCACGATAACATTCATCAAGCAATAGTAAGTTACAAAACATTTGAGAAATTTGTTTCTGGAGGGAGTTGAGAAAGCTCATTTGAATCCACTTTGTCTCATAAAGGAAACATTGTGTTCATAAAACCACAGGAACATTAGAAAAACAGCTGTTTCCTTTCAAAATGGAGGAGCCACATCAGGTGTATATTTCACCAAGGGTAGAGCTTAATCAAGTACCCATATTATACAAAATACAATATAGTATGTAATTTCCAAATAGAAAAAAATCGCACAGTTTTACTTATATCTCCTTATCACAATAAAACTTGTTCGGTGCTCACAACAAAACACGTGCCATTTCTAAGTTACTGATTTTGAATGTGAAATCTCTTTTTATTTGATCTTTTAAAATGTATAATAAAATCTCTTTATAGCACAAGAAATTTCTTTAAATGAAATATACCTTTGGAAGTTGTAAACTTGTTGTTGATGGTACAATTAATTAGGAACAAATGAGAAGATGTCAGTGGGGTGCTTGCAGTCAGATAAGTAATCAAGTCTTGATTTCAGCTCAGGTCATGATCTCACAGTTCAGTTCATCAGACTGAGTCCTGTGTAGGGCTTGATGCTGACAGAGCAGAGCCTGATCGGGATTCTCTCTCCCCCCCTCTCTCTATCCCTCCTAACCACATGAGTGTGCACTCTCTCTCTCTCATAATAAATAAACAAACAAAAATTCTAAAAAGAAACTGTTGTTAATAAAAGTAGCTGACTATAAATAAAACTCCCCAAAATTACTTTTAGAAATGTAGGTGGACATTTTTGCCATCCATTTATATGAAGTTCAAAAATAATCATAACATGGTGGGGGAAAGGCAGAGAGGCAAACCATGAGAGACTCTTGAATGCTGACAAAAACTGAGGACTAGTGGATGTGGGGGGGAGGAGGGGTGGGCATGGAGGAGGACACTTGTGGGGATGAGCACTGGGTGTTATGTGGAAACTAATTTGACAATAAACTATTTGTAAAAAAATAAAAAAAATAAAGTAAAATAAAATAAAAAGAGAAAAAAATAATAATCATAACAAAAGTTGCTTATTTTGCTATATATAGATCCAATATTTAAAAATCAAAGTTATAAATCAGCTGTAAATATTAAATAATATGTAGTAAATATTTTACTGATTTAATGTGCCATTTGTTATTATCACTTAGCAAATGAATAAGTAATTAATTATTTTGGAGTGATTGTGGTAACAAACAGCAGTTAACCTAAAGCAGGACCAGGTTATTATTTGGAAAATTCCTGGTACATTAATATTGGCTCAATCTTCAGTTACTGGAAAGTGAGCTGAGTTTGGTGACATGTTATAGTCAGACCTAATTTAGAAAGATCAATAAGATTACATAGTTTAGAAAACATTTGCTTGAATATAATTGTTTGAGTTAAAAGGAAAAATGAAATGAATAAAACATAAAGTAAAAAGAACATTCAATAGGTATTATGTTGTTACAAGGACTTTGTCATTTTTTAAAAATATAATTTATTGTAAATTTGGCTAACTTGCAGTGTATACAGTGTGATCTTGGTTTTGGGGATAGGTTCGTGTGATTCAGCTCTTACACATGACACCCAGTGCTCATCCCAATAGGTGCCCTCCTCAATGCCCATCACTCATTTTCCCCTCTCCGCCACTCCCCCATCACCCTCAGTTTATTCTCTGTATTTAAGAGTCTCTTCTACTTTGCCTTCCTCTCTATTTGCAACTATTTTCCCCTTCCCTTCCCCCATGGTCTTCTGTTAAGTTTCTCATTCTTAAACAATGTGGCAAAATATATGCTGGCCAAATATATAAAAAGAGAAGTCATTTAAAATGTGTTTATTATTTAAGTGACTCTCAAAACTTATTATTACTTCAAAATCATATTCTAAATAAGACAGAGTGATACCAATTTACATTTGCAACAGATTTATGTAGCATGTGAATAGGAGATTTACTCTAAAATTACTCACCATAATATTTAATATTAAACAAGTAATTTATTACAGAGAAGATTTATTTCATTTTAGTTATTTATTTTTTATACATTCTGTGATATTAACCAGTTATCTGTAAATATATGCCATAAAAAATTCTACTAGTGTTTTCCATGAATAAATTTTGTCATTGTTGTTTAAAACCATAGTCGTATGATGTTGACTTTATGTGTGCATAATCTTGCATTCGTTCTTTAATATGCTATGTTCTCAAGAGAAAAATAATGAGAATGATTACTCATCATTCTCTTTTTTATCCAATTTGTATCATTTTATTTGCTTTATTCATTTATCTATTAATGTTTTTTTTCTGAACCTATCTCTCTTTATTCCTAAATACATCAGAGTATATTTCCTTTCTTTTTTATCATCTTAATCATTTTCAAGGGTACAGTTTAAGGATGAAATACATTCATAATGTTGTGCAACTACACCACCACCACCCATCTCCAGAACCCCTTCCCTCTTAGAAACACACTCTGCCCTCATTAAGAAATAACTCCCGTATCCTCTCTCTCAGCTTTGGCCACCACCCCTCTACCTTCTGTCTCTTTGAGTTTCACTACTCAAGGCGCCTTAGGTGAATGGAATCACAGTGTTGCTCCTTTCATGACTGGCTTCTTTCAAAGTCCCAGCACGATGCCCTCCAGGTCCATGACATTGTGGAACCCATCGGAATGTTCTTCCTCCTCCAGCTGAATAATATTCCAGTGCCTCTATGGGCAGTATTTTGCTTGTCCGCTCATCCATCCATGAACACATGGGTGCTCCCACCTTTTAGCTCCCATAAGTAGTGTGGCTGTGAACCATAACATACAAAAGTCTGTTCAAGACCCAGGACTTTCTCCCCACCTATCACTCTACCTCACTGGTCGTCATCCAACTATTTATTATTATTCCTTTCTAATATGTGAAAATGTGTAGTGTAGCCACTGGTTTTTAAATAACAAGATCACAGAGTTGTAAAGTCTAGCCCTCACAACATAAACCAGTCACACAGTACCACACACCGGATGATTCTGTTGGTGGAAAATGGGCCAGAGTAGGCAAATCTGAGACAACAGCAAAGAGATAAATAGCAGCATGGGGAGTGACCGCTTAGGGGTACTTTCTTGGGGTGATGAAAATATTCTGAAATTGGGGTCAGAATTGCACAACTCTGTGACTACACTAAACAACATTGACCCCTACACTTTTTTTTCTTAAATAGTTTATTGTCAAGTTGGTTTCCACATAACACCCATTACTCATCCCAACAAATGCCCTCCTCCATGCCCATCACCCCACTTCCCCTCCCCCCACCCCCATCAGCCCTGTTTGTTCTCAGCCTTCAAGAGTCTCTCATGGTTTGCCTCCCTCCCTCCTCCCAACTATTTTTCCCCCTTCTCCTGCATCGTCCTCTGTTAACTTCCTCCTAATCCACCTATATGTGCAAACATATGGTATTTGTCCTCCTCTGTCTGACTTATTCTGCTCAGCATAACACCCTTTATCTGTTATTTAATTAAAAATATCTCTTGGAGGGCGCCTGGGTGGCTTAGTCGGTTAAGCGTCCGACTTTCGCTTAGGTAATGATCTCGCGGTTCGTGGGTTCGAGCCGCGTCGGGCTCTGTGCAGACTGCCAGCTCAGAGCCTGGAGCCTGTTTCAGTCTGTGACTCCCTCTCTCTCTGGCCCTCCCCTGCTCACGCTCTCTCTCTCTCCCTAGAAATAAATAAAACATTAAAAAAATTTAAAAAAAAAATATCTCTTGGATACACCCTGTATGCTGGGCATTATACAGGGTTTGACAGATATGAAGAATTATTCTGAGTCCAGGAGCTCATAACAATGTAGGGCTGTAAGACTTCTCTGCATCTACAATACCATAAATTCTTCCTGTTCCTAAAAGCAATCCTGTGTTCTTCAACTACTTATTGAAGTTGAATGCATACTATGCATCAGGCATTATGTGATGGAAGAAAAGGAGGTAGAAGAAATAATTTTTTTAAAAGATCAGGCTTTTTAAAGCCTGGTATCTGTCAGGGAATGCCAGAAAAACACAACCAATGGGCTGTATGTATCTATCTTTAAAGAGATTTTAAGGAAGTGCCTCACATACAGTTGAGGAGGTCATAAGTCCAAACTCTTGGAGCAGAACCTCAGACTAGAATTCCAGACAGGATATGATGTAACTTTGAGTCAGAAATACGGCAGGCTGCAAATTCAGGCAGAATTTCTATGCTGCAGTCTTGAAGCAAAATGTTTTCTTGGCCCATGAAACCTCAGTGTTTGCTCCCAAAAGCATTCAACCATTTGGATGAGGCTCACCACTATTATCAAGGGTAATTTCTTTTCCTGAAAAATCAGCTGATTGTTTGGAGTGCCTGGGTGGCTTAGTCGTTTAAGGATGTGATTCTTGACTTAGACTCAGGTCTAGATCTCACAGTTGGTGCAATTGAGTCCTGTGTCAGTCTCTGAGCTGAGATTGTGGAGCCTGCTTGGGATTCCCTCACCCTCTCTCTCTGCCCTTCCTCAGCTCTCTCACTCTTTCTCTCTGTCTCAAAATAAATAAACATTTAAAAAAATCAGCTGCTTGTAGATACTAATTAATCACAACTACAAAATACTTTCACATTAACATCTAACTAGTGTTTGACAAAGCAGTTGAGCACCATAGCGTAGACAGGTTGACTCATAAAATGAACCATCACTGCATTCCAATAAAAGCTATACATTACATTCCTAGTAGGCAAAAACTAACATAAAAATATACATTGACACATATATATGTATATACACACATGTATGTTACGTATTATAACCTAATGTGTTGTATATCACATATGTGATTCTATGAAGTGTTCAGAGCCAAATCCTCCTTCGAAAAATAAAATCAATAAACAAATCTATTCATGGAAATCTACATTTAATAAAATATATGCCTTCTTTCCATACCTTGTCTCTGAACTTCAAACTTTATGTATACCTCTACCCTTACCATCTCTGCTTGCATATCTAACAGGCATCTTTTAATCTTGGCGTACTCAACACCCAATTCCCGATCTTTGCCTCTAATCCAGCTGCCTGCCATGATCTTCCTTTTCCCAGTTTATGGAAACCACATGGCCCTAGTGGCTCAAGCCATGTCTTGGATGCATTCTTGACTTTTTTTCTTTCACTTACCTGAGTGAGCAGGTAAGTTAAATAAATAAATAACGCCACCATTATTCTCTGATTTTAACTCCTATCCTTTGCCTAACTTACTCCACCATAGCCATTTGCAGTCCTCAAAACACTGGGCAATCTGCCTCTAAGAGTTGGAATTTTCTGGAATGGTTTGTCTCACTTCTAAATGTCTTAACACCTAACATCTTTCAGTCTTTGCTCAAAGATCACCTTCTCCATGAGGATTTTCTGGCCATCCATTTACATGTAATTCCATTAATTACAAAAATCCTAGAAATTGCAGTTTTATTTTTCTTTATGGCACTTACCATTTTGGGCCATTTAATATATTTCACTATTTTTTATTGTATTCCATTGTTTTCCTAGTAGATTCATGAAGATAGTGATCACAGGCTTTTCCTTGCTTATTTATCTTCCTTACCTAGAGAAGTACCCTGTTCAGTTGAAGTTTTCTTTAAAATTAATATTTTGACTTTTTACAGCCCTCTTTCATTAATGTCCTTATAATCTTGCAATCCATTTAACAGTCTGTAAAACACAACAACTGGGAAATTCGGTAATGTGTGTCACTTGTGAGGTATAATATGAAGCAGAGAAATAGATCCTGAAATGATAAACCATCATTAGCATTTTTGTGAATAAGCTAGCTATAAATTGTAATTTAAAATTTTGTTTGTTTGTTTTATTATTTTTGAGACAGAGAGAGTCAGAGCACGAGTTGGGGAAGAGCAGAAAGAGAGGGAGACACAGGATCTGAACCAGGCTCCAGGTGCTGAGCTGTCAGCACAGAACTCAATGCAGGGATCGAACCCAGAACCGTGAGATCATGACCTGAGCCGAAGTCGGACGCATAACCGACTGAGCCACCCAGGGGTGCCTAAATAGCAATTTTAAAATGCTATTTTCACTTTTCATGTTAGCTATTGCCTCTGCTTCTGCATTTAAATTTGGTTAAATTTGACATTTGGTACAAGATGCCAAAGTACACATGGCCATGTGTCTAGAAACATAGGAACATGGGAATTCATGACTAGAAATAATGCCTTCAAAAATTTAAGAGACAGAAATACAGAAAATATTTGCAATGATTATAGACTGCCGAAATTCTTTCAAATGTAACTGATTCAAAATGTCCAAATATTAAAACTCCTAGCATTCCAGAAAAGACGAGAGAAAAAAAAACCCTAGAATCTTTTAGTGGTTAGATGCTCCCTACACAAATTTCAAACTCGGCAGGACATATGAGATACATATTAGATAATTTATCCTCAATATACATTAAAACTTCACCTTAAAGCAAAAATGAAAAAAAGGAAAAGAAAAAAACCCACCTTTGGGGAACCTGGGTGGTTCAGTCAGATAAGCATCTGACTTGAGCACAGGTCATGATTTCACAGTTCATGAGTTCAAGCCCCACATCGGGCTCTGTGCTGACAGCTTGGAGCCTGGAACCTGCTTCGGATTCTATGTCTTCCTCTCTCTCTGCCCCTCCCCTTCCAGAGCACGTGCTCTCTCTCTCTACCTCTCCCTCTCTCAAAAAAAATAAACTTTTTTTTCAACAAAATAAACCACTATTCATGATTTTCAATATAGAACTTTGAGCAAAATACCTAAGAAGTTCTTTAGGTAGACACAGGTAGGCAGCCATTCCAAACATAAAGCAAATGCAGCATCGAATCACCCTCTCCCTCTGATCGTCTGCATTCACATCAGCTACTTACTGAAGAAAGATGATGAAACCAAGATCTCCCTGTTTCTGAGGAACACTAAAAGCCTACATCCTCTGGCTGTCCACTGAGAAGGCAAGGGCTCAAGCTTTTATGAGTCTGTTACATTTAGGCTCCTCTGTCCCCCTTCCACCAGGTTTCAGGAAAAAGGAAAGTGTGGGCAACAGGAGCAGCTGAAGACCACAAGGCAAAGCTGAGGTGGCCAATGCAAAGGCAGGAAACGTGGCCAAAGGCCATACAGTTTTTTCCTCAGATTCGTAGGTAAGGACTAGCATGTTGCTATACCCAAACTCACTCGTATGTTCCACAATTTGGTCTATGTTTTTGTAGTGATAAATTGCTTAAGTTTAACGAATGGTGCTTTGCAATGTGAAGAGAAGTTTAAGTGGTCTTGTTATAGAGCCTGGAAGCATACTGATAGTACTTTTGTTGTCTGGGACTTTGAAAATAATAGGAAGTGTTAACTGTTGTTGACACATTTTCCCTTTCCATCCATTAAGCAGAGAAGTGAATTCTCCTAACTCAAGGCTAGACACATGTAGACATGTAAAGAGGTGATCTCTGTCCCCTCCCAGCTGGTCCAGAAAAATCAACATAAACACTCAGGAAGAGGAGGAGGTATCATGACTTTGAGGATGTAATTGCTGTGGAAAGTCAGAGAAGCCATTCCCCAATAGAATAGTGCCACCTGCTTGGTGAAGCCCCCAAATATGTCACTTAAAAAAAAAAAGCCGTTATTTTCCTGCTTTATGAAACTGACCCCCTGACTCATGAAGCCCATTTAGTGGTAAGTCAGATTGATTCAGTAATTAACAATGAAAGGGACTAATAGTCTTTATGGAAAATGAAAATTGTACATTGAAGAGCATAGTCAACCTGGATCTAGCATAATCTCAATTTTACATGAACAAGTGACAGCTTGATCTTTGGGGAAACTTGCTCAGTTTTCTAAAGCAAAACTATTAGCTCCATGAGGTCTTTGATTTACAGAGATTCTCTTAAATGCCTGGTCCAGGCTGCCTAATGGCGTGGTTACAATAAAGGTCTCTCAGTGGTAGCAATAGCCCAGCCTCAAGGAGAGCTCTGGGATGAGACTGTGCCAAAAGTCAATCAGCACAATGGAATGAATTCAATCATTTCCTTTGCCTTACAGAATGCTCCTCAAGATCTGAGAGGTAATATTATTAAACCTCGGGCTTTGGTCAATGTCGCAGACATCTGGTCTGCCATGTGGAAGTCTATAGACCAGCGGCTTCAAATACTCCTCTTTGGAATTATAACCAGGACTATACACTGAGAAGTCTGGATGGCTCACAAGGATGCTCATATGTGGATAGAGGTGAGACTGACCAGAACCAACCCATGCCTGTCCTGTTCATTTTGCTACAATTGCTTGCTGAAGCCATCATCACACTTAACATGGTAACACGTCCATTTCCCAGGCTGGTCACAAAGCAAAGGACTCAATATTTCTGATGCAAGACCACCACCGTATGCCAGACTTATGGCTTCTACAAAATATTGGCTCACTATTGGTGTGTGGTGAGAATGGCCACATCACATGGGGCATTGTCTCTGCCTGGTCCCAGCAAATTGACTACATAACATTAAATCAAGCTTAATGACAAATCCTGGGTTCTATGTTTGTATAATAGAGCAAATGATCCATGGACTGCTTCGCCTGGGGATGGGAGTTGGCCTATTTTTCATAATTACTGGCATTGGCCCACCAACCACCAGGCCTCTGAACACTCTTCCTTCAGTCATAATGAATATAGACTGATCTCATACTTGATTGACTAAAGTAATACCTACTAGTGCCCCTGCAACTTATTATAGTGACTGAGACCCTGGGGGCCATGAAGGGTTGTGTTTGAGATCAATGTTTTTCCTCATATTTATGTATAGAACAGCCTTAATTAACTTTGAAATGAGACTAGTTCATCCTACCTCTGTGTGCTCCTTAATCGGACAAGTGGACATAGAATGATTACCCTTCCTTTATTGCTAATATAAGTATAATGATCTATATGTATGTATTTTATTTATTGTTTTTTTAGATTTTTTTTATTTAGATGCTTGTTTTTTATTTAGATGCTTGAAGAGTTCTCTGTCTCTGGATTTTAACAATTCACAATATTTATTAGAGAGCTTTAGAATATTTCTTCCTGTCTTAACTATTTGCATCTCCAAATTCAGGGGTCTAAGTTTTCTTCTATAAAACATATGATTATTTTTCAGTCCTATCTGTCTGGCCTCTTCTTGTGGAATCCCTTACTGCATTCTGTGCAATTATAATTATTTATCATTTCCTTCTTTGTCTTACATTTTGGCTAAGAGTAGCAGAACCCTGAGGTTGAATTAAATTCCACTAACTTTTCTATAATATTAATTTCTCTCCAGTGCTTTTTGCCCATATTTAAATTCCTCTATTGCATTCTGATTTTTCTAACATATGATATACCCCATGGGACTTTGGAGACCATTAAATATTTAACATATATAAGGGACTTTGGAGATCATTAAATATTTAACATATATAAGAGACTTTAGTGTAGCTATTATAATTTTCATCATTAATAGGCACCTTTTAATTTCTACTTCAAACTAGGAATTCTTCCCATTTGTATACCTTTCACCTCAGTAACTGAATTCATACTTTTGATTTTCTTCTCTTGTTTTGGTAATATACATTCACTTGATTCTTTTTTAAATTTTTTTAATGTTTATTTTTTTTTTTTTTTGAGAGAGAGAGAGAGACAGAGTGCAAGTTTGGAGGAGGAGGCAGAGAGAGGGAGACACAGAATCCTAAGCATGCTCCATGCTTTGAGCTGTCAGCACAGAGCCCAACATGGGGCTCTAATTTACGAACGATGAGATCATGACCCGAGCTGAAGTCAGACATTTAACCAACTGAGCCACCCAGGCACTCCCACATTCACTTGATTCTTATAATAAGGTTAAAGCAAAGGCTTTGAAAGTTCTGTTCATCATTCTGTAACCTACAGCCTTTCCCTGCAATGAGAATCCTGGCTTCACTTTACTTTACTCTGGTATTCTGTGTTTTTTTCATGGCCTGAAATCAATGTATTTCTCACTCTAGAATAAAGGGAAGCACCAACCGTGGTATTTGTTCATGAACAATATTTGTGGTGTCATGTTCAATAACCAGAGTACAGATATTTCTCATTTAGGACTCAGATTTGCCACACTCTCTCTAGGAAAACCTCAGTGACCCACTTAAATTGAGATATGTGCCCCAGATATGTGCTTTTGAACACTGTGCATTTGCACTACCCGAGCCTTCCTGTGAGCTGACTGTAATTGACCGATTACTATCATCCTGTAATATGAATGATGCCATGGTATGAGAATTGTGCTTCTTTTATTCAACATTCTATCACCCATGCTTTCTCCATTGACTGGAACACTGTGATCCCTCAGTATATACTGCAACCATGAGTGGAACTGACTTGAATTAAATGATATTTGTTTGATGCGACAGCTGAGAAAGCCGTGGATAAGGGGAATCTGAGAAGAGAACTTTTATTTCTGTTCATTATGTAAGTTGTTTGGTAAGGGTACATACATGGGGACCAGATTTCTCTCAAAAGTCCTATTCAACCTGGCCTTAACTTAGGGAAAATAAACTCCAAGTGTATGTTCTTACCTGTCTTTTGGAGTGGCCTTACCTTTAGCCACCTGCGCTTCATGGTTGCACATAATGACTTACTCATAGGAATTATTTCCTTTGTTTTAGCTTCACTCCATCCTCTCTGCCTCCATCAAAGGAACTAGCACAACCCAAATCTCTCCATATCACGCATCTTTTCACAATACTCACATATATCCAACGCAACTAATGTTATGAATCCATAAACTTCTTGACATTTTCTATTTTACAAAAATTATAGTAAGAATACTTAGTTATATTATATATCTGTTTCCATATCGTGCTTTTCTCATTTAAAAAACATTGCATTTCTAAATTCTGTCCCTTACTGGTCAATAGGAATGAACTCATTCTGTTAAGATATCCCCCCCATCTTGTCCCTAAAGCTACAAGGAAATAGAGAGGGACAATATATATTCACAAAATGTAGGGGCATCTGGGTGGCTCAGTCGGTTAAACACCAACTTCGGCTCAGATCATGATCTCGCAGTTCGTGAGTCTGAACCCTGCATTGGGCTCTGTGCTGACATCTCAGAGCCTGGAGCCTGCTTTGGATTCTGTGTCTCCTTCTCTCTCTGTTTCTCCCCTGCCAGTGCTGTGTCTCTCTCACACACACACAAAAATAAAATAAACATTGAAAAAAATAATAACAAACAAATTTTTAAAATGTAATATAAATATTTCTATTTTGTCCTAGATATCTTTTGGCCAGTTTAATATCATAGTCCTTATAATTCCTAAATTTAATCTAGTAAAACAAATTTTGTCCACCATATTTTTTTTTTTTAATTTTAATGTTTATTTATTTTTGAGAGAGAGAGACAGACTGAGCAGGGGAGGGTCAGAGAGAGAGGGAGACACAGACTCTGAAACAGGCTCCAGGCTCTGAGCTGGCAGTCAGCACAGAGCCCAATGCGGGGCTTGAACCCACGAACTGCGAGATCATGACCTAAGCGAAAGTCTGACGCTTAACCGACTAAGCCACCCAGGCGCCCCATTGTCCACCATATTTTGTTCTAAAGTATTTTTGCCAATTTTCCAATTCATTTCCATATGAAATTGATATCATTAATTAATTTAAAATTTGAGATGCTAGGTAGAATAGGTCAAATATATAGATCTAATTTATATACTAATTATTGAATATTTTATATACATTAAATATTTGCTTCCAGAATTGCAGTTTAGATTTTTTTACTTGTTTAGGTATTCTGTTCATTTGCAATAAAATCTAATACTTTTTAAAAGTAGTATAGATTAAAATAGTAATAGTATTAGTAATTAGTATACTACTAACATAGTAGTATAGTAAAAATAGATTTACTATTAAATTTAATTCTAAATATTTTAGAGACCCTTTATAATTTTGCAATAAAATCATTTGCACATACACACATATATAAACTATCTATATGATATATAAAAAAACAGACATAGAGACAGAGGAAGAGAGAGAGAAATTTACTGTAAATAACTGGCTCATGAGATTGTGGGTCCTGGCAAGTATGAAAATTATAGGGCAGGTCAATAGGCTGGAAACTCAAGCAAGATTTCTATGGCAATTTTGAGGCAGAATTATTTCTTTGAAATTGGCTTTACTGGTAAAGCCTTAAATGATTGGATAAGGCCACTCACGTTATGAAGAGTAATCTGCTTTACTTAAAGTTATAAATGTTCATCACATCTACAAATACCTTTACACCAAATTTAGGCTAGTGTTCACCAAATAACCATAGTCTAATCAAATTCACACAAAAAAATTAACCATAACAATAAGAAAATAAATGTGGTTGTTGGAAGCCACTGGCATTTGAAGTGAAGTTTTTTGTTTGTTTTGTTTTGTTTTGTTTTGTTTTGTTTTGTTTTGTTTAAGTAGGGTTCATGACCAGCATAGAGCTCAATGTGGGGCTTGAACTCACGACCCTAAGATCAAGACCTGAGCTGAGATCAAGCAAAGACACTCAACTAACTGAGCCACCTAGGTGTCCCTGAAGTGAGTTTTAATAAAGCATTATTTTGCAAGAATAGCTTAATACCAATGTTTAGAATTAAATATGTAATATGTATCTTCTATCTCTAAGCTACTTAACACTGTTATTAAGAATGATGCCTGGATTTTGCCAAGCCCCCCTTTAAGCATCTATTAATGGAACATGAGTTTTTAAACCAATGTGATGATACAATTTGATGATATGATACCTTATTTTGATGACTTTTGTAATACTGACTCTATCCTTCTGACTCAAGCTGACATTTGGTAATAAATTATTTAAAATTTGAATTTAAGGTAAATGAAGATTATTTTATTTTTTAGAAATATCCTTGCCCTTCCTACCTCTACCAAAAGATGATGTCTCCCTGCCCTTGTCCTGTGACTTTTAGTGCCTTTGGGTAAGTTATGTGTCTATCTCTGGCCATGTCATCAAGCCTGGCCATGTGATTTGTTTGGTCAAGAATGTCAGAGTAGAAAATTGCAAGAAAATTCTTTTTTAAAAAATATTTTATTTATTTTTGAAAGAGAGATAGATACAGCATGAGCAGGGGAGGATCAGAGAGACAGGGAGGCACAGAATCTGAAACAGGCTCCAGGCTCTGAGCTGTCAGCACAGAGCCCGATGCGGGGCTCAAACCCACGAACCGTGAGACCATGACCTGAGCCGAAGTCGGACGCTCAACCGACTGAGCCACCCAGGTGCCCTACAAGAAAATTCTTTAAATGCAGTTGTGTTGTGGTTGCTATCTCCTGGGCCATGAAAATGACACACCTCATGTAGTTACTGATAACCCAGTCCGAGTCCCCTACCTCAGTCCAATAGCCTGGAGAAGAGCGATGATCAGTGCAGCTCTCATACAACATAAGCAAGAAAGAAATCTGTAATGTTGTAAATCACTAACATTTTAGGCTTATTTGTTATGCAACAAAGCTGGCTAACACAAGATGAGTATTTATCCCAATTATTTTCAGTCAATTTGTACATGAAGGCCTTTAGAACATTTTCAAGTGAGTGTTCCTCGGTTTTATTAAGTATACTCCCTTTCATTGACTTTCTAAAATTGTAATTTCAGGAGTATTTCCTCAGGAGTTAAACATTACTAATGACATGTTTTTCATATTGAAGTAGTTCAAATTCTTATATCATTGTAATTTATTTCTAAGGTTTTTGAATTTATGGCCATGGTCGTAGCCTTTGAAATATGTACTTAAAAGAAAAACTTTAAAACTTTCCTTAGAGCCAAGTACATAATCAATTTTGTAAATGTTCCTCAGACACCAATAAAGTATATATATATATATATTCAATATTCATAGAATGCAAAATAGGATATTTATGAGTGGAGTTTATTACAATATTCAGTTCTTGTATGTTCTCATTTATTTATTTCTGTTAGACTTTTCTAATTCTGAAAAAGATATATTACATGCCTTAAGTATCATTTTATTTTTATTAAGTTCTTCCTGCATTTCTAACAGATCAGACTTTATGTTTGGAATGCTAAGTGGGTTTGGTGCTTACAGTTTTGTGAGGAATGTGTCCTTCAAATGAATTGTCTTTTATCATTATACAAAATGATCTTTTACCTTAATTAAGAGCTTTTAACCTTAAAAGAACATTTCCTTCCCCCCTTGGTTCAGTTCACCTATCACATCTAGTTTTCTTAAATCATGTTCTACTATTTATAGGTTATTTTTGTTTTTTTCCTTTGCTATATGAATATTTACATTAACAAACTTTGCATGGTTTTGATAGTGCAAATTTCCAAGCACACTATCGTTGCATTAATTATATAATAAAGTGTCATCCATCACTACTCTTCTCCTCCTTTCATTTTCTGTCCTCTTAAAGTATTTATTTTGAGTCACCTTTAGTTGTTGAGAGCATTTTCAGAAGCATTTTCCTTAAAGGAGATAACTAAAACTTAGAGTCCCTAGTTTTTCCTCCAAATCAACAGGTAAATGATACTTATCTGCCTATAAAATTCTATGATCCTTTTTCCCCATTAACTTACTGATATTACTGAACTACCAATTTGAATATACTTCTTTGAAATATGAATACACCATTCCATATATTTAGAAGCTTTAAATTAAAACAATACTTAAAATTAAAAAAAAAATCATTGGAGAATGTCACTTTATTCCTTTGATCCACCAACACACACACACACACACACACACACACACACACACACACACACATGCACACACTCCATATCCATCCTTTCCTTTTTCTTGGGCATACACCTACTTAACTGGTGTCTAGTTTTCTAGCTCCTCTAGTAACTAGGCTGAGTCAAGTTTCTGACAATGGAACATGGTTGGGAAGTTGTGTCCAATCTCCATTGTATTTGCTTACAAAGAAAACAGTTGCCTTGATTCCTTTACTCTACACAAGCTGGAACAGGGGTTGGGTGGCAGCCATGTTTATGAAGACAACTTCTTTGAGGATGGTGTTAACTGCAATATGGCCAAAACCAGCTTCCTGAATTACCTCAATAAGCAGAATTCCCCTTACAGATTACACTAGTAACACTGACATGGTAATGAATAAACTACTATGTCATTTGACTTCTCTGATTCACTGAAGGGTAGGGAAGACGTCTTCTTCCTGATCATTCTGAGTAGGGATCTGTGGGACACTGAGGTCCCAAAGACATGTTCAGGGAGTTTGTGAGGCCAAACCATGTTTTGAAACAATACTAAGATGCCACTTGTATTAAACGGTGATGTTTAAGAGCATGGACACCAAACTGCACAAGTTGGCATTGAACTGTTCACCACTAGGCACTCGTAAGAAGATGAAAAAAAAAAAAAAAAAAAGGCCAGGTTCAGTCAAGAATGTTCTTGAGGAAACAGTAATAATTACTAATGCTATCAAACTTTGACCCTTGTGTCTAGGTCTTTTTTTAAAAAACGTTTATTTATTTATTTGAGAAAGACAAAGTGCAAGTGGGGATGGGGCAGAGAGAAAGGGAGACAGAATCTGAAACAGGCTCCAGGCTCTGAGCTGTCAGCACAGAGCTCAATGGGGGGCTCAAACCCACAAACCATGAAATCATGACCTGAGCCAAAGTTGGATGCTCAACTGATTGAGCCACCCAGGCACCCTGTATAGCTCTTCTTAATATTCTGTGTGAAGACAGGAACATGCTTGAAGCATTTCTACCACATACTGACACAATTGTTACCTCTAGCAAAAACACTCACACAACTTTGTGCTGACAGCTGAAGTAGATGATTTTCCACTGGAACACTGTTTTTGCTTGAAAGAATGACTGAAAAACAAGCTATGGTTATGCAAACCTGAATATTTGGCAAAAGTAATGATAGACTGTATTTACTGATGATAATAAAATTTGAGTTTTAGATGAAAATTATAATTTCGGAAGATGGGTCAGCCCTGTAAGAACTGACAGAGATATTTCAAGCATAAATGTGTGTGCGTGCGTGTGTGTGTGTGTGTGTGTGTGTGTGTTTTGATACAGTATAATGAATTGTGCAACTATTTAGAAAATCTGCAGTTAGGAAGTATTTTGCAAATGATCAATGAATGATGTTATAAATCTGTGCATGGATAAAAGGTCTATTCAAAGTGCATGAATGTGTGCAATGGGTTTTAATGTAAAAGAGTACAAAAAGTTCATGGAGAGACATGTGAGTGGCTCAGTCAGTTAAGCATCCCACTCATGATTTCAACTCAGGTCATGATCTCTAGGTTGTTAAGCATCCCACTCATGATTTCGACTCAGGTCATGATCTCTAGGTCGTGAGTTCAAGCCCCACAATCAGTTCCATTTTCTCTCTTTCCCCTTGGCTCTCTCTCCATTTCTCTCTCTCTCACTCTCTCTCTCTCTCTCTCTCTCTCTGTCTCTCCAAGAAAGAAAAGAAAGAAAGAAAGAAAGAAAGAAAGAAAGAAAGAAAGAAAGAAAGAAAGAAAAAGGAGGAAAGACAAGAAAGAAGGAAGGAAGGAAAGAAAGAAAGAAAGAAAGAAAGAAAGAAAGAAAGAAAGAAAGAAAGAAAGAAAGAAAGAGAAAGGAGGAAAGACAAGAAAGAAGGAAAGACAAGAAAAAAGACAAGATAAGACAAGAAAAAAAAAGAAAAGAGGGGCGCCTGGGTGGCTAAGTCGGTTAGGCGTCCGACTTTGGCTCAGGTCATGATCTCATGGTTTGTGGGGTCGAGCCCCATGTCGGGCTCGGTGTTGACAGCTAGCTCAACCTGGAGCCTGTTTCAGATTCTGTGTCTCCCTCTCTCTCTGACCCTCCCCTGCTCACGCTGTCTCTCTCTCTCTCAGAAATAAGTAAAACATTTAAAATTTTTTAAAAATAAAAGTAAAGAAAAGGAAAGGGAAGAAAAGAAAAGAAAAGAAGAGAAAAGAAACGAAAAGAAAATTCATTGATTCAGATTCTGCATAGAAACTAACCTTTAAGAAATTATCACTCGTCAAACTGTGGGATAGTGACCAATAAAGGATATCAACAATTATTTGAAAAGGTTGAAAATACTCTCATCTTTCTGAATTCAATCTATGTGAATTCAGATAATTTTTCATGTGCTTCCACCAAAATAGTGTATCACAACAGATCAAATGCAGAAGTAAACATGAAATCAGCTGTCTTCTGATAAGTCGGACATTAAAGAGATTTGCAAAAATGTGCCATAACATCATTCTTCTCACTAACGTGTATTTTAGAAAAATAAAGATTTTTTATTAAAGTATGTTTTTATGACAACATGTACCTAATTTATTATTTACTTTTAAATAAATTAATGAATCTGCTATTTTAAATCTCCTTTTATTTCCTAATATAGTAAATATCAATAGGCATAAAGCACATAAAAAAAAGTTCTTTCAGATCATTAACAGCACGTAAGAATGTAAAGGATTCCTGAAACCTTAACCACCAGTTTGCTGAGAGCAATATGTATGAGAATTGCTGACCTAACCTCCTAAACTTTACCAAAAATAACACAGAAGTTTCCAGAGTATGTCTAAAGGTGTTCCATTTCTCATTTATAATTAGAGAAGTTAGTTTACTTATCCAAAATAGACACTTAAATCTGTCAGGAATTATTTTTTCCTCCTCCTACCTATTTGACTATTGTCACTCTATCCATCTGTCCCCTTTTCTCCTTGCATAAATCATCTTATCCCTCAGTAATTCCACATTTTTTGGTGTTTTGCTTTTGATGATTTTACATTTGTTTTAACTCCACTTCATTTCAATATTTTTTTGTATCCAGTTACCATGCTTGTTGTGTATTTATTGATATATGTTAAAATCGGAGAGGTGCCTATGTGGCTGAGTCGGTGATGTGGCTGGCTCTTGATTTCAGCTCGGGTCATGATCTCAGTCATGAGATTGACTGTTTGTTCCACCTCTGTTCATGCATGTATGCACACACTTTCTCGCTCTGAGAAAAGGAAAACTAGAAAATGCTTTGAGGGCGCCTGGGTGACTTGGTCAGTTAAGTGTCTGACTTCAGCTCACATCATGATCTCATGGCTTGTGAGTTCTAACCCCACATCGAGCTCTCTGCTGACAGCTCAGAGCCTGGCACCTGCTTTGGATTCTGTATCTCCCTCTCTCTCTGCCCCTTCCTCCACTCAGGCTCTGTCTCTCTTTCAAAAATAAACATTAAAAATATTTAGTGAAAAACTAAAAAAATAAAATGGTTTGAGTTGAAGTATGTGTATTAATAGTCTAAGGGAAAGTCCTTATGGGGCTTTTTGATTTAGTGGGCTCGTTGGTTGATTGTTCTAAGCCGTCAGCTGTCTGCCCAGGATTCCCACTGCACTTGGCTTCTTCTTCTCTTTTTAATAGTGTTTTGTCTTCCTTCCCTAGATAATGGATTTCCTTTAAAAAATTGGTACTTAGCCTACTCTCAGCTGAATACATTCTAGGAGTTCAGTGCAGCCTGTTGATGTGTCACTGAGAAGCTATATTTTCTTGTTAGAAGTTCAGCTCCTGTGGGATAGGGATGTGCCAAGATTGCCAGTTGTCAGCATTCATCCGGGAATACAGAAGAAGGCTTTTCACTCCCAACTGTTCTCATTTTTTATTGAACTCACTTCAGCTTTCATATATTATTTTAAAAAATCAGCCCAGAGTATTTTAAGAGTGTAAAAGACACAACAGAATTGCCTAAGACCCTAAGTTATGTCAAGGAAAGGTGCTGTATTTTTTTCTCACTCAGGTGCCATGCAATGATGATCCTTACCTCGGGCCTCTCTGCCTCGATGGTCCTAGGCTCAGGCAAATAAAGTGGCGGAAGAGATCAAGTTCTTGGTGTATTCTTGCTCCTGCCTGGCAGGTATGAAAAACCTGGGGCTTAAGACACTCACTACTGGCTCTATTCTTCTGTCCAAGTCTTAGCCACTGCCTTGCTTGGGAGAATTCTGTGTCCCCATCTCCTTCCATAATGCTGAAACTCTCAGAAGTCTCGAAACCCAAAAGTCTTTAACAACCAAACCTGACCTAGTGAAAATAAGGATGGGTCTAAGTGTAGAACTGTGTGTGTGTTTGAAGACAGTGAATGTTCCAGTCTCCTCTCCATGGTTTGGTGCGGTGAAAATGACATGCACCACATTGCTTTTGTAAAATTTGAAAATTTCTAAAAAATTAAATGCACCCAATCCTGTTTGATCCTGTGCTTCTGTCCTTGAATCTCTCCAAATTCTATTGTTCTTTGTGAGGTTTGGCTCTATCCTATGGCTTTTTCTTTGTCATTACCCTCTCACCCACACTGATTGGAAAGTATATGCCCTCTTGCAAGACTGAATTTTGAATACCTTTTGTTACTTAAAGCATTCATTTGTGATTTTACTGCTTGCTTCTTAGAGGGGAAAACCAGTTTTGTTTTCAAGCCACAGCATCCTTCAGTGCACAGACTTCTCTGTTATGTTTTATTTCTGTCTACAAACTACCATGCATCGCCTTCTCCCTCAGCCTCTGATAACATTGCTCTCGCAACCTTTGATCTAACCCCTAAGGTGATGGCATGTGTTTGAGGTTTTTATTTATGGCAAGGCTCTTCTTTCTGTTCTAATTCTTGCAACAGTACAGAGAGGCTTAGCGATTCTTCATTTTTGTCCACACAATGTCTCCATCACAGGCTGACAGGAAGCCTTTGCTCATTGTTGTTATTCAAGCATCAGGCTGAAGCGGCAGCCATCATCTTGAACATTAATGATTGTCAGGCCAGGAAAACCAGAGGAAGCTGAAAGGGCTCCCACCAATTGAGTGATTAAATACTCTGGTCAGTTCACAACGTATTGGCCTCAATTAGTCACGTGGCTCTACCAAAGCCCAAGGAGCCATAGAAGCTCAATGCAACATTTGCTCAGATTAGAGGCAACCAGAAATATTAGATGAAAGGCATTCATGAGCACCTCAGAGTATAAGCCAAGTATATCCGACAGATTCCAGAAGTCTGAAAATTGATCAGGAAGAACTTGTACACATTAAGCTCATACAAGCACTTGTGAATTTGTAGAGGTACACAATCAGCATAATTATTTGATTATGCACCATCTAAAAGTCATATTGCATAATAGATATTTACTAAATAATTTATGTAAAGTATGATGATAAAGACGACATGATAAATCATCTTCTTCATTTTGAATTGTTAGATAAGAGTCTTTATTCCCATCAAAATCTGTTCAAGCACCAAGGTGAGATTTTTTTTTTTTAATTCGTGTAATTTCTGCGAATGATATGGCTCAAAGCTGTGCAACATCTGTTGTTTACAACTTCCAACTACCTATTGGGTCACTTGTAAATTTTCACACAGATTACAAACTATGCTATTAAGATTTAAGAGAATAAACTTTTTAACTGAATAAGTTAACATTATTTTAATTAAAAAATTATATTGTTCATTATCTATATTAAAGCTTAAATAATTAGCCTTCTCAAGAAAACTTGCATTAAAGCAAACACTGCAGCTACCGCATTGGATCTCAAGTTGAATAATTAAACAATGTCCCAAACTTGAACTTGCAACACATTAGATCAATGAAAGCATATTTATTGTTCTTGTGCTGTGAATTTCTTTCAGAAAAGAAAAATCAAGCATCTTCATTATTTTATGAACAATATTATTTGGGGGGTTCTTAACACTTATTCCAGCCCTTCTTCCTGAATGATTTATTGATAACATAATCCAACAATATCAAAAACTTTGTCATGAGTACAAAGTCTGGCTACAGAATCAATAATTTGGCAGAACATATATTATTTTCCATTATCTAAGGGTACATTTATAAGATACTTTTCTTAGAAATCTGGGAGAAAATGAATCCAATCAACATTATAACATATAATTGCATTCATTATTTCCAATGATATGGCAAGAACATTGTGCTTTACATTTAAAACTACTTACTAATTTATGACTACTATTAATAGGAATATTACTTTCTGTTCCTTGTTTCAGAAAGACAAAACCCATGTATTTCCAAAAGTATCTTCTAAATATAGTCACATAATGTGATTGATGAAAAATGCCATTAACAAAATACTAAGATGAATGTGCTACGCAACCTTCCAAAAAATCCTTCCATCACATTTCAAGTCTCCTTCAGACAAGCTAGACAAATCCTTACACAATTTGAAATCTACTTAATGATGCAGGTTACCTTGTACCTGCTATGTGCTGTCTCTCAAGGTCAGTATTACCAGGCTTCATTCCTTCCTCAGTATTTTGCATGTTCACTTAAGTTACAAGAGCACCAACATATGCTGTTTTCTCTGCGTGAAACTTCCCCCACCCTGTTTGCCTAGTTAAGTTTCAGTCGGCAATTTACTGTTTTTGCATGTATTCATTTCCAGTTCTCTGGGTGACACGCTCCCGCAATTCCATTGGGAATCACCTGTCTACTTTATCCTCAGTCACTGTGGTTTGAGCAGGCCTGCACCCCACTCCACTGAGAAGTCCCCGAAGTGACGTTGCATCCCTCTAGTCTCCATAAAGATTGTCATAGAGGTGGAAGCATGACCTAGGTTGGTCCAATTAGAATGATTTCCAGAGATGTTATGACTGCCTAGGACTCAGAACTATGATAATTACACTTGAGCTGCCAGGGGGTCAGTGAGAGCAGAAGGGCTGCCTGGGAAGGAAGCCAACATGAAGAAGAGCAGATGGAAGAAATGGAAATATTCAGACCTAATGGCTTTGTTTGGGCCCCAGATCCATGCAGCAGACCCTGTGTCATATTGTTCCCATCCCCGTATTTCTAGTGCCACGGACACACACTAAACAATTAATGCGTCTGTATTGGTTCAACAAATGAACATCAAAATTGCTAGAGGGCTGAAATATAGGTTAACACTTGTGCTTTGTATCAATGTCTCCAGTTTGAATTATTAGTTAATCAATCGGTTCATTCATTCATCAACAAAATTTCATTGTGGGACTACTATGTGCTTAGCAATTAGCGTGTTAGTGGGAAATTCAGAGTGATGAAAATATTCTATGTCTTTATAATTGCTTAGCTATATTTTCAAATAATATACAATAATTACATTTTGCCTTTTTAAAATAATATATGGTTATTTTGAAATGTTTGCTCAAAAGTGTAGGTATACCATCATCCATAGAATTCTGATCATTGTTATAGTTAGAATGGGGATCTTCTGGAATGGATCTTCTGCACTGTAACTTTGACATTTTCTTCAGGAAGTTTCAAGGTGATCTTTGGAATCTAGTTTTAATGGCCATCAGACCCGTTCCAAGCAGTCCTTATTGATAGCCCTGACAGGGTTCACATTGATAAAATATCCTCTCTTACATACCAACTGCCATTATAAGAAACAGTGAAAATTACACACTTTTGGAGTGCCTGGGTGGCTCAGTCAATTAAGCATCCAACTTTGGCTCAAGATCCAACTATTTGATCTTGAAAATAGTGAGTTTTGAGCCCCGCATCGGGCTCTGTGCTGACAGACAGGTCAGAGACTGGAGCCTGCTTTGGATTCTGTGTCTCCCTCTCTCTCTTCTCCTCCCCTACTCATGCTTTTTTTTTTTCTCTTTCTCTCCATCTCATTCTTTCTAAAAAATAAATAAAACATTAAAAATAGAAAATTATATACTTTTTATTTTTTTTTCTAAAAATATTGATTATTTTTTAAAGTTTTTATTTAAATTCCAGTTAGTTATGATACATTTTAATATTGTTTTCAGGAGTACAACATAGTGATTCAACACTTATGTACAACACTCAGTGCTCAACAGAAGTGCCCTTCTTAATTTCCATCACTGATTTCACACATCTCCCCACTCTCTTCACCCCCTCTGATAACCATCATTTGCTCTCTATAGTTTAAGAGTCGGTTTCTTGGTTTGCTTCTCTTTTTCCCCCTTTGCTAAGATGTTTTGTTTCTTAAAGTCCGTATATGAATGAAAACATATGGTATTTGTCTTTCTATGACTGATATTTCACTTAGCATAATATCTACTGTCTCTGTGATGCCATTGCAAATGGCAAGATTTGTTTGTTTCTTTGTTTTTTATGGCTGAGTAATATTCCAGTGTGTGTGTGTTTGTGTGTGTGTGTGTGTGTGTGTACACAACTGCATCTATATCCTTTCATCAGTGACACTCAAGCCATTACCATAATTTGGCTATTGTAGATAATGCCACTATAAACAGTAGAGGCATGCACCCCTTTAATTAGTTAGTTTTGTATTCTTTGCATAAATATTTAGTACTTTGATTACAGGATCATAGGGTAATTGTATTTTTAACTTTCTGAGGAATCTCTATACTGTTTTCCACAATGGGTACACACACTTACATTCCCACCAACAATATAAGTGGGATCCCCTTTCTCCACCTCCTCACCAACATCTGTTGCTGCTTGTGTTGGTTTTAGTCATTCTAATACCTGTGAGGTGATGGATATCTCATTGTGATTTTGATTCGTATTTGATTTGTATTTCCCTGATGATCAGTGACACTTAGCATCTTTTCATGTGTTTGTTGGCCATCTGTTTGTTTTCTTTGGGAACATGTTTATTCGTCTTTCGCCCATTTTTAATCAGTTTATTCATTTTTGGGGTGTTGAGCTGTGTACATTCTTTTTACATTTTGGATACTAACTCTTTATCATTTGCATTATGTCATTTGCAAATATCTTCTCCCATTATATAGGTTGCCATTTAGTTTTGTTGGTTGTTGGTTGTTTCCTTTACTGTGAAGTAGCTTTTTATTTTGATGATGTCCCAATAGTTTATTTCTTCTTTTGTTTCCCTTGCCTCAGGAGACATATCTGGTAGAAGACGCTATGGCTGGGGAACCTGGATGGCTCAGTCAGTTAAGCATCTGATTCTTGATTTTGGCTCAGGTCATGATCTCAGCATTCTTGAGATCAAGCCCACATTAGGCTCTGAGCTGGCAGTGCGGAGCCCACTGGGAATTCTCTGTCTCCCTCTTTCTTTGCTCCTCCCTTCTCCCTCTCTCTTTCTCTCTCTCTCAAAATAAATAAGTAAACAATCAAAAAAAAGTTGCTATGGCTGATGTCAAAAACATTACTGCCTATATTCTCCTCTAGGATTTTTATAGTTTCCTCTCTCACATTTAGATCCTTAATACATTTCTAATTTATTTTTGTGCTGGTGTAAGAAAGTGATCCCATAGCGATTAGAATAAACTCTGTTTGTTGTTTGGTTCCATACCCTTCTGCAACTCTCACCTCCCAAGGATGATCTCCTGCAATCTTTATGCTTCCTTGTATCATCTTGTTTTTTAAAATGATGGTTGCTTACTTGCCTTAAGGCTCTACTTTATGACAAGTAGAAATACTAGAAATTTACAGTTTAAGTTTCTAAATGTTGGGCTTTTCAATTAGAAACTTCATCAACTGGAAATGAAAGAGGTTGTCATCCACTCCCTACAAGACACTAGGCACTATTCACTTACAACAGTGGAGAGTCCTCTTCTAATATTTCTATAGCTCTGTTGATAAATACCACTGTATGCCATGGGCATGCCTATGGCCAGCTATCTCCACTTTGCAAAATTTGATTCTACACAAAAACAGAACCAAAAAATACCATCACGCTCACAACACACATCATGCTTATAGAACACACAGCTTATACCACTTTCTGTGTGAAATAAACACATATTTCTTAAGCTGCAACAGTCTATTATTTGTTCCTTGATTGTTTCATGCTACAAATTTGGAAAATTTTGAGAGCTGACAAAAGTAAAACATAGAACAATAAGCCTCAAGAAAAATAGCAATATTTTTAGTATTAACGAAGTTAACAATTTTAATAAGTGCAATAGATCAGTTAAATCCTTTCCATTTCAGATTATGTAGCACAAAGGCTCCCATTACCACTCTTTCATATGATATGGTGGAGAACCTGGTACTCTTTGTAGGAAAATAATGATCTAAAATAATCAAGAATCACCTGGGTAGCTCAGTTGGTTAAGCATCTGACTTGATCTCAGCTCTGCACTGACATCATGGAGCCTACTTGTGATTGATTCTCTCTCCCTCTTTCTCTGCACCCCCCCCCCACTCGTGTGCTCATACTCTCTCTTTCTCTTCCAAAATAAGTCAATAAACATTAAAAAATAAAATAATCAAATCCAGCGTTCATTTGACGTGGACGATCTATACAATGGATGCTGACTGGTCATAGCAAGGAAAAGAGAAAATGAGGCAGAGAAGTTTGAGAAAGGTAGTGTGTTGCTTGAGATTTTAGGTAATAAAGATTTAGAGTTATCATGTATGTAAGTATTTTTCATTTTTATAGAATTCATTTTCCAAATGAAGGCAAAACATCTTCAGTAAACCTTTTGAAAAAGCATTGTAAAACAAGTCTACATTGTAAAACAAGTCTACTACCCTTGTATCTGAACATAATCTTGGATTAGTCTTTTTAAATCAAGACAATAAAGAAAAATTTTAGGTGGTGTAATTCAAGATTTCTAATATTAATTAAAAATGCCTCAGGAGAAATGTCCACCTAAGCTTTATCTTTGAACAACCAAAAGAGATAAAACTTGAAGGAGAAAATTTTTTAAATTTCTCTCCACTGTCACACTGTTCTGAACTCTCCACTCTGGTTCTGAAACATAATTACATTAAAAAGTTATTATCAAACATAATAATTATTCAGGATAAGAATATATTCAGCACAGGATTTGATTAACTACATATTATCATTTAAAGATAAAGGTTGGGAATAAATAAAGTAATGACTGGTAGCATATACTATGGTTTTCAAAGTCATGGTCTTCTTTGAGGTTCATGTTCATCATGATGGTGAAACCATCAAATTGGCCGAAAGGAGAGGAAGGAAGAAAGGAAGGAAGGAAACATGTTGCTTGGAACAAAACAGAACCAGCGTGATATCAGTTGCTATTTTGCACCTGAAAGGGGGATATGATGTCCATTACTTTTTTATTGCAGTCAGGCAATAGTTGAAAGATTACCTTTGTTTAGGGACATAGTCTAGCAGCAACATCATTCAGGTTTGATGTGTCCAGAGTTTTTATTTATTATGATTCTTTACTAAACCATTAGATAAATAAACATATTTTTGTTAAAAGGAAAAATGTAAAACTTATTGATTTAAATGTGCAGGCCATATTTCTTGTCCTACCCTAATGGGTGGGGAACACTTCTAACATCTGTCTACATTTCTCCCATTTCTACATGTCTCCCATATCTACAAATCTCCCATTTCTCTCCTTGAGCAAGACAGGCATTGATTCAGAATATGATGAATACCAACAGGACCAAATTGACTTAAAACTACTTGGAATAATATGTGTTGAATATTTCAATTGTATATGTCAAGGACTGTGTGTCATATTAAACTCTCAGTTTAGCAGAGAAAACTAAAAAGTCATTATACACATTGAATCACTTAGTTTTCTCTTCTTTTTGATGCCATCACTACTTGGCAATGCATGATGTTACTGAAAAACAGCAAATCGGTGGAGATTATTTTTGGTTTTGGTTACCTGATCATTAAAAAATGCAATCATACTGTGCAAATAAAATCCTGGTTTCTCACCAGATATCTGTGAAAGTAATTTATTTTAATTACTATGTATAAAAAGGATGCATGCATTGAAATAAGTTATATGAAACATTAGCTTTATTTAGTTATATATTAATGAGTACTTCATTACATAATAATGAAGTGGATTGTAAGGAAACCATCAAGTTTCAGAAAACTATATTATTTGTGAGAACTTAAGGAAGTTTTATAATTTTATTTTTAGTTACACAGTATTAAACGAATAACCATTTATTTATTTCTCCATGACAGCATGATTCTACAGTACATGCCAATTTAAGAAAATATAATTCTATTAGGTTTTAGACTACATTACATCTCCCTTAAGATACCTGATACCATTTCCATTAGAAATTTTCCAATTACTAAAAATGCATGTGCTCAGGAGGATAGTGCTTACTTAAAAACGTGCTCCATTTTCAGCTAAAATAATTCCCCAGAGATTCTGATATGCTCCATCCAACGATCTTAAAAAAAAAATAGTGCTTATAAAAGCCCATTGCTGGAAATGACTTGAATACCATACTCTAAAACAAGCAGGCCAGGGATGGAAGTGTGGGAATATGCATTGCAGAATCCTTCACAATCAAACACAGATTCTGACAACACCCAGGTTGTCGAGAACAGGGGTCCGATAAATTGTCATTTGGTTCTCTAATGAAACACTACTTTTAGATGGAATGAAGTGTATCCATAGTACTGACATATAAAGCATTTCAAAATATATTTGGCAGAAAAGTACAGAGCCCTGTATATGATATCATCATTTTTGCAAAAATCAAAAATACATCTATGTCCTGCTTAATTTCTGTACCAAAATGTAGTGTATCGAAAGTTTACAAAAGAAAATACATTGATTGTCTTCGGGATGATGGGCTGGGAGTCTTATAATAAAGTCAAGAGATATTTACCTTTACATATGTCTGATACATGTTCTGTTTTTTTCTTTTTTTTAGTTTATTTATTTATTTTAAGTTTATTAAGAGAGGGAGGAAGAGGACATGAGCAGGGAAGAGGAGAGAGAGGGAGGGAGAGAGAATCACAAGCAGGCTCCATGCTGTCAGAGCAGAGCCCGATGCAGGGTTTAAACTCACAAAACCGGAAATCGAGACCTGAGCCAATATCAAAAGACAGACTCTTAACTGACAGAGTCACCCAGGCACCCCTGTATTTGAATGCAAGAGTAATAATTATTAAAAAATTCAGAATATTTTCTGAGATAAGAAAGGGAAAGGAGATGTGGCTCAAAATGTGTAAATAAGCCTAAGTACTTTTAAAGATTCTGGAATTTCTGCTACTGAACCTAAGTGGTAATTATGTAGCTATTGTTTTACAGTTATTCTTAAAAACATAAGTACATTTTAATACATCCTTATACATACATATGATATGTTGCACAAAATAAAATTTTATAAAATGTAAATTTTTGTAAAGCAGGATAGTATATTTCACCTGCATATCTCTGTGCTATTTTAAAACTGAATTGATTTTTGACTAAATTTTCTGTTCTTCAAATGTTAGCAGTGGCATTCCTCTTGATTTTATTTGTTTAAGTTAGTTTATGACAAATTCTTCATCTGTACTGTAAGAGATACAGTTTCTATCATTGAAATATCATTAGATTGTATGCTTTAAAATAAGTTTCACTTTGAATATAATTATTAAATGTTGACAAAGCTCTAAAATAAACCTAAAATCTATGGATATATTTTTGCCTCTTCTCAAGTGTCACATTTTCTGTTCTTTCAACCCTATTTAAGTAAACACATACATGGCACATACTTCTTAAGATTTAAATTCTATTACTGGTTTGATGCTAAAAGTTTAGTTTACCTCTGATTGTCACCACACTGAGAACTTTCTGATCTTATTCTGAGCATTAGTTATTGCCTTCTCTTTAAAGTTATCTGAAAATATCACTACATGCACCACACTTTTAATTTCCTTCCATTCTCCACTTTTTCAGGCCTCAAGTTAGGGTTTTCTGCATATACTGTATTCTATTTTAGTGTTTAATCTTTTAAAAAATGGTATTGAAGTAACTATTGAGCTGACTTAGGAAAAATGTTTTATTAAAATTACGGAGAATGAAAAAGAGAGTATTTTATGAATTTGCAATGACCTAAATATGAGTTCATCACATTATGTCTAAAGGTATATATATATGTGTGTGTATATATATATATACATATATATGTGTATATATATAGTGTATATATATATGCACTAAAGGTATATATATACATATATACATACATATACATATGTGTGTGTTATATATTCACCATGCTCTAGTACCTTCCTGAACATAAAGGAAAACTATATTGCCAAGCTTCTCTTACAATATAGTTTGAAGCCAAATGATTGAGATCTGATCAATGGAATATGATCAGATGTGATATGTCACTTCCAAACTTCGTCCTTCTAAAAAAGAAGCAATCTCTTCCCCTGCCATGTAACCAAAACCTACTTGTTATAGTAGGCACAGGTGTCTAAGGGAAGGAATTCAGATGTTGGAGCCAGTGGCTGGAGGAGAAGGGTGGTAAGAACTGACTGTCCTTTATCACACAGCAAGCCAAGTGGAACATATACCTTTATTTCATTAAGCCATTGATATTCTATTGAGACATGTTTCTTCCTACTTACCTGTGTCCAGTACAGAAAGAGCTATCTTGAGCAGAGGAGCTGGTATCAATTTTTTTAAACAAAAATTAAAAATCTTAAACTGTGAGGGCTAATGAGGTAACTTATTTCACAGGCTTAAAACATGGGATGATTCTTCTCTAAAGTAGCAAATATTTTGTCATAGCAACTCTTTCCTGAAGTGGCCTAGAAAGCAATAATTGCAAGAGTAGGTGATTCCAGAAATAATTTGTTATTTGTTCAGTATAAATAAAAGGAAAAAAATATATATCCAGAAATGTGGGCATTTTTAGGACTGGAAAAACGCTATGTTTTTTTTAGATCCTAAATAGTGAGAGATTGGATTTCAGAATGCTTTGACAACAAAAACTAGTAAAATTTTTTAGGAAAATAATGTGACTTAGGGTAAAGTCTAGACTTAAGAGAAAACTTCTCACCTATTGTTTTTCAACTTCTTTAAGATGGCTTCCATCAGATTGAGGTAAAGAAACATGAAAGTGAGGGAAAAAATAGTGTCTTAGAGTTATATAACGTAAAGAACTTTGGGACAGGACACTGGAAGCAAAGACATACATGACTAGGTCATTGACATATCTCTACATAAGCTATAAGACACTTCCTTCCTCTAGAAACTTCATTACATTGCTGTATATTTGCTAAAATCCCTGGTGGGGATAGGGTTGTAGAATGGGTGGATAGGATAAGGAGGACAAGTTTGCAATGTCAACATAGTTTTTCAACCTTGGCAAATCTCTCATAAGAGAACAAGACAACTAAGCAACTATAAAGAGTAGGCAAAAAACAAAAACAAAAAACAATGCTAAACAAAACAAAAAAACACCTCAAAATAATATCCACAAAGATGAAAGTGACAAAATCATGTAAACTGCAAAATCTAGGAAGCCAGGCCACTCTTGGCAAACATGAAAACACAATAAAAGCAACTATGTGGGATGAAATCACAGATCATCCTGAGACCCAGGGGACCCCAAAGTCCCTAATAAAAAGAGAAATTTTCATCTTAGTGGATTGCTTGAGGCCAAGTACTGACACTGGGAAGAGTCAGATGAAGAAGGGCCACTGGTGCCGGCTTAGTTTAGGAGGAAAGAGCTCAGGAGAGCACAGCTCATGCTCTGTTCCAAAGAACAGATCAAAGGGGAGAAGTCTCTAAGAGGAGAGCCAGAATTGTGGACAGGAAAACCAGCAGCAAAGGTAAGAGAAGATTTTTTAAGGCTTATTTTTAAGACAGAAAGAGAGAGAAGGAGACAAGGAGAGAGGGAGAGAGAGAAAAAGGGCACAGTGGGGGGTGGGACAAAGAGAGAGAGAGAGAGATAGAATCTGAAGCAGGCTCCAGGCTCTGAGCTGTCAGCAGAGCCCAACATGGAGCTCCAACTCATGACCTGAGCCAAAGTCAGGCACTTAACCCGACTGAGCCACCCAAGTGGCCCAAAAAGATTCTTTAAAAAACCACATACACACACACAGACACACATACACACAGACACACACACACACACACATTTTGGTGACAGCAAGGTAAATAACTTTAGGATCATGAAGCTAGAAAATTTCATCTGTTGCACCCCCTCCAGTCACCTACACAGAAACCTCCCTGTAAATGTGTAGAAAAGTCATTGTGTTCAAAGAAGAAATTAACAGTAAAGTGCACTCAAGCTCACCAAAAGATAAAAGAAAGAAAGAGGAAGAGAGAAAGAAAGAAGGAAAGAAAGAAAGAAAGAAAGAAAGAAAGAAAGAAAGAAAGAAAGAAAAAGAATAATTAGCTGAATGACAGCCTAACGAATATGAAAACACAGGAAAGACATGCTCACAAAACATGAAAACCAAAAATATAATATTTCAAAACAAACTAAAAGTAATCAAGGGCATAACAGAAGGTGTGAAGAACAGTATTGTCACAATTAGAGAAACATAATTATCAATGATTTCACGAAAGTGAAAACACAAAAGAGAAACTGGCGAAGTGAAAGAATTAAAACTCAGTAGAAAAGATTTAGAAAGAGAAGAAAAAACTGATAGTGTAAAAGAACATTAAACTGAATACAACACAACAGAGCTGAGATTAATCAGATTTAAGAGGTAAGAATGGATATAAGAGACAGCCATGGAAAATCAACCACCACAGAAGAAATCTGGAGCAAGAGGAAATAACATACGTTAATGTCAACGATGAAAATAACTTTCTTAAAAATATATATTTGATATCATATACTCAGAATGAACATTATATATTTAGGAAAATCATTCTGTGACAGTAAAAACGTAGATATTACATATTTTACATTTACGTATTATTTTACATATTATTATGTATTGATATTACATATCAATTCACATATTACTGTAAAATGACTAACCTTAAAAAAAGGGGGGGGGATGGGGAATAGCATTGGGCATCTAGGCCACAAAGTCAAAGTCTCTTATCAGCAAAAGAGAACCAGGTTGGTAATGAATTGTTTCAAGTTGTCTGAAAACGCAGAAGGGGAACAGGAAAATGTATTACAGATACCATAAAACATTCCTATGTACATCTGTGTAAAAAGAATATTCTTGGGAATTCATTTGATAGAAAATTTTGTAATATATATTTTTCTGTAAGATTAATGCTATAATTTTAACCTAGTTCTAAGTACACACTATCTGATTTTTTGTAGATTAAGATTATTTTAATTCTATATCTGAATTATTCAATGTATTTCCTAACTATGACATTCTAGCAAAATAAAAACGTTTTTGTTAGTGATTATGTATCTCTAAAATACTCAGAAAGTGACATTATAGCTTTGAGAGTTGCAAATTCCAGCATTTCATTGTCCTGAAAGCCACTCTAGAAGTAATATTGCATTATTATAAACTTCATGGCCTTTTTTTTTTTTACACTGCCTAGAAGTTGTTTTACTTAATATAAACAGACTGTCCGACAATGTTTCAAAGATTAAAATTCTGATGTCTAATTTCCATTATTCTGCTTTGTATATTTGAATTCTTTCTTCTTAAGTATAATTGACACAGACCACATTAATTTCAAGTGTAATCAAATCAATTTATGTGAAGTTTGTATGAAACTACTTTCTCTCTAAAAGACCCTAGGGAGTACAAGAAAAATCTGAGCTAAATAACCTTAATCCGTCTGAAAAAAAGAAAAAAAAAAAAGATGTTTGCAATCTGATTAATGCACTAAAGCTATCAGTTGTGCATTAGCCAAGAACAGTGGCCTAAGTCTCAAACACGTGCACCCACTACCATCCACATCCACTCTCAGCAGTCACTATAATCCATATTTTTCTTTAAAAAATAAAAGTTTCAAGGAAAAGACTACATAATTTTAAAAATAGAAATAGCTAATCCATTAGGAAAAGAGCTTTATCAGGGAAAATCCATAAACAAGAATTGAATTTTTATTCTGAATAAAAGAAATCAATCCTGTGATGATGAAGTCAATAAAGGTATTTCAAAATGTAAATAGCCATTAAATTTTACTTTTTTTTTTTAATTTTTTTTAATGTTTTATTTATTTTTTAGGAGAGAGAGAGACAGCGTGAGCAGGGGAGGGTCAGAGAGAGAGGGAGTCACAGACTGAAACAGGCTCCAGGCTCTGAGCTGGCAGTCAGCACAGAGCCCGACGCGGGCCCGAACCCACGAACCGCGAGATCATGACCTAAGCGAAAGTCGGACGCTTAACCGACTAAGCCACCCAGGCGCCCCTAAATTTTACTTTTTGAACGTCAAAGAGAAATTAGTCTTTATTAAGTTGTTTTTAGTGAGTATCACTATAATGAGAAATATGTCAGAAAACCTGCGAAATATGAGATAATTGATATGAGGAAGTATACTTTTCAATTGTAATTTCTATAGTAAAATAAGAATATGTTTGTTTCTGCTCAATAAAACAAGATCAGAGAGAAAGCTTTTAAGGATGTCCATAGGGAATAGTATACAAAAGGATTCAATTGAAGACAATCCAACAGCAAATGAAATGACATATGTGAAAATGATTTGTGGTTTTAAGAAGAAAATACAATGTATACCCAAAGTAGAGATTTGGAGTAACATCATAATGATACTTGATCTCTTTTCAAATGATACTTGTACAACTAAAATATACCTTTTACCAAAAGTCCCTAAACCTTGTTCAGCAAACAAAATATTTTAATATTTCCCAGCTTGGAAATATAAACCTTAGATTTCTTGCCAACTAGAAATTAGGTAACTAAATAAGAACATGGTAATTAGTCAAAGTCATTCATTAAAATGCCCTATGTTTTTAAAATATTGTTTTAGCTGCTTTTCTGTCCATCCTAAAACAACATGGAATGCAGCACAATAACTATTATAATAATGTGAAAATTTAACATGAAAATACCTACTAACCAACCATTACTATCACTTTGACCAAGTGAAATACTCCTGACATATAAATAGGTTTTAGATAGATAGATAAATAGATAGATAGATAGATAGATAGATAGATAGATAGATAGATAGATAGATACAGAGAGATGATAGATAATGATAGAGAGAGGCAGGGAGATAGCACATATCTCATGTCAAATTTGCCCTTATTTTCACATAGAATGAAGAAAAATTTCCAAATACTTACTCCTTATCCCCCAGAAATGAAACACATTTTATGAAAAAGCATAAAGTTTTCAAAATCATACAAGGTCAGGGCTCCTGGGTGGCTCAATTGGTTAAATGTCCGACTTTTGCTCAGCTTATGGTCTCATGGTTTGTGGGTCTGAGCCTTGCATTAGGCTCTCTATTGACAGCTCAGCCTGGAGCCTGCTTTGGATTCTGTATCTCCTCTCTCTCTACACCTCCTCTGCTCCCACTTTGTCTCTCTCTCTCAAAAATAATTAAAAAAAAATTTTTTTAAATCATAAGAGTTCAATTTAAAACTAAATCAAAGACCATTACAAAAATATGTTTTAGGTACAAATACATTTATTGCATTATACTTTATGCAAATCAATAGGCTCTTTGAATCAAGAGAAAAGTTAAGAGTAAAAATCTACCATATTGTTTTAGAAATTTACCATGGAAATGTTTAGGAAATAAACAGGATTGGGTATAAATGCCTCTGATGAACTGCTTATCAAAGCTTGCCTTCAGCTCCATGTACCAGTGTTACTCAGTGATTTCTGTGGCAGTTAAAGGATTTCTTTGAGGGTTTCTCAATTCATTTATGAACTTATAAATCCAAATTTATGAATCCAAATTTGCTTGGAACAAGGAAACTAGACAGGTGGAAAAATTAAAAGTCACAATTTTCATTAACACAGTGAAGCGCTTAGTCACATTTCACCACTTGTTAAACGTTTAATGTATAAAAGAAAACCATAAATGCGAACTGTATTTCCCAAAGATATAAGCATAAGGCAAAATGAAAATAATCGATAAGCTGGGAAGTTACTTTTTTTTATAAAGTTCAACAAAAAAGTCAAAATGAGAGATAAAAATACATAATATGTTTATTATATTGACATTGATGAAGGTTAAATTGTTCAACTGTTTCATACCAAAACAGACAAACAGACAAACACAATCTTGGCTATACCGTCATGTAGAGACTGTCATAAAAACACAGAATTGTTCATAAACTTTATCCTATACTGTGATATATATCAACTCTGTTTAAAGGCTGGATATCATTATGATGTAAGTATCTAATTGCCTTGTGTATACAATGAATGTCTATCATTCTGTCTCACGAAGATTTGAATTTTTACCGCAATTAATACTAGACCAGCATTCCATTCCACAGGCTACTACTAGGTAATTATAAAACCCTTGGTCAAAAAGAACTTGAAAGAATGTTTCAAAGAGTGAATATAAATAGTAAAGAAGGCTGAGAGAGGTCACAGAGTCCTAGTGTGAAGCAACATTGTATATTTTACCCGCCAGTGGTAACCTTTCCTTTCGTGAAACTGGACTGGTAGCTGAATGTGACCCAAATCCGAAGTATTTATTTTCACGTTTTTTGTGTTTGGGGTTAGAAATTGCTCTCACATTTAACAACTTTAACACAGCCCTGTCCTGAAAGTTCAGGATTCAGGGACAGAGCCTAAAGACTGTGACTGGATGTCGATGGCCACAGCACCCAAAGTCAAAGTCCTGACGGCTTCTTTGAAGACGTTTGAAATTTGAACACTGATCATGAAGACAGCATCAAACCCGAGGATCCAGGAAGAGTCACCGCATAGCATGTTTCCCTTATATGCCAAGTTTATTCAGCCTTTAAATGGAATTTCTGGCTTGAGAATATGCCTTACTGGAGACATGATTTTTGTGTATAAGTAAAAATTCCAGAGATGCAAAAGTCAAGGAATGTGTTAATCCATCACTCACTGGCATGTTTAAAGAATCGAGCACCTTCCTAAATAAGGATACCGAAAGCACTGCTTCTGACCCTGTATCATCTTTAAAAATTGAAATCTTGGCAATTTCAACAGTTTCAGGTAAGCTGGTCTCTGTAGCAAGGCTCAGTTCTCTTCAGCAAATACCCTTAATATATTTCCCCTCTTGTAACTGCCTCATGAGTAGTCTGTGTCCAGTGACTGAGTAGTCGTATGCCGTGCATATAGGTCCCATGCAAGTATGAATCTAGTTTCACTGACGACTAGTGTCCTGACTAGCTCCATTGTGGACCATGAGTGAAGGCTATATCAACCTCATAGTGCCCATGGGGTCAGCTGGGCTTTGGCCGTCACAACAGGGTCACCCAACCTCTCCCAGACCCCTCCCTATTCCCTTACATTTCTGTAGACAGGTATTCATTCCCAGACAATGCGCTGACCTCTATTATCTACCTAGATGCTGCTTCCCAGGGAGCCTACTCATGGTAAATATGGTTTATCTGTATCAGTCGATGTTCCCCTAGACTTTTTCCCTCATCTATTTTGCCCTCACCACTTACTTTGCATCCTTGGCTTCATATCTACAATGGAACAGGGATAACCCAGCTCGCACAAACAAGTGTCATGATCTTCCCATTACTTCGGAACCAAATTTGAAGGACCTGCAGAGTCACGTGCAAGCATGGGAAAGAAGGCAGGCCCAGAGATGCAAATTCTGTGGGTTACTGTGGTAGGAACCCCTCCCTAAGGAGAGAGAAAAAATTGAAGAAGAGAGAAGACTTCAAGGTCACCTAGTTATGCGCCCAGGTGCCTACATCCCCAATGTTCTTGTAAACTCAGACAACTTAATCAGACTGCATGTTTATGTGTGTTACCATATATGGGAGACAAAGAAATAGAAAATGTATAAAGAACTATGCCACGTGATGTGGGCCGCTCAGTTCTTTGGGCACGAATAAAATTGCTTCCTGGAAAGAAAAGCCTCAGTGTCACTACTCTCTGTGTGAGAATCCTGCAACATCACAATCTCATGGAACCTACCCTCAGGCTTTATGGGGGTTTGATGTGGGAGGAGACGTAATACAACCCAGGGTGCGGTTAAGTGATGGCTAAGGTGGCCAATTAATAGACCAGATATTCCTATTTTCATCCTGGAAGACTCACGAGAAGGAAACTGCTCAGTCCCAGGCAAACGGAGACTTCGGGTCATCCTGTTGCCAAAACACCTTAGCCTTTTTTATGAAGTATATAAAATCCAGAGCGGAGACTGAAAATCTTGTTACCTATAGCAACTGCCCCTCAAGGCAGCTTAAGACATATTTTAAAGGCTCCTATGATGGTTCACACAAGGAGGTTATTTTAAAAATATTCTAAAAATAGGAGTCTTCTCACGGTGCCTACATTCACTTATTATTCTTGAACTGGGAACATAACAAAAAAAAAATCCCAATTTTCAAATAGCAAACGTCTTAAACATGAATAACTCAGTACAATATCCTCACTTCCGTGCCTTTGGAAGTTCATCTCAACCAGCCATCAGCCCGTGGAGAACAGTTTTTCACTCCAGCTGTCTGCCACATGGGGACGATAAATCATACCTTTTACTTCCTAAAGCTTGAGTCATGGAAATAGTTTTATTTTATATACAATTTCATTTTATAATTACTATTAGGAATTTTTCTCACCTTATGGATTTATGCTTTTGGCAGACTCCCTGATCTATACTCCTTTCACCAATAGTTTGTTCTGGCTTCTCAGCAACATTTGCAACCAGAATTTTCCCATCTTTTGAAGTTTTAAAGTGCTGCCCTGTTGTATTTTTGTCACTGTTGTTATAAGCCATCACAGAACCTTTGTCTTCATGTGGATACAGTAAAATCAAGTTTTAGAGGTTCACAAGACCTCCATTCATAATGAACTTTTCAGTCATCCGAATAATAGGAGCTAACAACTCCCAAGGCAGGCATCCAAAGTGTCATAGACTAACTTCTCTATTTTCTATTTTACCAATTATACAGAATACGATAACTATACTCATATGGCAGAAATTGTAAAAAAAAAATCGATGTTAAATAAGAATTTTATTAATGAAGCTAGCTATCTAGAATGTAAGCTGTAAGTAGTAGTCAATATTTTCCAGCATTGAATGCTTTGTCATTATAAGTAAGTGAAATTCATAGAAGAACATGTAAGAACAGGCAGGAGAACTGATACAATTTCGGGTTTCCTTTCTAATGCACAGAGCTCTGAATTCAACATTCAGAGCTGCCTTATAACAGCAGCGACAACCAATCTGGACAAACAGAAAAGCCATTATTTTCTTAGACCCGTCCGAGAGCAGAAGTTGCAGAGCAAATCGCCTCCCAGAGATCTAGAGAGAAGTTATTTCCAGGTAGACACAGGACCTAAGCTTTGCATACCTAATGCAGAAGTTACAGGATGCCATGGGCCAGTCGGAACATTAGTGTAGACATGTTCATGTCCACAAACAGGATAGTCTTCCAGGGCAACTGTCGTACCCCTCCTTCTCCAGAGGCTTTCACAGGCTTTAACACCAGGTATTCTCAGGTTCTCAGTGTGAAGATCAAGGTTAACCACTATGGCTCCAACAGGGGTGACAGAAAGAGCAGCCATTGTGAAGCTCACCTAGACCTTTCTTCCATGGACCTAGGGTTTAACTTAATCTCAGGAAGGTCATCATCAGATGTCATCAGGAAAATCCCATTCTGGCTGGCACACAAGAAACATGGCCTCTCCAGCCACACTTCAACTCTGTTCAGCCTTCTTGTCTCAATTAAAAGAAAAAACAAAGACTGTAATCACAGAGGAGAAGGCTTCAAGGACACAGATAGAGAAAATAGAAATATACGTGCTACAGCCAGGGAAAGAATTAGGTGGTGTGGGGGGGAGAGTTTTACTACTGGAAGAGGGTCAGAAACATTTGTGCAGGTCACAACTCCAGGATGCAAGCCCGCCATGCACTCCAAACACTGAGAACCAACCAAAAGATTAGAGAATAACTTCCCTTCCCCACACCTTATGACCATGCCAGTAAGGCCTCAGAGCAACAGTGAATTACAGCCAGTAGAGCAATAAAAGATAGACTCTCTGGGCAGAGAAGCACAACGGGGAGCCATAATGTCAAATCAAAAGGAGAGACAAAGTCAGTATAGAAATTTGATACCTTTGGAGGCTACAGCCACAATAAATAATCAGAGCAACCCAGGCAGAGATTGACATCGATTCTCGTATTAAAGGACTATTACCTTAGTATCTACTACTACTGCATAGAACATGTCTGGATCTCAGCAACAGCCACAACAAAATTACAAGGCATGTCAGAAAAACATTTGGTAAAATTCAATTTCCATCCATGATAAAACCACTAAAATTCTGAAACTAGAACCTAAATTTCTTAACACAAGAAAAGTTGTGTTCCCAAAACTCTGCAGTTTACATTATATTTAGTGGTGAAACATCGAGTATTTTACCCTTAGCATGAGAAGCAAGACAACTATCTCCTTTGCCCCCCATTCCTATTCACCAAAATACTGAAAGTCACTCACTGAGAATGTCATGTTTGGGTGCAAATTGGTCTGATTCATTGTGCCATGCCAATAGAGTACTATTTAAAGGTTCACTGAATGAGGCTTTTTAAACAAATACTTGATTTGCTGTATTCAACATTCATTCAAGAGACACTTGACACATGTCCACGAAATAACAGAGATTAAGGTAAGCATGGGAAAGAGAAGAATGAGAACAGGTAACATTCGCTCTGTAGCCTATAACCAGTAGTTATTTTCGTCGGCACTTTTTTCCTTTATCTCCTTCCATAGGGTCATGTCACATTTATAACCCAGTTGAGTACTTTGTCACAGTTTGTATTTCACTCTGGGATTCCTCAGACTTCATAGTTGACTGTTTTTTAATTTGCATAGATTAAGTTTCACCTTTTGTGTTGTGGAGTTTGGGGTTTCAGCAAAAGCATGGCATCACGATTCTACCACTACCACCACTACTGTATGTTACAGAACAATTCATAAATTTATTATAGGTCGCTAAGTGGTACACATTCTAGATTCTCACCCTTCAAGCTTCACTATTGATACTGATGAAGTTTTCTACACTGTACTTCACTACAATTTCTTCAAAGGCAAGTCAAAGGCTATAATCCTTTGATAAACCTCAAAGCTGGTGCTTTGAACTGAAGAGTCAGTGACTTGGGTGTAGAGTTGTATGTTTTCTTTCTAATCTCCTAACATTTTAATATCAATAATTTTTAAAATTTTATGTAACAACAAGCTAAAGGGCAAAATAAATAAGCCAAACTTTATCGTTCACTTCAGCCAAACATCGAAATGTAGGTGTTTGTTTCTGATATTACTATTCTAATTTTAGAATTCTAATCAAAAGACAAATGAAAACTTTCACTCAACAACAATGGCTTCATCCAGACTGTAAAATATTTCCTCTTTTTTGCCAGTGTTGATCACAAGCTTTGATTAGGTTTGTAGTGAAATTTGCATAACCATGGATACTGAGTTTAATGAATTCAGAGGGAAGGGTAAATGTATTTGGCGAGGAAGTTTTTGTCATAAATCATGGGTTTTAATCTGTAAAATTGTTGGGAGCCATTCTGAGCCCACTAGTCGAGAAAGCTCCTAGTGAGGTTAAAGAAAGTTTGCACGGTCTCTTGCCAAACAGATGACGACCAATATCCACCCCCACTCAATTATCTGCTTGAGCACCGATCCCCAAGGTACCTTGTTGATCAATATCAGGAGTGACTTGTCCCCTTATTCTGACCCTGGTATGATGATTGCACCTTGTGAAGGAACTTATAGTGGGAGCTTCTTCTTCCGATTATGGGAACAGACATCATGTCTCCAGCAGGTCCTGTTTCCTTCCATACTTTCCCTTGAGCTATGAACAGACTAATGACCTTTACTCATAAAAGATTGATCTTTACACGTACAATTCTGTTTCCACCGTTGTGTTAATCCAAGAGATTCATACAGCTCAACATATAAATCAACTAACCAAAAATGTCTCTCATGCCCTAGCTATTCAAGAAATCATAAAACTAGACACAAAGGTAAATCCACTCGAAGAGGCTATTCTATGTATTGGAAAGGAGCTAATCTCTTTAAAGGTATGGCTGGCTCTTTGGTGCCATAAAGAATATAACTGGAAAATCAAGTCTTGCCCGGAGACAAAGAGCCTAACTTAGAGAGAAGGGACAGATAAAGGCAGAAGATAAGTTAGTACATACACCTTTGCTAACTGATGGTGTACAGCAGCCCCTTCCCTAAGGCCTACATTCCACAAACACCTTCCCTTACCCTGGCAGCTGTGATAAGGATGGCTAAGAGTATCTACAAACCTATGACTTAATCTTAGTGTTATTAAAATGTGAATCCCCTGTTATTTTCTTAGTTACTCAACCTCACTATAATTGGGGCAGTTTTGCAAAAATACTTCTGGAAAACCTGTTTCTGTACATTTTCCAAAACGTCTTATCATAGAGAACTATCCATTGTAAAAATTCCATTTTCTGATGCCATGTTAACATTTGACCTATAAATAAAGACAACGAAATCGACAGGGCAGAGACGCCTGCCTGGTGACCAGAAAGGTTCTCGTGGCTCTCTCACTCCCTCCCTCGCTGACACCGTCCATCCTTCAGGAACCCCTGGACCCAGCCAGAGCTGGACTCAGGCATAAGATAAATTCTATTCTTATCCAGATAGATACAAAAGCAGTTACATACAATACATTCATATCTATAATCTTAAATCTTATGTAAATATTTGAAGAAAATAATATTTTTCTATTGAACTTAATACTACGATAGGGGCTCATGATTACTTGGTGAAATTCAAGTACTACCTGTGGAAGAGGAAAAGTTAGTATCAAATGCAACAAAAATATCAACCCCTTTGACGCCAGAAGTCTATAGCTACCTTGTTGGATAAGGACAAAGCTCAAAAGTAGACTGACAATCATATTATACTTTCTTATGATTGTTGAATTAAATGCAGACACCTGGGTTTTCCTTCAATAATTCTATGAAATTTGTTTCCAACAGGTTAAGATTTAAAATCTTGTGATTCAGTTAACAAAATTAATTTCTGAATTAACAATTTCAGAGAACCCGAATTTGTAGAGGAGTTGCATTTTTTTTCCTCTTTAGAAAGGTTGTGAAAAGCAAGAACAGATTGATTATTTAGTTGCACCAAGTGCTTTTCCTGGGGAAGCTAAAGAATATAGTGTAAAGCACCATATCTAGGTAATAATTCTACAAACTTGCAATTTTCTTTATGATTTCACATGTTCACAGAATAAAAGCAAAGAGAAAAATCTTTTTTTACTCCAGTCTCATTTAAATGGAACCTTTTGAGATTAAACTTTAAAAAATTCTCAAGCAAAACTATGGAACATGGGACTCTCGGCTATATTTTTTCTTTAAAGTTATATAACTTATTGTAAATGGAACTTCATCATTTCCTCAAATGCTGGGAAACTCATTTAACTATGTTGTATGTGAACTTGTCGACTGATTTGAGAAAAGCAATTTTAGATGTCGGAATGAGAAAGCACCAAGGAGGAAAAAAGCACACAATCTTTTAAAATGCAATCTCTATGTTGAGATGCATTATTATTGCCCGTAATGTTACCGTTTGATGTATGTATAATTCCTAGGGTAGTCAATTAAAAGATTAAAAGACCCTGGGGCCACATTATGAATTATAATTATTTGAGCAATCTGGTGCCCAGGTAGATAAATGGCCTACAAAATAGTTTGAAAATAAGATGAGAATACAGAAGGAAGTCACAATATGTTTTTCTTTTTGAACTCAACACTGCGACATAACTTCTTAAACACTTTGTCTTTCAGTGTCAGCTCTTGGAGTCACAGGTTACTGACTTCTAAAAAATTTTTGAAGCAGCTTTGCAGATAAGTGTACTCTTTCTTATTTAAATTGCTCCACAGATAAGAACCCAGGTCTGTAAAAACAATCTGCCCAGTGCTTAGTACACACTCTTCTAGAGAAGTCACAAAGCATTTGCTCCTGCTGCCAAAATCAACTATAACCATTCCGATCTGACCCTTCTCAAATCTGATCGCATTTCTATATTTTCCCCTGTGGGCAGGTACATGAATGCAACTCACAGTCAGTGTACCCGCCGATCTGTGAGGCTTACAAGCATTACTTCAGTCATAAAAGCCCTACCAGCCACCACACATAGATATCTCATCCCTCTGGAAAACCCCAGAAGTGCACCTAAAGCACTTCATTTGGAAGTTAGGCACACTTTCCCAGTTAAACATGAAGCCCTTTAGATCCAAAAATTCAATAGAGGAAATTTAATATTCTCTATCACAGATTCAGTGCACAACCTATACTAATTCACTATGAGATGCTAAACAATAGTCCTCCTAATAAAACTCGAATGATGGATGCCAGAAACAGAGTTTGCAGTAGAATAGAATAAAGTATCTGTCATTAAATTTTGTAGAAATGTGTGAAAGTATTTTGGGCTTAACACTTTATGATACAAAGTATGCCCAATTCTGTCCTATCCATTTATTCAACCAATATTTATTTATTAAATCCCTAGCTCATAAGGATTAAATCAGACTATGATATAGACACTAAAATAATTTGCCAAATATTTCAAATTTGAAATAACTTTGGGATAATAACATAGCCTTACCTGAAATTAATTTTATGGAAAGCGTAATTATATATGTGATTATTATATCAATCTAAAATGATTAATTTATATATATTGATCCAATTTTATTTATTATGACTTGATTTAAAACCTACATATACGTATATCTCACATGTATGCTATAATACAGACAAAACATTTTGCAATATCTCATTTATATTTTATAAACATATTACACAATAGGAGCTAAAGGTTCATAAGTTTTAATGTTAATAAGAATTATATAGGGGGGGTGTATGGGTGGCTCAGTCGGTGAAGCATCTGACTCTTGATTTCTGCTTAGGTCATTATCTCAAGGTTCGTGAGTTTCAGCTCCACATCAGGCTCTGTACTGACAGCGCTGATCCTGCATGCGATTCTCTCTCTCTCCCTCTTTCTTCCCTGCCCCCACGGTGCTCATTCTCTCTCTCAAAATAAATAAATAAACTTTAAAAAATTATATGAGATGGGGCACCTGGGTGCCTCAGTCAGTTAAGCATCTGACTTTTGGTTTCAGATCAGATCATGATCTCAGGGCTCTTGAGACTGAGCCCCTGTTGGGCTCTGAGCTGCCCAGGGCGTAGCCTGCTTGGAATTCTCTCTCCCTCTCTGTCTGCCTCTCCTTTGCTCGTAGTTGTGCTCCCATTCTCTCTCTCAAAATAAATAAACTTAAAAAATAATTAATTAATAAGAAATATATGGGACACATTCTTTTACATTCAGATTTCAAATTGACTGAGCCAATCGGTGTCCCCTTTGTGTCATTATTCTGATTTCACTGTGCCCAATCAAGTTTTACCGAAGGAATAAAACCTATATCTTTCTCCTCAAAAGCCCTTATGCATTTATATCGCCCAAACATATAGCTGTTCTTTCAATGTTTTGTCAAAATGGACTGTATAAATATTTTTTAAATTCTAATGGCTCACTTCATGGATTCTTCTTGAAGAGGACACTAATTTTATAAGTTCTGATACTTAAAGAGTATATATGTTTTATAATAATTTATAATAGAGCCAGGATATTATGTCAGTAGTTACATACTGAATATTATGAAAACAGAAATAAAGGATGATGTATTCTACTTTTTTATGGGCCTTTAGTTCAATTGGATGCACCTGCAGACACCTGAGTCACTTAGGTAACAAGCCTCTCTCAGCAGAAACATTTCTCCCGCCTGAGTCACTACTGCCCTGCAAAAGTTTCTTTCACTTCATAAGATAGTATGACTGGTGTTAATGACTGAAATCCTAGCATAGCTGGTAGCCCGGATGCACTTCTAAAGATATATACCAAAATCTGATAACCTGACCTTGTATGCTTTTAAAACTACTAACGTAATAAACTTCTTGGAACTACAATTTATCTAGACAAGCAAATAAATACATGGTAGATAAGTTCGCATCCCCTGAGAACAAGAGGCAAGAAAATGCTCCACAAACTTCTCTTTCCTTTTTCTGCTCTCCGGTTCAAAGTGGATGAACACTTCAAGGATTTGGACGCATGGTGGCTACAAGTTTCGTTTCCTGGGTTTCTGGCTTCTGCTAAGGATCCAAGAACTCAAAACCAACAGACACTCTCAGATCCAACTATTATTATTAATCTCTGTTGAAGAGTATGCATAATATAAATTCCTTCTTGATTAGAAGCAACTAGAAACATAAGATACACAATGTTTAAAAAAACACCATAGAAGATAAAAGATCACAGATTATATGTCTAATGTGGTTCTCTGACCTCTAAATTACTAAAAAATAGCTGAAAATATTTATTCATCCATTTAAGAAATATAATATATACCCATATATGTAAATATTTTAAACACAGACAATTAAATACCAAATATAATAGATGAGCTTTTAGATTGCATTTGTTACAGCCACTTATTTTTAACTAAACCCAAATTTTGAATGTGATCATCTTAAATATAAAAGAGATGTAGATGTACAAAGTCAAATGCCTTTTCTAGCCTCAATGATCTAAAACAAGTCCCTCTGGACAGCACTACTGAGTTTTTGTACATTATAGATGCATTTGCCTCTGGAAGAGGTAATTTCAGAAGTGACACTGGAGTGTTACCACTTTTAAAGATTCTCTTTGTGTTTTGCTTTAGAGAAAAGGATATAAAACTCTGTGATACCATCGTTTCAATTTTGTCCCCCGGTAAGCGACTGGTCATAAATGGACACATCCCTGGAAATACAATGCTTTTCCTAAATGCACATGACTCCTTGGGACTTCCCACTGTGTTCACGGATTAGAAAGTAGCACCACCGAATCCCCTTCAGTCAGAAAGCATACGGTACAGTAGTAACTGACCTGGGTTTGCATCCCATTTCTCTTACTTTTAAATTCTGTGATCTTGAGTATCTGATCTTTGTTCTTCTCATCAATTGAATAAGCGTAATTAAGTTGCCCAACACAGCAAGTCGTTATGAAAAGTGAATATGAAAATGTATAAAGATCATATCAGTTTGTAAACAATTCCTTTATTATCAAGTACATGTCTGTACTGCATACCTATTATGTCTATATCTGTGCAAATATGGAGAGAGAAGTTCCAAAAGTACTCTTTATACATAAACTTAGAGTTTGTGACTGCTGTCAAAAGCATTCATTTTCTGTACTCTGGCTACATCTGTTGTGGAAGGACAAATATCTGTACCATGAACCAAAGGAAGGTCTGACTGCCTTGACGAGACAACACAGCTTAGCCCTGTCTTACCGGCCTCAGGTGACAACGAGATCTCAGGAGAGCCTGGCAGCCGCTACTCCATTGCCAGGACCAGATCAGTGCAGTATCTGGGAGGCAGAGGAGTCATGAACGAGAGAGAAATTCACATGCCTTACACATTCTTTTTCCCCTTGACATTTTTCTTCTGCCTCCCGGAATAATCTTGTGAAATATTTGCATCATTTTTTGGAGACTATCCAAGTGAGAGCAGTTGCAGAAAGTGTCTTCTGTTCAACATCGGCGATATAATATACACTTAAGCTACAATCAGCTAAAAGCCAGACAGAGCAAACACTTCATCTCATTTCTCATCATAGAGATAATAGTTTATAAACTGTTTTGTGTTCCTGAAGTAGGAGTAAAAAACTTGAGAGAAGGGTGCCAATATCTTTTATGGCACATAGAGTGCATTAAGCAATGTCTCACACTGTTGCTGATGAAGACACACAGAGAGAGAAGATCAAAGAGTAGTAATGGATTCTGTTACTTTATTATGTGGGAAACCACTCACTTTAGGTTACTAAAGTTAGTTATGCACATACAAACACGTAGTCAAACTCATTTCAAGTAGATGCATAGGACAGCATACTTTAAGATGTATTTGGAATAAAATAATTTTCAAGAAGTTATATTTTACTCCCAGCATTTTTAGCTCTATCAAGATAACAGAGAATATCAAATTTGCACAACTGACATAACTATCAAATTAATTAATTTATTTTAAAAGATACTAGGCATCACTTTTATATATTGGCTTCTAGTATAACAAATGCTCACAATATAACCTGCTTTTTTTTTTAAAAAAAAAATGTTTTATTTATGTCTGGGAGAGAGACAGCATGAGCAGGGGAGGGTCAGAGAGAGAGGGAGTCACAGACTGAAACAGGCTCCAGGCTGCGAGCTGGCAGTCAGCACAGAGCCCGACGCGGGGCTCGAACCCACGAACCGCGAGATCATGACCTAAGCGAAAGTCGGACGCTTAACCGACTAAGCCACCCAGGCGCCCCACCTACTTTTTAACGAAGTAGGTTTCTAACCAAACACTACTGCTAAGTCCACCAGAGAAATTTATTTCAGTATAATTTCATTTTATATTTCATAAAATATATCAATAGATAAGAATCATTTATGGTAATATATTTTACCATTAAATCCCTGCAATATTGAATTTTGATAATTACCATTATTTATTAGTATTCTTGAGCTAATGTTTAAATCTTAAAATCTTATAAATGGTAGTATAAAATCTATGATTTTTGTATAAAATTTTGATGGACAGTGGATAGTTTTTAAAGTGTGGTGAGGAAAGCTGAGCATACTTTTTAAATGCGTACTTTATAACATGGAGGAATAGAAGTCATGAAGAGGAAAATCATAAGTTTTATTGCATTTCATGGCTCTCTTACCTCACTTGGAGATATTTGAAATTTTCTGGCCAATGAAATGTGAAAGGTTATCACAAGTGAGATACTCGAGTTGGTTCACTGACTGGTTGGTGACAGTTGGTTATCTGACTAACCTTCTCTCTTTTCCTTTTCCCAACACTGGAGACTTTGGGGCCAGATGTTGAAAGCAATTGTGTCAGGATAAAAGAAGCCTTGAATCCTAGGGTAAAGTTCCCAGAAGAGAAATCAGGCAAAGAATATTTGCACTGGGCTTGATGTGAGTGAGTGAACGTGTGTGTGTGTGTGTCTATTGTGTGTGTGTATACACATATTGTGTTGTGCTACCGAGCCATTAGCACGGATGGCCTGCAGCAGCATTTAAACCAGTATGAAGAATGCCTAGATTATGGAATGAGGCTGACATACAGCAGGATTTCAGTTAACACCAGCTATTTTTATTATTACTAATGAACAAAATAAATCATTTCTATTTAAATTCACCCTGTAGGAACTAGGTAAAAGAGAGAGATTGAAACTAATAATAATAAAGGAAGAAATCAGGTGTTGTGAATATCTGGACTGGGGAACCATTCCAAGAAGCACTGGAAGAAATGTTCTCAGAAGTCAATGTGTGTTTCAATATTGCTAAAAATAAGAGGCTTGGGATCACACGGAAGATACTCATTAACTGAGAGATTTATGGAAACCTTAGATAATGATGACTAAAGAATTAAAAAGGAATATTTACATGGAGGTGCAGTATAAAAATTAAAGTCTAAAGGAAATTTTCTGAAAGAAAAGGCCCTTGGAATCAACTTGATGTTTCTATAAACTTCTTGTTCTTAAACAGAACTTATAATATATAGACATGTTTCTTTCTTAGGAGAAAAGTACAGAAATAGTGACTATAGCAGCCCAGCTTTCTTTAATAGCAAACCTTCGCATAGATGACAACAGAGAACAAGCCATCAGATCTCCTCTCATCATTTAAGTTCAATTGATTACCCTGAATCTGTACAATAGTTTAACAGGAATGATCATACGCATTTAATACACATTTAATGCCATCTAAAATACACCATAATAAAAATGTACAAGTGATATGTACTTCATTATCTTAAATAATTATTTTTATTTAAAGTCTGTGTATTCTTCTCTTCTATGTTCTATTAAGGTTGTGACATTCAAATATTCTTAATGTTAAAACAATTGGAAATATCTGTTTATCGGCTTTGTTATGAGAAGAGCATAAAAGGACAGTAGAGCAGCCTTCTAGTGACATCTACTGAACGACCAAATTCTTCTTTTAGCAATAAATGTAAAAGGGGGAAAGTATCTGTTTGAAAAACAGAAAGAAAAAGAATTTTCCTGAGTCTCCATACAGAATTAAAATATGAGATTTAAAACCAGGCATTTAGGTTTTACTTAGTTAAATGTGGCAGAATAACTGATTGAACAAGACTATTGTGTCGACACATCACAAAATATAAATTGCTGTCAAAGCATGCCATCAATGTTACCGTCTCTTGATCTCCACTTCTACAAAAGTTGAACTTGAGGGACTATAGCTTTAAGAAGAAAAAAAGATTTCTCATGAAAGGAGGCACTGACAGTGAGCACGGAATATGTAGGAGACTCAAGAAAGTTGAAGAAAGAAGGAGACATAGAAGTCATATTTATGAGAGCAAGCAAGAAAGAGTAGAAAAATTCTGAGGGGAAAAGTGAAAAACAGTAGCAGTTATAAAAAAGCTTATACAGGGGCACCTGGGTGGCTTAGTCGGTTAAGCGTCCGACTTTCGCTTAGGTCATGATCTCACGGTTCGTGGGTTTGAGCCCCGCGTCGGGCCGTGTGCTGACTGCCAGCTCAGAGCCTGGAGCCTGTTTTAGTCTGTGACTCCCTCTCTCTCTGACCCTCTGCTGCTCACGCTGTCTCTCTCTCTCCCAGAAATAAATAAAAAATATTTTTAAAAAAAGCTTATACAGAAATTAAAATAAACATTTGAAAAAACTATGAAAACTACAAATACTTCATAAAATATACATATTAGCTAAATTAACACATAATAAATATATGGCATGGGCCAATGATTAGTAGAAAAATACAAAATATTTTTAATGTTAGCAAAGTGTATAGATTAATTAAAACTTTTTTAAAGTTTATTTAATTATTTTGAGAGAGACAGAGACAGCACAAGTGGGGGAGGGGCAGAGAGAGAGAGAGAATTTCAAGCAGGCTTCGCACCATCAACACAGACCTCAAGGCAGGGCTTGAATTCACAAAACTGTGAGGTCATAACCTGAGCCAAAGTCAAGAGTCAGAGACTTTACCGACTGAGCCACCCAGGTGCCCCAGATCAATAAAAAATTTTAAATAATATTGCATTTGGGTCTCCTGGGTGGCTCACTCAGTTGAGTGTCTGACTCTTGATTTTGGCTCAGGTCATGATCCCAGGATCATGAGATCAAATTCTGCACTGGGCTCTGTACTGAGCATGGAACCTGCTTGTGAAACTCCCTCTCTGCCTTTCTCCCCTGATTTCTCTCTCCCTCTCTCTCTAAAATGAAAAAAAAAAAAAAAAAAAACAGAAAACTTAAATAGTATTACATTAAATAATTTTCCTAATGTATATTCAACCAAGTAATCGACCAAGTAACTCCAAGAAGGGATATATTTTAGTTGAGCTGGCAAGGAAACGTGGTGACATGAATTTAAGTGGCCAACCTCATGTCACAAAGACAGGATGAGGTCATGAAACTTGAACTTCAGAGATTAACCCCAGTGTCCATTATATTACAGAGCTCCCATTTATAGGGGGGGAAATGCATTCTTTAAAGCTGAAGACACATAACATTTGGCATGTGTCAAAAATAGAGCTGTTCTAATTCATCACTTAAATAGTATGTCAAGACCCTGGGACAATCGTTTATATTCTTTAACTGGAAAATAAAGTTGTCAAGTATTTTTAAAAATCTCTTTAATGCTTACCTTATTGTTTTTCTATAATATTATCTTAAATATTTAAAGCTATTTTAGAATATTCCATTAGTATTATTTTGATATTAGTTTTGGCACACATTTAAGATTTTAAATTATGGGAGCAATTATATAAGAATCCAGCCAAATTCTGTATATGATATTATTATTGATCATATCAATAAAGTATAGAAGATTTTAAGAAAAGCTTTGTATTAATAATACCATGATCTTAGTAACACGAAAAAAGTCTTTTAATCTGTTTAAAGGTAAGGAGAAAAGCTATTGATCTTTACATAGTGTTCTTAAACAATATACAAATGTCAATGCAGTTGGTCTAATGCTCCGGGATGCTGTTACAGCTGCACATGTGTTGATAACACTTGAGCATGCTAGTACATTCTGTGACAAAGTAAAAGCAGAATAATTAAGTGGAAAATTAGACCATAACTCAAGAGGCATAGCTTCCACTGAAGTGTAAGGAAGAAAGAACCAATGATGTAGGTACAAGCATATTTGTAGATTCAGAGGTGGGCAGGAAATTGTTGACTCAGCAGGTCCCAGTTGCTCAAACTCTAAATATTCAAAAGCAGAACTAGCCTTTGGCCAGCTCTTAAGAGGTGACCACCGAGCCCTTCAATTTTTCTGTTTAATAAGAATGTTTCTATATGCTTGAGGGCGTGAGATAAGCTGTGTCTGTTTGACCGAACAAGTTTATTCTGTTGATGTAATTTCTGATAAGAGTGCTATTTTGTTCAAGTTTCTGGATCCTGGTAGGAGAGGCAGTGACTCTGAGTGACTGAGGTCAGTCACATGGGCAGAGGCCCCAGTAGCAATGCATAGATCATGATTTTCATCTTGTATTGACCAATCAATTAGTCTCTGCTCTAAGCCCAGAGACCACATTTGGCACCATTTTGTATTGATTTTGAGTTTTGTCACTACCTAGAAGATCAAACCTTCTACCAACGCATATTTTATTTACCCCAAGCCTACTAAATAATACGACTTACTTTTCTATAAATCATCTTCATCTCTCTTAAAGAGAGACTGTATTAGCCCAAATCAAATCCAGATGAACACAGTATATTTGGACTTTCCCATCCCCTGGCTTCTTCCTTTCCCTCAGAGATCAGTGTCAATTTCTGAGAGTCTATGCAATGGCATGGCATGAGTTGAGAGACTGAGGTTGTAACAAGGCCTCTGAGGGTAGCAGAGATCCTTTATTCTAAGTGGCCATGTCATTTTTGGTCATTAGTAATAGTTTCTATATCTAAAGTCTTTGTGCTAGACACTGTTCTGCACATTTTACTATATATCAATTTACCTAATTTTCCATAGATTTTAGATCAAAGGCATCTGAGGTACAAAAGATTAAGCTAGTTGCCTAACATGCTACAGCTAGATGGGGTCCCAATATTGAACTCAGTCACTACAATATACTGCCTCTGTAGGGCCCCAAGGTAAACAGCCCTATCAGTCCTTGGATGTGGATGGATATTTATTCACGCTGGCATCACAGAAGCCACTCTGCCCAACCCACTCCACCCGTCTCTAGTTTCATTATCTTTTAACTGCTGCTATTTATTGGAAAAATCACAAGAGTCCTTCAGGTCATCAGTCTCTCACCATCATGTTTGTGTGCACGCTCTCTGTCAAGTGTATGGAATCTAGGCTGCACCCTCACCTCACTAGGTATCCATATACCTCTATCCATGCTCCATTTCCATGCGATGGTAAAACAGAAAGCTTTCTATGGGAATTGCTTCCTAGAACAAGACAGGAAGTAGAGCACAGACCTCCTATAATCTCAATGTCTCCACACTATGTGAAGTTCCCATTTCCCCTACCCATTGGACCCAGCATTAGGAGTGAACCCAGGTACACAGATCACTTTCAAAGAACCACTGATCTCCCCACCTTTCTGTGGGATTTTCTTCCCAGGTATGCTGACGGTGGGACACAGAAGAGAGGGCTGATGGCTATGCCTCAACAGGTATTCCTTCTAGGTCTCTTTTACAAGTGAGCTAAATTTTATTAAAGGTTAAAATCCAATGCTCTTATGCTCTTGTTCTCTAGTTGATTTGACAGTTTCCCATGGAGAAGTGGATTGTAACAGAGTTAAAGATTCACGGCAGTTGAGGAAACAACAACAAATACTTCATAATGTCCTATCTCTGCAGCAAGGGTAGAAATAACAAAAGATTTTCCCCAGTACCCAGAGAATTCAGTGACCTCAGGTTCAAGTCCTTACCCTCTAATTAGTTGTGATTTCTAGAATATCTTGTAGGTGTTTTCTAAAAGTACCCATATTCTGCCTTCCCCCATCTGATATCGACATGCATTTTTTTTCACTGCAGTGTTTGTCTCTGAAATATCAGATGGGAGGCTTTTCTCTGGAGTTATTATTCTTTAATATAGTACAGAACCACATGATTAATTGGAAAAATGCTTTCTACTCCAACTTATGTTACCTTCTTTGCTCAGAACTTATGCTGCATTTTACTTTTATTTATTGTTTGTTTGTTTGTTTGTTTGTTTTAAGTAGGTTTCATGCCCAGCATGGAGGCCAATGCAGGGCTTGAGTCACAACTCTGATCAAGACCTGAGCTGAGATCAATAGTCAAATACTTAACTGACTGAGCCACCCAGACATGCACTTGTGCCCTATTTTTAAAATTGTTCTTTTAATGTTTATCTTTGAAAGGGAGAGAGAGACAGAGACAGAGCGCGAAAAGAGGAAGTGCAAAGACAGAGGGAGACACATAATCCGAAGCAGCCTCCAAACTCAGAGCTGTCAGTACAGACCCCGTCGCAGGGCTGAAACTCACAAACCCTGAGATCATGACGGAGCCAAGTGGGCCGCTTAACCGACTAGGCGACCCAGGCGACCCTGCTTTATTTTTAAAGCTTTGTTTGATGTTGGTTTTTTTTTTTTTTTATATTTCTCATTCTTTACTATAACCTCCAATATGTAAGAATCTTCCATGAGTCTAGGAAAACTGGACTCCAATTTGGAGTATGTATGTGAGTGGCACATACCAAGCTCTACTCAAATTACCGGTTATTCTTAGGCCACATTTGTCTTCTTTGACTTTTTCCCTTTTGGAGGTGAATTTCATCATGTCAGATACTAAATCTATTTACTTGCTGGTTGTTAAAAAGATAAGCTAAGGCATATTAAAATTTTTACGTGTTTATTTGAGCAAAAACTTATTCCAACCAGGCAATGTCACACCTGACATGGTTAGGAGAGCTCCAGTGAGGTGGGCCAGGGAAAAGACATGGAGAGAAGGTATGGAAGCAAAGAAAGGAAGTTATTTGATTGGGTTCAGCTTAAAGCCCAGTTGGCTGTTTGTGATTGGTTGCCCCAACTATTTTGATTTCATGACCCTGATGCTTTTCCAGATTTGGATTTCCATGGCATTAGAACCACCTAAGGCTAATGGCCTCCTTGCTTAATTATCTTAATTAACATAGCTGGATATCTAAATTCTGTGGTGGCATAGTGGCACCAATACCCCTACACTTATATCCCCCACACCAAAGAAGAGTTTATACTTGCACCCACAGATTAATACATTTAATAGACTCAACTGTTCTTTGGACTACAAAATCAGATATGGCTAGGGGCGCCTGGGTGGCTTAGTCGGTTAAGCGTCCGACTTTCGCTTGGGTCATGATCTCGCGGTTTGTGGGTTCAAGCCCCGCGTCGGTCTCTGTGCTGACTGACAGCTCAGAGCCTGGAGCCTGTTTCAGCCTGTGACTCCTTCTCTCTCTGACCCTCCCCTGCTCACGCTGTGTCTCTCTCTCTCTGCTAAAAATAAATAAAACATTAAAAAAAAAAAATCAGATATGGCTAAGGAGATAAACCCAAACCGAATGACTCCAACCCACATCTGCGTTTTCTCTTCTGGAACCCTGAGTACATGTACCAGGTAAGCAATGTTCCTCTTAACATTGGAGGGATGTGACCAAAATGCTATGGTGTGGGGATCAAGTGGAAAAGGGAAGAAGGGCAAAAGTTTCGCAGCACCATCATAGCACATTTTCTTCATCTTGAAGAGAAACAGTTGGGTGATTTTTACAAATAGAACCAATTTACATTTCACAACATGCAGATAGTTTTAGTAGTACTCTTCATATCAATTAAATCAAAATTGCATGTTCCTCTGGGAAGAGACAGGCACAATTTTATTCTCCTGGATTGATAGCTCTTTGTTTATGAATAGAAGACATTCTCACTTGCTGGTAGCAAGATATACGTAGACATTTGACAAATATTCAGTGCTGAAGAAAGCCACCAAGGGCAGAGATTTTTTTTTTTAAATACTGTTTTGTAAGGATTTCACAACATTGTTCATTAAAGCTTTAAGATCTAAATATCTTGAAGATCCTCCTGAAATGATAAGCAATTCAGAAATTTTTCCTGGTTTTGCATTTTACAGAATGGATGTGTGAGCTTCAGAGAACCAAAGCATGGCAGAAGGGAGGAATGTTCCAGGTTTTTGGATTTCAAAGCCTGCCTTTCTAGCCTTGAAAATATCCAGCATAAGGAAAAGCTGTTTCCCATGGGCTGGAGCCAGCACGGGGCATGTTTTCCTTTAACAAGTCCAGGGTCAGGTGGTTCCCGGTTTTCACAGGCTGAATTCAGATGAGGCAGTTGGTCCGCCTTGAGCTTTGTTTCTAAGTGCTGAGCGATTTCATGCACTTATCCTTTCTTTTCTGCCTGTCTGGTTTCCATGGAAATGCAGGCCTTTGGAAAAAGCAAAGCCTTGTACCTCATGCACAGGCAGTGTGTGTTATTTTTGGAGTCAACTGAGTAGTGAACACATCCCAAAATGTCAGTGTGAACAGGTCCTAGCTAGCAAGGGCAGGCAGAAATGTGGAGCGAAGGTACAATAGCTGATTGTCTTATTATAGAAGGAACTTCACATCCAAAGGGGTTACAAGTTATCTTTTAATCGACAAGAAATACAAAATTTATCTTTGTAAACAATCTAATTGTAAGAAGGACATAAGGTGGAGAAAAAAAATCCACACAGGTTTTGACGGCTTCCCTGCAGGTTTATTTTTTTTTTTAATTTTTTAATGTTTTATTTATTTCTGAGAGAGACAGCGTGAACAGGGGAGGGTCAGAGAGAGAGGGAGACACAGAATCTGAAGCAGGCTCCAGGCTCTGAGCTGTCAGCACAGAGCCCGAAGCCGGGCTCGAACCCATGAGCAGTGAGATCATGATCTGAGCTGAAGTCGGACACTCAACCGACTGAGCCACCCAGGCGACCCTCTGCATGTTTATTTAGTATGTGCTCAGGAATTATAGAGACATACCTTTTACTCAAGTTAGAGTGTAATAATAGTATTATAAACTTTAGATTTATCAGCTTTCCATCAGAATATATAACTTCACAAAGAATTTTTCCTAATGAACTTAAAACGTATTTCTCCTCCCATACACAACCACTTTCAAATTAAAATAAAATCTGATAACAATTTAAGAAATAAAAGAGAGAGAGAGAAAAGATACTTGAAAAAAACTACTGACTGTGGGAAAGTAATTTTGCATTTCTTTCAATTATATGCTGATTCTCGATGAAGTTATTTTACTGCCTATTTCTCAATTTTTATTCTTTTTTCAAAGTTTATGATTGATTTATTATTTTTGTTTATTTGTTTTTGTGAGGCAGGAGGGACAGAGAGAGAAGGAGACGAAGATTTTCAACAGGCTCTGTACTGTCAGTGCAGAGCCTGATGCGGGGCTCAAACTTATGAAGGGTGAGATCATGACCTGAGCCTAAATCAAGAGTCAAACACTTAACCAGCTGAGCCATCCAGACTCCCCTAGTTTTCATTCTTGATATATTACAGTTTATAGTACAACTGATTTTACTCCTAACACTGACAGAATTTATTAAACCTCACACAAAGTCATGGGCTTTAAGAGATATTTGGATATAAAATGTTAATCGTAAAATGACTTGTAATTGCACAGTTAAATTCATCCCCCATCATAGCTGTGCAAAATCTTTTAAGTTTTCTCTCCTTTCAGTTTGCTCATTATCAAACTTACTCAACATAAACATAAGAAACAATAACATACAAAGTGCTGTGGGATAAATAAATAGTGTATTGGGGAAAATTTTTCCTCTACTAAAGCCTTTTCCTGTAAGAGGTTATGTCCATGGAGGATAGTGGAAAGCAAAAAGATGCACAAGAGAAAAACACCTAATTTGGCCCAAACACAGAAGACAAAAATGAATGTGCATACAATTACTTTAAAAGCTTTGTTTTATATTTTGAGGGAAAAGGAAGGCAAAAATAGCAAGTGAAATAAGGAGGAAACAAAAGAGCTTAGGTCTCATGAGAAACAAGGAAAGAAAACTCATATTATGTACTAGAGATCAAAGTTAAGTTTAACCATAATGGCAAAAAGAAATAAAATTGAGACCACAGACCAATTTTCATACTTTGTTGTTTTAATAAAGGGATGAAGGGACTATGTGGTTGGAGAATGGAAGGTAAACCACAATTAAAATCATATATGTTGAGTCTGACAAGTTAAAAGGTTCAGTGAACATTTTTTTCTCCCCAAATTTATTGAGGTATCATTGACATATAATATTGTACAAGTTCCAACAAGCATACTTTAATGAAAGGTATAGGTAGAGAATAATGAATTTCAACTAAGGATAGCTTTTTGAGACTAGTTTTAAATACTTTAACCTTAATGAGAAAAGTGCATGCCTTTGGTCCCGTACATTGGTCAAAAAGTATGCTTCTTTCTTTAAAATATAAAGTTTCATCTCAAGTATCTAGAAGTACAAACAATTGCTACTTTCCAGAAATTAGCACTGCCCATCCCTAATCATGGTTACTGCAATTCTGTATTACAGAGGAGACATGAGACTGAGGACAAGTATTGCATTCTAAATGCCACTGGAGATTCAAATTCCACGTCAGAAACACAGAAACATAGATACGTCAGAATGATACAACTATAATTTTAGATGATTTTGATGTCTTGATAGCATTGTCTTTTCAGTCCTCTGGTCAGATTAATCATATGTAAAAAACAGGAAACCATTCCACTGAAAAAATATCGCTGTATTCAAATTTCAGGTAACCAAGTTCACGACTCCTGTTTCCATCCCTACCTTGTGAAAAACGTTTGCTTCTACTCCTGCTACATTTTTCTCTGCTTCACTATTCACAAGGTATCCCTTCTCCCTACATCTCCATAAATGACAACTGACAATGAAGGCAGAAAGAAATGAGTCTCTTAGAAATCGCAAATCATTCCTTTAGATGTAAATATTTCTGGTTGGTATCATTATCCAGCTTAAGATTTTCCAGTGTTGACTACTGAATAGAGAGACTGGGGTGCCTGGTGGCTCAATTTGTTGAGGCTCCAACAACGTCTGCTCAGGTCATGAGCTCCCTGTTCCTAAGTTCCATGCACACTGGCAGTGTGGAGCCTGCTTGGGATTCTTTTTCTCTCCTCTTTCTCTGCCCCACCTCCTCCCCCCTGGCTTGTGTTTTCATTCTCTCTCTCTCAAAATACATAGGTTTCAAAAGAACAACAACAAAAAAAGAAAGAAGTGTAAAATATACTGCCGCCAATGACATGCAGGCACATCTTCAACATTAACATTATCTCACAGGATATGAATGCAGTTTGGTCTTATGCTCAGTGAACTTATGTTAGTTTCTAGTGATCGTTCCCCTTCTCTGTAAGTGTTCCAATACCACACACACACACACAAATGTGTTGATTAATCTGTTTGGAAATTGTGCCTGAGAATAACTGTCATTTTTACAGCTTGCTAACATCTCTTTCAATCTGTACAAATCAAAAATGACTAATACCATTTTAGTCATCACAGTCCTGTACTGCAGGAAAGGGCACTGTACTCTATGATGTTCTCTAAGGGGCAAGCCTGAAATCCAGATCCCGAAAGTAAATGGAAAGATGTTACATCAATCCACTGACTACCTAATTGCCAACAATGTCCGGGAGTTAGCCCAAGGAATGCATTACAGACTGTTTCATGAATTCTTAAAGGGACCCGGCTTGCGTGGAATTCAAGATTTGCAGAGATTCTATCATCTTGACATTGTCAGGAAGACAGGCCAAGGACACGTCACAGGCTCTACATTTAATAAATGAGATCACCGGCATGTCTCAGTACTTTAAATCGCCAACCATTACATAACTTCTTTGTGCACTGATAACTGGAATACAGAAGATTTTTAGGGTAGTGCAACTACTCTGTCCGATATCATAAACGTAGATTCATGCTATTATATATTTGTCAAACCCCACAGAATGTACAGCATGGAGAGTGAACCCTAACCTAAACTATAGACTTTGGGTGATAATGATGTGTCACTATAGGTTCATGGATTGCAACAAGTGTACCACTCTGGTGGGGTATGTTGGTAATGGGGATGATATTTACACGTAGGGCCTGGGGTTATATCGGAAATCGCTGTATCTTCTGCTCAATTTTGCTGTGAACTGAAAACCCATCTAAAAACCTTTAAAAAATATTTTATGTCACTTAAAAAATGCATGTCTTCCTTCTGCATAGTGTGACCCTGGGAACAGGCACAAAGTTTTATTCATTTCTTTGACCGCAAGTATCATGTCTGCACAGGACATCGCTTATAGAAAATTCTTAGTAATTGTTGTTTGAGTAATAACTCCTCCAGGCCAGTTTCGTGACTTACAATCTAATGATTGTTTATAATACTCGCAGGCAAAACACTATTATGCTTAGTCAGGCTGTGGCTATACAAGATATTGTATTAGTCTGATTGATTCTTTGCCCTCCAATTGTTTCATTAGGAATTCCAACAGCCTCCTTGCACTAATTTATCAGGAGACATTATGTCTATATTCTCACATAAAGGCAGCCCACAGATAAACAGCTCAAGAAAGATAGATTAACTACATTGTATTCATCAGAGACTCTGGAACCTGAGTTCACAATCCATGTTTGACTTCTATTCTCAAGGTCAACTCATGTTTCAAAATGGCTGAGATTCCTGCCATCACGTTCATTTCTCAGGCCAAAAGAAGAAATTTCAAAATCCTCTTCCTGGAGAAATGAGTTCATTTAATAGCATTTCCAGAAACCTCGTAAAAATAATCTGCTTAGATTTCATTGTCAGGGATTCAGTGACACAGCAACATTGAATGGCAAGGTAGATGAAAAATGTAATCTTTTGTTTGGAATGGCAATATGACTCCAAAAATCAGAGTTGTGTTATTAGGGAGGAAAATGAGACTTCATGTTTGGTTACCCATAGTAGTCTGGACCTCACCACATGTGTCTGAGAAACTCTCCCATGTCTGCCTCGCCTGCCTTAACAAGCCCCCCACAAACATCCATACTTGCTTCTCCTCTTCTTTAGTTCTCCTTGAAGTCCGATGTTCTGGAGTCCCCTCCCTGGCACCATGACACCCTACGGTGTGCCTTCAGAATATGGACTTCGGTATCAACCACTGAAAATGCTGTATCCAGATATTCCTGAAAGTCGCTCTTTCTCAAGTTTCCACAGCAGCCCTTAACTCTAAACTGTGTTGGCATGAGTAATCTCTGCCCTAACTTAATACAGCTGTTTGAAATCTGGACATAAAGCCAAACTTTTTATGCCCAACGTCTTGCGAATTTCTTGTGAAAGGCTCTAAGCGTGACTCCTTTTTTCTCTGCAAAGACTCCACTAAAACTCAAGAAACTGAATGCTGCGCTGAGCTCGGGCCCCTTTTCTACTCTCATCTTCAAGCCTTCTTTGACCGAAACACCACATCTCAAGCGTGTCAAATCTGGGAGATGGATGTGGGTCTGACCCCTCTTGGGTTCTTGTGGGATATTCTACTGGCAACATTTCCTGGTTATTTTCTCTGGAGTATAAATGAGTGGGTGGTTCTTTCTACACCGAGTCTGTGTTTGCTGTTGGCATTGTTTACAAAATATCCCTTCAGGTCATAAAAGGAAATTCTATAAGTAAATATATTCTACTATTCCTAAAAATTCAAACATCAAATTTTAAGGAAATTGTCAGATGACTGGGTTAGATTTTAGAGACAGATAGAAACAAAGAGAGTGAATGCATTCTATTTATAATCACGGGAAACTAGAGAAACAAAAATAAATGTGAGAATTTGAAAGTATGTTCGTTTTTATATGTTTGAATGTATTTATCAAATTTAATCTCATTAGGCATTTTTTAGACATAGACATATTCATGGGTCATGTATACATAATAGCAAGGGTAGAATAACCTGTTTATTAATTATTTGAGAAAAATAAACCAAATAGCAAGTTTCCTTATAGCCAACTTTCTAACACTAAACTCCTATCATCAAAAGAATTTTGAAGAGGAATACAGTTAGCAAGACAAATATATCAGAAGCAAGACTACACTTATACTTAGGGAAAGGCTCTCTGGAGTCAGACTGCCTCAGTTCAAAGTCAACTTGAATACTTATGTGCTCTGCGATTCTGAAAAGGATAATTCATTTCTCTGTACCTCACTTCCTGAATCTAGGAAGCAGCAATAATAACATATAACTTTTTAAATTATTATACATAAATACCTTAAAACAGCATCTGGTATATATTTTATTACATAAGTGTTAGCCACTATTATGATTAACTTGGAAAAGATTTCAGAACATAATAAAAAAGGTTGCAAGTTAACACTCAGCAAAACAATTTAGAAAATTTTTTAAAGTTTATTTAATTATTTTTAGAGAGAGAGAGAGAGTGAGTGTGAGCCATGGTGGGTCAGAGAAAGAGAGGGTGAGAAAGAATCCCAAGCACGCTCAGTGCTGTCGTGAAGCCTGAGGTGAAGGCTCAATCTCAAGAACCACTTGATCATGACCCAAACCAAACGAAGAGTTGAACGCTTAACCAACCAAGCTACCCAGGCGCCCCATGCCAACTTAGAATGCAGAATGTATCAAATATATTCCAGTTAGAATCTGCTTTCCCCAAAAGATAAAATATTAGTAAACCCCTCCTCCATCAAATAAAAGCTTATGAAAATATGAAGAAATTAAAAGGCATAAATATCAAACATTTTCTAATTTTTTTTAATGTTTTATTTATTTCTAGGAGAGAGAGAGAGAGACAGAGTGAGCAGGGGAGGGTCAGCGAGAGAGGGAGTCACAGACTGAAACAGGCTCCAGGCTCTGAGCAGGCAGTCAGCACAGAGCCCGACGCGGGGCTCGAACCCATGAACCGCGAGATCATGACGTAAGCGAAAGTCGGACGCTTAACCGACTAAGCCACCCAGGCGCCCCAATATCAAATATTTTCTGTGCCCAGCATTTAGGGCCACCATATGGCATAACTATGAATCACAATAATGTATTCCTGTATGAACTGAGAGAAAGGAGGTGCCATTAATATAGACTGCAGGGTAACAGGTATTCTTTGGAGTTGTGCAACACAGGAGTCATGGGTATTATAACAGCAACATATATTATATTACAAGTTTACTAGTGAGGAAACATTCTCACTTAGGCTAAATTAAAGTGCTCAGTTTACTATCATTACTGAGCAGGACCATCTCTTCAGTATCGGCCTTCACAAGTCTCTGCCCAACCGATGGTGCCCTAATGATGTTCCAGAATTTAATAGCATATTAAATACAAGGACTTGTAATTGCTTTTTTTATATTCAGAGTTCATGGCTAGGCCAGATTAGGTTTCATGAACTTCTGGGAGTGTCCAAGAGACAAAAATAGGTGAACTATCCTTGTTGATAAGGGAATGTTCATTCAGGAGCAATGGAGACCTACTGAAAGAGAAAAAGAGTAATTAATTGTGAGTAATCCCAGGACCAAAGGTACTTATCTCGGGACTTGGGCATTGGACACATTGCATGATCTCGGGGGAAGGACTATTCCTTACATCTGAATGAGGTGAGGGGATGGAGAGGCAGCCAATGACTTCAGCTTCTTTCTGCCTTCTTTCCACATTCTTAGGTCTGGAACTTCTGTGAGTACCCCTTTATTCTCTCAAGTCTGAATCCTTCCTTTTCTGATGCTCCCAATTGCCACCGTGTTTAATGAGCAAATCACATGGCTACTGAGTAGGAAGGCCCTAATAAATCATACTTTGTGCTAAATTCTCAGTGGAAAGAGGAGAACAGAATTGTTTTATCTTAATGTTGGTTTGTGTCAAATTGTATAAAGAATGGTTAAAGAAATAGGTACAAATATATAAATTTTCAGTCTTTTGTGTAAGTCATGACAGGCTACATCATAATAAAAGAATACTCCCCCAAATCGTAGTGACTTTACTTAACAGAGGTTTATTTTTGGGTGATTCAAGGTTCTCTTTCATTCAGGTAATACCCCATGAAGTCAGGTTTCCTGGCCTCTACACACTAATCCCAGCAAACATGTTGAAGCTGTAACATCTCGAAGATGTGGCACCCTTGATTGGCACAGCAGAGAAAATGAAGGCTGCACAGCCCTCATATTGGGCTTCAGTGTTTCAGACTTGAAATGTGACAAGCCACCTGTCTATAACCTACTGGTTATGTCTTACCTAATCCTGAGGTACAGGGAAAGTAACCTTTCCCAGAGCAAGAAACAGCAAGATATAAGGGAAAGCCAGAAGTACCCAGCCACACCTTGTCAGGTTCAAAGATTTATTAAACATTTTTAATGTTTACTTATTATTCTTAACAGAGAGAGAAAGATCACACACACATGACTGGTGGAGGGGAGCAGAGAGAGAGAGAGAGAGACAGAAAGAAAATTCTAAAGGTTCTGTCCTAACAGTGACCCACAAACCCAGAGACTCGAACCCACAAACCAAGAGATCATACATAACCTGAGCCGAAATCAAGAATCAAAAGCCCAACTGACTGAGCCACCCAGGTGTCCCTGAAGTTGAACTTGAATTGCACAAGTCAGAAAAACCCTGCTTTCAAAACAATTTCATCCTATAATGAAAGATATTGTAATTCTACTAAGCTGTACATAGTTCAGTAAACTCATCTGTGTTTTGTTTGTCTTTTAATGTTTGTTTATTTTTGAGACAGAGCACGTGTGTGAGTGGGGAAGGGGCAGAAAAAGAGAGAGAGAGAATCACAGGCAGGTTCATTCTGTCAGCACAGAGCCCAGTGTGCACTTTGATCTGACTTCAGCTGAAATCAAGAGTTAGAGGCTTTGACTGAGCCACCCAAGAGCCCCTTTTAGTTTGTTTTAATCCAGGTAAGTTATATCCTTTTACCTATTGGTAAGTTACACGAGAATACTTCTTAATACTTCTTAATGCTCCTCAAGTCACTATTTTTAAGTGTGGTGTTATCTATTTTTCAATATTAATATTTGCATCATAATGAGCCCCAGCATATGCATATGTAATATATGTAATAATATAAATGCATACCTATAACCAGATCTCTATTTGGTGATCTCTTTCTCCTTTGTTTTATTGGCTCTCAGAAAGCTACCAGTAGCTGTCCCAATGTTTACCAAATAAAGCATAATTATCTATGATTCTGTTGACTATAATTAACTAAGTGTTATACTGTGTTTTTAAAATATATATTGTTGGGTTTAGATGCATATTTGACTGAATTAAAAGCAGACGTTTCTATAAACATTTTGAACAATGTGATAAAACTATCCGATTTTTCTTATGCTTCCCCTTGGAAGAACTGGGAGGCAATAAAGACGGAACTGAAGAGGAAGCTGAATCTCCCACGATGTGCCCCTTCATTGTAGGGGAAAGATGTGAAACCCCAACCGATGACTGACCCGGATGTAGCTGCATAGCCATCCTGATGGAAAGCAGGTCACGGGCAGCCAGAATCTGCAGGTAGGTGAAAAAACCCATACTCCTTAGCAGCACTGGGCATTTTAGAGGAGCCATGTCTGTGCTCAAAGTTGTCACCCACTCCATGTCCTATCTCAGGGATGAAGCGATGAATGAGTGTTTTACTAACTGTGGGCAATGTATAATATTTAGGTTTTAATATGAAAGAAAATCGAAAATGGCAAAACTATGGAGACAGAAAAAGATCATCAGCTGCTAGGAGTTAGGATGAAGAAATGGATGAATTGGTAGAGCACAGAGATTTGAGGGCAGTGAAGTATTCTGTGTGATCCCATAATGGTGCATACATGTTATTATGCATCTGTTCAAACCCATAGATGTGTAGCCTCAGGAGTGAACCTAACGTGAACTATTGACTTTGGGTGATAATGATGTGTCAACGTAGGTCCATCCACTATAACAAATGTCCCCCTCTACCAGGGGACACGGATAGTGGTGGAGGCTGTTCATGGTGGTGATAGGCCAGGCTATGAAAGGCCTAATCTAGGAAAAAATGTGATTAAACTCTTTCTTAACCATAGGCTCAATAGTCAATTTTAAAATTTAACCAAGTATTTTAGTTACTCTATAACCTACAGCATATAATAATGGCAGGTACTACATATCTCTAGCTCCAGACATGATTTTTCTTTACCTTTTATGTCCATTCTAAGAATATGAAATTGTTTAACTTATTAATATACATGATTTTATTTTATACAGGCACTTGATAAAATATACATCATAATACATATTTGTGTGAAGACAGTACTTGAAAGTATAAAGACAGCATTTAAATGTGTTTTTTTCTTTTTCTAGGCAGATGTTAATAACAATTTACATAGGATTTAATAACAAATGAAGGAAGGAATATTTCAAGTAAATTATATATCTTTCAAATGCCAGAAAAATAACCGGCATGACTCATTTACTGAGAGACAGTTAAGAATATATTATTTATAAGAATAAATATCTTCCATGATGCTGGAAGGTATAATATGTAATGTTTTGGGAGTCATTCTGGTACACTGTCCAAGATCAGAATTTTTTTTAATTGATCAAGTGACCACAAGATGGCAGAATTACACTAAAAAATACAACTTGAACACACACACACACACACACACACACACACACACACACACACACACACATACACAAACTTCATTGTATAAGTAATGCTAAAGAATTGCACTCCTTAATTTTATCTGACCACAAGAAAAAATTAGCAAAAGAGATCAATTCTCTAGTACATACTTGATGGAAACAGATCAGTAGGGCATAGACCATTGCGTATTTTGAGGTAAAAATACCATATATTTTAACTACAAATTCAGGAACATAGCCCCAGACAAAGGAAATGTTGCAAAAAGGCCTAAAGAGTTTCCCTTCCTTAAATGAATGAAGTATGTCAGAGTGAAAGCACTGTAGATTACACACACCCAGTCACAGCATTCACATACACCCCCACACACAAACATAACAGACCAGGAAATATGCATGAAATCTGAACATTTCTGCATACTCAAAGGATAGCACTACTATTTATTGAAGCACTCAACCACTTTGAAATTTACACATGGATTTAGTTGAATCCATTGAAAATATTATATAACAAAATGTTAGAATAATGTCAGTGCTGCATGAGTTCTGAATAGTTTTCTAAATATAAAGTATATTGTATTAAATATTTTTAATCCCAAATTTTAGGATAAAAAATGTTTTTATTATGAAAATATCCTAATATAGTTTATCTATGAAAATAGAAACAGGTTACTATGCAAAGAAATACTTGGAAACTTTAGATGTCACTTATTCTAATTTGATTAAGTGTGAAATTGCACATGCTTCCTCTTCATAGTTCAGCAGTTCAAGTCCAAACATCAGTCCATTTGAGCACTAGATTCCATGTATTCTTACAGCTGAAGATTTATCTGAGATGCTCTGATTTCTTTCCTTACGGTTCAGAGTTTCCTTGAACACTCTAGTCTGTTTTTCTAATTTTGCAATTAGGATCTTGAATGGAAAAGAATAAAAATAATTTGGGCTATATAATTAGCATTTTGTGTGCATTGAAATTATTCAATGGGTACTAAATAGAACAATCTACAATGTCAGAATTTGATTTTTAAGAAACAGTTTAATACGTGCCTAATACTGTCTTATAGGGACTTCACAATGTGGTCTTACAGTAAATATCCAAACTTAGTATCTCTTGGTCCAACAATTTATATACAAGAAGAAGTTTTATGATGGTCAAGCTAATTGAGTTCATGTTATATTATGTTTCCATATTCCAATATATTCTATTACATATGTAGTATATGTCTTTATCATCATATTATCATAGCATATCTGTCTGCCCTTTATCTCCCTTTGTTGGTTAGTTCACTCTTTCCATGGACCACTCTGGAAACTTTCACACCAAGTTTGCCATTTTTTAAATTACAGTAATCAGTGGGGGGTGGGGGAGGTATCTTGCTAATAAGATTTCAGCACTGTAATTTGTTCATTAGGCAAATGGTTAACTAGGATCTGTGCACCGTACTCCCATGTTAGGGCTGATAGAAAGCAGTGAGCAAGATGTGGCTTTTCCTAGCTTTTGATTAGCAGGAATTGAGATCCAAGTTGCTTAAGTCACTGAACACCTTTTGTGACAGGACAGGGTGCTCTGGGGTCACCTGGGCCCACTGCACCAAATAAATAAATACACAAACAAATAAATAAATAAGGTTGAAGACTGGGAAATACTCAGATTTATGCGGGAAATTATATACAATCTAAAACCACAAAAGAATAGTGGACATTAGGTAGGTGATTTGGGGAGGAAGGAAGAGAGAGAAGAAAGGGAGAATATTCTGTGAAAACTCTGGCAATAGGGAACAGTGTAAACAGCTATCCAGCTGAGTGAGTTTGTAGTATTTGGGGACTGTTGCCAGTAGCAGGAAAGCAGAGCGGGGAGCTCGGAGGGGTTAGAAATGGGCCTGATGAGAGGTGCCATGAAAGGCCTCAAAGCCACGTTCGTAATGATCTGTTTGCTCCTGAGGGTACCAGCCACCATCAGTGAAATGTTCTAGCTGAGAAGTGAGGTGTGTCTGCCAAAGTACATTGGCTTCTGCTCCTAAACATTACTCCCCTGCCTCTTCCGAGCACCTCCCCATTCTTCCTCCAGAGGAATGTTTCTAGTGCACACAGCCCAGCCCGGCAAGTTAATCCCTAACTTCGAAGGTGCCCCACTGTCTTTCAGGAAAATGGCACAACCCTGTCATCCTGGCGTGGCTTACTGTGTCAGACATATCCTCCTCCAGCCCCTGCTCCCCACTGGGACGAGTCCTGTCTTCCCGCTGCTTCATTGGGTGGTTGCCCACATGCCCTCGCCCCCTTAGCGGCCCCTGCCTTTGGGTATAAACGGGCTCACTCAGCCTGAAATTCCTTCCCTCCACTTTCTTTGGCTTTCCAACTGTGGGACAATTCCCTCTGCTGACCCCTAATCACTCCTGACATTTCCTGCCATACTATTTTGCAAATACCCAGCTTCAGGCTGACCAGCATGGTAGTCATTTCTCCTCTTATCTGCCATTACCCTTAAAAACCTCTGTACTCCTTGAGGAGATGGGTGTGTTTTGTATTTAGCAACCATCTTTAACAAGGTGGACTGATGAAGGACTTGGATGATAGAAGGTCCACACAGAAGTAACAGTGGCCTCGGTTGCGTGCAGTGTGTGCTGTGCTAACCCTCATGAGGCGACTGGCTGGGACATCAACCTCCTCTGAGTTTCATCTAGGCACTTGGGGGTACGTGCATATTTCTGTAATTACTGGACTATATTGTTGTGTCTGGTTGCTTTTATTTCAGAAAAATAAAAAAGGGAAAAGGAAATAAGATAGTATGTGTGTAGCGAATTTATGCTTTTCTTTGCAGTTCAGGGTCTCAGATAAGCCTGAAGTCCAATTACCTGTGGACATGGCAGAAAGCTCTGTTATCAACACAAGGAAAAGAAAGTGATCTTTGCAAAGTGCTGATAAAGGCAAAATAAAACTTTCTGGTAACATCTCAAGGCTGTATTTTTCCTTCCAAGCCTTGTTCCCATGCGGTGTTCATCCATTTCGAGCTGGCTGGGAAGATAGGCTGGAGGGCGCCTTTGTCATAAGGGCTTGGTTTTTCAAACTTGCACTTGCAAGAATGAAGCAGGACAAATCTACCAAATTTCCGACCTGAAAGGAATTTGTCCAACAACTTAAATCCACCGTAAGTGCAAACAGCCCATTTCTGAAGGAAGTCACATGAAATGTCTCTGAGATTTGCCAATGTCGAACAGATGGAAGAGGTCATGAAAGAGACGCTTGAAAACCCGTGTCCAGAACATGATGCAATGACGTGGAAAAGGCTCTACATTGACAGTCAAAGTGGCATTCTCCTTTGGAGAAATGAATTTCCTTTTCTTTTTTTCTCTTTTCTTTTCTTTTCTTTTTTCTTTTTTCCTTCCCTTCCCTCCCTCCCCTTTCCTCTACTCCCTTCCTTTCCATTCCCCTCCCCTCCCCTCTATCCCCCTTCCCTCCCCTTCTCTCTTCTCTTCTCTTGCTTCTCTTCTCTTTTCTTCTCTTCTTCTCTTCTCTTCTCTTCTCTTCTCTTCTCTTCTTTTTTCTTCTCTTCTCTTTCCTTATTATGATGTAGAGTGTGTTGTGCATGGTATGTTGCTGTTGGTGGAGAGATGCATCTGCTGTCAGGAGCAGCCACAGAGGCCAGGAGCTGGGGGCACAGAGATCACAGGCATGACGCACAGGTAGGAGGGCTGTGCCCTGAAGAAGGAATGACAAGGACGACAGAAGCATTCAGGGAGCAGCTCAAACTGACCACTGATCCACTCCACGTGGTGGTGCTTAATTTGGTATCATTCAGACTGGCAGAGATTGTTAAAAATTAAAACGAGGCATAGCCTAGCAGCAAAAAACTCTTTCATGATCATGTTTGGTGAGCTCTCAAGAGATTGCCTATTTTTGGCCAAAGTGTAGGAGCACTGCTCTGTAAGAAGGGGTTGCATTACTGCCTGCTGGAAGGGGGAGCCATCTTCCCAGAAGAGTGGTTCTCAACATTTTGGGAAGACGCAAATCTTGGGAAACGGAACTGGAGAGTGAGGGCTCACACACAAGCATCCTAAGCTGAGGCGGGATGGAGGGAGGGAGAGATTTTGGGTTTTCTCTTTAGGCCTTTCTCTCTTGCACCTGAACTCAAGCTTTCAGGACTGTGAATCCTGCCTGTGGGCGGGTTCAGAGGGTCTTCTGTCACAAACTGTGGCCTTATAAGTGGGCAAGGCAATGGTGAGAAGCCAGGGCATAGACGAGGGTCCAGCAAAGCAGATGTAAACTAAAGGGAGACCTGAATTTCTCTTTGTTATAGTTCTTTCTGTAAACCATCGGCCAAGGGTTGTAAACAATACAGCTGATTTCCAGGCTGTAGGGGAGAGGAAGGATAGAGTAGGGACTCTTTCTTCCCTGGACCACCGCAGCCATGATTTTTCAGGCTCGAGTGAGAGTGGATTTCAATCTCAGGCCTTATCTGCGATCCCATCCCCACAAGGGGAGATGGAAAAAACATCATGGATACTCAAGAGACACAGGCTGGCAGAGCCCAGAGGCACCTTGACCTGTCTTATAATCCCCAAGATATTTGGATCACCTAGGTGGCTCCATCAGTTAAGCATCTGACTTTGGCTCAGGTCATGAGGTTATGGTTCATGAGTTCAAGTTCCCTGTTGGGCCTTGTTTTGACAGCTCAGAGCCTGGAGCCTGCTTCAGATTCTATCTCCCTCTCTCTCTGCCCCTCACCCACACATACTTTGTCTTTCTCTCAAAAATAAATAAACTTTAAAAATAAATTTTAAATTCAAGAGAGATTAAAAAACCTGCCAAAGTTTTCATATCTCCCTTATGATTTTTCTGGATTTAGTACTAAGGTGTTTTAACTCAGTCAGTAATTACAGAAAAAAAGTAACGTGTGAAAAAATACTTTACACCTTTAAGTCAATATCAGTGATATATGTGTGACTTGCAAAAAGTGATAAGAAAACAATACCCAGATAATTATCATTCCATCTAGGAAAGAGAATATCTCCACACATTTCAAAGTGTCTGGTGGCCCTATCAGAGTGTGCCTGTTCCCTTCCACCCAAGGAAAATACTTTCGGTTGTCCCTTCACCTCTGAAATCATCTTTGACTTAGGAAGAGTATATAAATCTTCTTTCCTTCATTTTAGACATCAGTAATGATAAAAAATAAGTTTTATTTTACTTTTTTCTCTATTTTTGTCACACATCAATTGGAGTTTCCCTCCAAAATCTTAACAGAAACCCAGTTCAAAGGGAGAAAAAGAGAGTATCTCCCATCCATGAAAGAACACATTCTTTCCTACTATATCGTCTACTCCTATGCCTTCAAAATTCTAAAAGTAAAATTTAATTGCAAATTTCACTTTGCTGATCAGACTTTCCACGGTGCTTATATTACTTAATTCAAAAAAGCAGAAGTATGTTTGTATCTACTTTTCAATTTTTCTTTGTTAGTTCCTTAAGCCCCCAACCCTTTTCAGGATTCTCTATCAGATTCAGAAAATGGAATGAAATTAGCTGCTGAAGCAAATGGCAGTAAAGGAAGATGTCAATCAGAGTATCGAATCAACTAGATAGATTTAAATAATCTCATGTATTCATTCTTTTATTTTAAAAATATTGGGATATTACAGTATGCCTGTAACTCTGCATTGGTAGAGACTTACAACATACAGAACAATCCTTCTAAGTTCCCTGAAAAGAAATGGATGATGGAGAAGCTATCTTGTCTTATAAAGGTGATTTGTATTGATCTTTATGTATTCACCCTAAATCTAGAATTGAATACTATCATCGGCTGAATCGTGTCCCCCTAAATTTCATCATCTTGAAATCCCAACCTTCGGTATCTCAGAATGTTACCATAGTTGGAGATAAGGCCTGAAAACAGATGAGTAAGTTAAAATGGGACCTAATTCAATATGACTCGGGTCCTCATCAGAAGAGGAAGAGATTACCAGGGACACACACACACACACACACACACAGAGAGAGAGAGAGAGAGAGAGAGAGAGAAGGCCATGTGAGGTCACAGTGAGCAGGCTGCTGTCCACAAGCTAAGGAGAGGACTTAGGAGAAACCAAGCCTGCTGACACCTTGATCTTGGACTTCCAGCCTCCAGAACTGTAAGAAAATAAATCTCTGTTGTTTAAGACCCCTACTTTGTGGTATTTTATTATATCAGCTCTACCAGACCAGTACAAATACCTTTGGGGACAGCCATTTTAGAAAACACTTTCTATACTTTAGGTTATTGCCAACTAATTTAGAAGATGTGCTCTTATTATTCATATTCTAAATTATTTATATCATCACTTCATACATTCGTGGTCTGCATCTTCGAACATATTTGTAATTCAGCTACATGAACACCAGGGGGCAATCATGTCCTGCGTCTCTAGTTCTCATTTGTTAAGGATGGACTGTCTTCTAAAACCAAATGACTGTAATGTGCTTACGTTTGTATATTCTATCAAAGGTAGGCAGAAGCTTCAATTGCTGGGACAATAATCGGGACGTGTCCAACAAGAATGAAATGGTCTCTCAAATGAATCTTTTTATTCCGTTCAATGTCAGACATACTAGTATCATTGTTCTCTTAGTTCTTTAAAGGGGCCCATTTCCTCTATGCAATTTTAAGTCAGTCTTTAAAACTGATGTTGCAGCCACAATACCAACTAGTATTCCTGATTCTTGATATTTAAACACTTACCACTGAAAAGCAGCCATCATATATTTTTATATATTTAAATAAAAATTCATCATAGTCATTAATATAACACTCGGTTAATACTCCAAGGGCAATTTTTGGTGGTAGTTAATTAGAAATGGCAGCAGAACAGCAACCAGTTCCTGCTTTGTTTTGCTTCTGACTCATATTCCAGGATATATTTTTTAAAATTTCCAAATTATAACATTCACGCACCCAGCATTATAAAGGACATGTACTGCCTCTGCTTTCTACTTTTCCTTTATCAACAAAATGAAATGTACTGATATCTACAAAATCAGCGGTGTTCATTGATCAAGTTTTTAACAGAAACTGTATCATTAGAAAAAAGTTTGTTATCACAGGTTTTAAGATACGTGCATGATTTTCCCAGGTACAGATTCTCAGAGTTGTATACACAAAGCTGTTGTGCACAAAGCTGTCGTGGGTAGTCAGCCTGTGGGTGTGGGTGTGGATGCGCGTATATGTATTCATGTACATGAAGGTTAGGTGTGTGGATATAGTGGTTGAGCCATGAAGTGTTTATGAAAATAATAGAAAATATTAGAGGGACGTCTGGGTGGCTCAGTCGGTTAAGTGTCTGACTTTCAATTTCAGATCAGGTCACAATGTTACAGTTCGTGACATCGAATCCCATGTCAGATTCTGCTTTGACAGCGCATTGCTGCTTGCTTGGGATTCTTTCTCTCCCTTTCTGTCTGTCCCACCCCTGTACTCTCTCTTTCTCTCTCTCAAAATAAATACATAAATTCTTAATAAAAACTTAGAAAAGAAACCTAAATAACACACCAGCAACTATTAGCCTCTACTAATAAAGAAAGAGAGCATGTTAAGGCTCATTAGAAGAATCTAAAAAGTCCAGCTACTGTTTGAAATTATTAGTTCATTCCTTATTCACCTTTAAGACACTAATCTTAGATAAGGATATCTAAAGACAGTGTCCTTAGAATGGGTGGTTTCTTGGGGTTTGTTATAGTTATGGAAAGGGGGAGTATGTGAGCTTAAGTAACTCTGCTTATGAGTGGGCACAAGACCAGAGCTCCATTCATCAAGAGAGAGGATCAGCTCTATTCATGGGCCTGGAGGAGAAATGACCAGACACGGAGGAAGGCTGAGGGTTCTTGCCGTCTATGAATACAGGCTCCAAGTTCCAAAGTCACTTGCTTGTCAGGAGGTACGGAGTCTTCTGCACCAGAGAAGGAAGGCCGAGCAGACACTCATTGACTTCAGGAACAGTGGCCACTCCAGCACCAAATGCTAGAAGCTGACTCAGGATGACATTCATTCTCTGGTTGATTCTTGGACTATTTCTATAATCCAGATGAGCAATGGCTAATACTCCAGTTAAATAATATATAATGCTTCAGAGGAACTCACTCTAATTAACCCTCGGAGGTGTGTGAATCATTCTTTTGTAGTGGAATTAGGTTAAACCAAGAGCTTTGTGTCAATCTTGCTAATCATTCTTTAGAGCTGAGGATCTGTCCGCACTCTCATGAATTTTCAGTTGAACCAGACATTACAAAGTTTTGTATCCATTTAGGCTTAGGAAGGAAAAATGAAAATGTCAACCTCCACTCTTTTATTTACTTGATGTCTAGTAAAGATTGCTGTGTGCAAAGGACACAGCTAATATTTTCTGCCTAAATTACTGGGGTTTCTCACTCTCTCTTGGTCTCTCTCTCTCTCTGTCTCTCTCTCTCTCCCCTCCCTCTCACTCTTTTATTTGTTTGCTGGGTTATTTGCTACTTTAGTGTTTTCTTGTTTTTTTTTGTTTTTTTTTTTAATGGGAATTGTTACAAGGAAGGGGGAAATTGTGGATACACTATATAATGGACTGTTTAAAAGACAAGAGCAGGTATTTCCTTCTCTGTCTCTACTGGCAAGAGAATACAATGTCATCTTCTCAAAAAGGAAGGCTACTGACAAAGTGGAAAAAAATCATTAGCGTCCAGAATTATCACAGACTGGAGTATTTTATTAGACAACAGAAATGAGATTATAATACTAGATAAGAAACTACTTTGATTTTCACGGTGCCCTGAGAAGTTTTGGACATCATCAAATTCCTTTCCACAGGCTTATAAGGTAGATATTGTCATTCTTATCTTATAAATAAGGTGAAAAAGTTAAATAAATCCAAGGTTATGGGATTAGATAGTTACAGAGCCTTGATTCAATAAGCCCATGCTCATTATGTGGTTAAACCAAGTGTCTTTTCAAGGTCTTAGCCAATGTTTGCAAACTAATTGTATAGCGTTTTTGTCCCACAGATTACTGTGTCTATTTACTGTTTCAAATGGCATGTGAGTATCAGGTATTATAAATTTATATTACTGCAACTATAGAGAAGGACTTTAAATGTTTTAAAGATGTGCTTATTTACAGCACTGGCTCTCAAACACAATCTCTTCTTAAAAATACTAGTGATAAAGGGGTTTGAATCCCTAATGTTAAGTGACAACAATTTTTATTAATCATAAGATCAAATACTTCCTTTTGAAATTTTAATTAAGTATTAATCTGCAATGCTTCAGAAAGAGTCCTGAAAATGAAAATGGCTTTATAATGTAATAACAAAGCCATACAAATAATATGCACAAACCATTTTACCAATAAAATAAAATTATCATTTATTCAAATGGTAATCCCACTTGTGATTTTCAAATAAAAGTTTCTTCGTGACATTACCATTTGAATCAAGATGTTTATTCAAATAATTCTGTTTCACTCCAGGCCCACTTTTTGGTTTTTGGATAGAAAAATGCTTCTGATTTTTCCTAGGGAGTAGAGATCCGTGTTAATTCAGTTCACTGATAATATTCATCATTGTGGCTGTTACTTCACTACTTTACTATGTATTTAGCGTATGTGAATGTTTACTATGAACATAAAGTAGTCTATGCTTCTATACTAATAACACTTGTGTGTTCATAACAGAGCACAAAAAGAAAAATCTAGCCCAAATGTCCACCTTATAAGATATCGGAAAATAAGAGAAAATATGGATAAGCATAATTCAAAAATTCGGTAAAATGTTTCATCTCTACAATTTCCTTTCACTTACTTAGATGCCCCGTTTTTTAGAAATCTTCAGCATGGGGACATGAAGTCGTATTTGCTTCTGTTCTGTCAGAGTTCTAGAGCTGTGATAAAACGAAAAATGAACTTTACTCTGACCCCTGAAAGAAAGAAAGGGTAATGTTAAAAATATACTCATTACATTGATGTCTATTTTAATGGCAATAATAGAACTTCTTTTAGGAAAATTTTTATTATATCCTGTAAATTCTCCCTTTGTGAACCTGTAAGTATTTTAAACTATTAAGAAACTGCCCCCCATTTACATTTTGATAAGAAAGTATTGATTTACCTTTATTTGGGTCAACCTTCTATGCAACATACCATCTCTGTGGAGAAGTAATATATAGCAATAACCTAGCTGCAGAGCAGCAATTTCAAATTTACAGCAGATAGAAAAAAAGGAACTGGTATCTCTGAGTGTCAAGATTAAAGTTTCACTCTAGACATCACCTGAGGTTAACAAATCTTCCTTTCCTTCTATACAAGCAATAAGAAGAATTTTATAAGCTAGAAAAATAAACTCTCATTCCAATAAACCAACTAACCTGATCAAATAGACTGGACTCAGGGCATCTGGGTGGCTCAGTCAGTTGGTTGTCCGACTTTGACTCGGTCATAATCTCGCGGTTCATGTGTTTGAGCCCCACATCAGGCTCTGTGTTGACAGCTCAGAGCCTGGAGCCTACTTCAGATTCTGTGTCTCCCTCTCTCTCTGCCCCTCCCTTGCTCATCCTCTGTCTCTCTCTGTCTTTCAAAACTGAATAAACCTTAAAAAAAAAAAAAAAAAAGAGATTGGATTTAACCAGTCTGTCTACCTGGGCAGACAGGAGAGCTTGCAGCTGGTGCTTACAGTACTGATTTAGGAATGTATTTTCATGGAGACACAGGGATTTTTGTGATAATCAAGCATTAAATAATCTGCATTAAAATTAGTAAATAGTTTCTCAGAGGTAAACTCTTTTGAAAGTGAAGCTAAATAAAGAACAAAGACCCAAAAGGCTAGAATGTTCCTTCATGGAGGTAATATCAGCTTCTTTGCCAGCCATACATAGTCTAAAAAGAAACTTTCTGACACATGGTGGAGGGGTGGTCATGTAAGAACCCAAAGCCACCTACACAGGTGATATTAAGAGATGCAACTTTCTTATAGGTTGAAGGTAGGGTATGTGAAATGGGAGCTTAAAAATAGTATGTCTACAAATTCCTTACATTCAGAGTTGCCTAAAGGAAAATTGGAATCCTTCAATTTCATCACCATCTTCTCTTCTGCTGGGGATACAGACGCGGGTGTTGTGACTGCTAATGGTAATGTGTTTGTCAAGAGGAGAATCGATGACATTTAAGTTGGATATAGAAAGTATGGAGCAGGTATAGGTTATATTCTACAGGGATAACTATCTTAATTGAGAGATGAACTCTAATTTCCTTGTTCTCAGTCATGAGTATATATTAAAATCACCAGGGATGATTTGTTTTAAAACTGCCTATATATATATAATATATATATATATATATATAACCCCCCAGGGTGGAAATTCTGATTCCTTTCGTCTTGGGAGGAGCCTAGAATTCAATATGTAAACTCTCTCAACAGGTGTTTCTAATGTGCTACCCGAAATGAGAATTATTGCTCTATTATCTTGGTAAACTGCTGAAACCATAATATCACTACAATTTGCAGAGAAAATCTACAAGTGCTTTGTTTTTAATCTTCTTGATTGTTATAATACATTTTCCCCTTTTCTAGATTAACAATGTATCACCCAGGCTCTAACTAAATGGGTTGAAACTGTTCTCAGGCCCACCAGGAAGGAAGGATTAGGAATGTAATGACTTGCAGAAGGGGTAGTTGGCAGTTGATTGTATCATTTACCTTTGTGCAGTGTTGAAGGGATGGAAGCACTGTTTCAACTTCATAGACACGCATTGTGCCTACTTATGAATTAAGGGTCTTCTGGAAAGAGTCAATGGACTTTTAATTGGAAGGTCAAAGAGTTTTTGCCAAAACTGAAACTCAGTTAAAGTGGTAACCGTGAAGTAACCTGGTCAAAGAATTCAGGAAAATTGAAAAGTTCTCCAGAAAAATGTCAGATGTCCTCAATGCCTGTGAATGTGTTTTGAAATGGTTAAGAGAGTATGCTGATGACAATAAAGTCACCATTATGGTATAAAGGGTTTGGTAAAAAAGACAAAGAAAAAAGGAAAAGAAAAGAAACCTTGACAACATACTCACGTTTTTAAGAGATTACAGGAATTTATGCTCACTAATAGCATTCAATCCTGTCCATATACCTTGTACAGGGATAGATAGTATCTTTCATTCTCTAAGAATTCACAGCTATCATTATTTTGGGGTCGTTTTTCGCAATGTTTTGAAACACTTGCAGAGGACACATAAGAGGAATACTGGAAATATAGAACTTTAAGGAAGCTGTCATTGGTGCAAAGGGAGTGTTGTACAAGTAGATGTAATGTGTGTGACTTTTTTTTTTAGAAGATAAATCTTTTCATCACTGATAGAAGATAAATCTTTTCATCACCTTTCCCAAGGTGCAGTGAATAAGATTTGAATTGAACATCAGATTGCTATTTTCCCTGATGAGAATCTAGATCTAGATCTAGTCAACCTAAATCTCAGAAATAAGAGTCTTTGGTATGTGTTTATCAGACAATTAGCAAACAATTTTTACAAAAACCTTTTAGTTTGAAGCCTTTATTTGTGAAGTGCACACAGGATGAGAATAATTGCTGTAATTTATTGACAGATCATTGAGATGACACCTTTGCTCCAATAAACTTGAAGCATTTTTTTGTTATACACGGGTCTTAGGTAGTCAAAATCAGAGGTGTGTGTGTGTGTGTGTGTGTCTGTGTGTATGTGTGTGAGTGTGTGTGTGTGTGTGTGTGTGTGTGTGTGTGTGCTGTTTCTAGATTCATGGTTCTGCTAAAGAAGCTTTCAACGCTTCTTGTCATCCCTTTTTTTTCTCCAATGGTCTTTATGAATTTATTTTTAAATACTTATTTTGTATTAAGAAGCAAGTGGAAATGTAACCCGTACTTTCCCACTCATGCGAGATGACAATATTTCACAAAATAAATCTGTTAATTTATTGCTAGCTTCCATGTGACCCATTGAGATAAGGCTTATTTCTTTTTCAGTTACAAAGAGTTTAATCATGATGATTTTACAGTCAATATTTTCTATGAATCTCACTCGTTACAACTCTTTCTCATGTTTGTGTGATTATTTGGGTCTTCAAATTTAAAAATTAAATTAAGAGTCATGTGAAAGAAAGAGGAAAATTGACAATTATTAATTTCCTTATCTAAACACAACCTGTTTTCTATTGATTTCCTTAAGTATTCAAATGGGTATAAGATTTCATATGAGTTTGGCCCATGTCTTGTTAGACTTTTAAATTTGTTATATTTCTGTCCTTATTACATATAGTAATACTGCTTCCACCATATTTTTTAATTTGATTATTTCTAGAAATGGTAGTGAACTTGATATTTATATTTATTTGTATACATTTAAGTTGTTGACTTTTCTTCTTGATTCTAATTATATTTTATTGTTCTGATAGTTTCCTGCTACTCTGCAGTGCTTTTTAAGGAGTTTGGAGGTATCCAATAAAATCAGATGCAATCAATAATGTGACTTTTTTTCTAATATTAACTTCTGATTTTAATTTTGCCACCTTGCAGTGACTTTAATGTCCAGTAAATATTAAATAATAGTGGTGCTAGTGAGTGATGTTTTACTTGTCCTGATTTTATATGTAATTGTGTGTGTGTGTGTGTGTGTGTGTGTGCGTGAGAGAGAGAGAGAGAGCAAGAGAGAGAGAGAGACAGAGACAGAGATAGAGAGAGAAAGGGAGAGGGAGAGAAGAAAAACAGAGAAAGAGCACCTATGTTGAATGTTATCAAATGCAATTTCTGTTTTCCTTTTCTTTATTGGTCTTTTAACAACATAAACACCTTTTAAGGAAGCATATCTTCCTTTGTGCCGTTATCTTCTTCCATTGGTTAGAAGATCCTAGGGGTCAAGAATGATCATCGAATTGTCTACAATATAGAAAAGAGCCTTGAGCAAAATAGATATTCACTATTTGAGGGCATTACTTAATTCCCATTATGTCATAAATAGAAAATACTTCTTTGGAAGTAGCCTGGAATAAGCAGCTTTTGGCAAAAAAAAAAAAAAAAAAAATGAAGATCCTGTTAGAAGAGATTTGCAGATTCCAGAGGCTTAAGGGATCTGCGAGGATCACTATACAATCCGGAAGAATAAAACACTATTATAATGCCAGCGAGATCTTAAGCTTCAGTTTCGAAATTAGATATATATGTTTTTCACATTCTTTTCAAGCATTTCAAGTTGCCACAGGCTATCAGGAATCACCTCACACCAATGCTTCAGAAACCACAATGCTATTCAAAAGTTTAGAAAAGGGCACTGAAAGTATGCAGTGTTAAATTACATCTATATGATAATTATAGTCAGAGTATATTTACACAAACTGAAAATTGACCCATAGTTGAAATAATACTGGCCATTAATAATAGCAACATAGTTAGCACTAGAGTGAATATTCTTTGCTTACATTCACAATAACAACCACAAATGCCGCATGAGAGAATTAATTCAAAAACACAGTGCAGTGGTGTTCGTGTGTTTTCCCAACTTCCTCAGGTGTTCTCTGAAGCCTCCTGTAGTCTATTAATGACACGACCGTAATGTGGAGTTTTCCAAATCTACCATAGCTCTAGCCAATAGTAACAAACACCCCACATACCTTGTTAAGGGCTGCCAGCATTAACATAAGAATTCCAGAATATGAAGAGAGTTGTTTGAAGTGTATAAATTGCTGCCTACAAAAATAACTCACATTACATTCCCTTTGGCTGAATTTTTATAGTCTATGTGATTAACTCTTACTGAAACAACTTTTTCTAGAGAGCGGGGAGATGCAACACACAGAAGCAAGAAAAAACTGAAGATTTACTCTTACTTTAAAATCGAAGTAACGTTGCTTTAACTCCAGGGCATCGTCATGAAGGTACCCAGGGAGATACCCCAGGAGCATGTGAAATGTGGAAGTGGGGTATTTTAGCCACACTTGATAAGGTCTGTCCTCTCCCTCCATTGAACCAAGCACACTTGCTTTCATATGCCCTTATTGCCCAATGCTTTTGGAATGACCGAAATAAGTATGACTGAAACCCAACAAAGGAGAGGCTGATTTGAGGTTACCCTTAGTTAAAGTTTAGTGGATTATATGTGCATAGTTCATAGTTATTTTAAGCAGACATAATTTATCGCTTGCCTTCTCAGTGTGTAAGGGCTTCCATGAACATGTCCAGAGTCCCGGTGCCAATTCACTTTGGGCATGCAGGCTCTGGCCCAGAGGATGCTCCATGAAATGAAACATGCCCTCCAGCCTCTGGCATCAGATGTATGAAGCAGTGAGGGAGCCACGAGGCTTGGAATGGATGAAGTCGGATGGCAGCCCGTAAAAAATCCTCCATTATCAGCAGTGTAAAAAGGTCATGGTGGATTCGGTTTTCAACAACACTGAGTCAAAATGGAAGGTCTCTCCTCGGAGAAAGGTATTTTAAAATAAGGCATGTAAAAGAACGTGCTAGACATTTAAAAAAAATCCTTATGGGTGGGAATGTAGCAACACAGAGTTAATTGGAATTCCTGTCAGGAATTGCAAAACCTCCCCTACACAAGAAAATCGCTCACAGGTGGAAAAACCCTAACGAAGGCCTCTCAAATAGCAATCCTAAAATTATATACGGCATATCCAAAAAAGAAAAAATAAAGATATGACTGAAAATTTTCTGAACTAGCAAAAATAAAAATTAAATTGTGATCAGGTATGATAAATACATGTGAATTATCATATGAAAAGGTTATGAAAGTATCGAGCCCAAGAATTAGGGGAGATAAGAATGGAGAGGTCAGGTAGTGAATAATGGAACTATTTTTGTGATTCACTGATGTTTTTAATCTGTCAGCTTTTTAAAAATTGTAATTCTTCCCTTTCTCATACAAATACTCTAATTTTTCATCTAACTTCATGATTGTCCTTTTGTATTATCTTCCCTGAGAAGAACACGTTATACTGTCGATGCTTCAGGTTTTCACAAATCCTGAATCTACCCAGTTGTATAAGAGATAGTGGATTGTCGTTATTTTAGAATCAGAGAAAATCCACTCTGGCAAGGAAAACTGTAAATATGGAATTCTTGAGACTGTTTTCTATTTAAACGGGAAAGTAACTTCCATGAGGACATTAAAAATTCCAAATGAAAATGCTAAGTTAAATAATTTCTGTTTCTGGAATGATCTTAGACTGCTCAGCTGGTACCAAGTGAGAAAGGAGGGGAAGGTGGCAATAATCCTGAGCCAATGTTATCAGAAATTTATTTTTCAGGGCTGCAAGTTGTAGGAAATACTGAAACTATATGATTTTCAGTTACTTTCAAGTCTAGTCATGAAATCAACACCTCCGCATCTTCTGAGCTGAGGGAAGAATAGGTACTAACAGGCATGACCTTTCCAGGCTCTAGTGTGCCCTATCTGTAGATAGACCCAGAGAAACTGAAAGTGAAAGATGTTATCAGAAAAGAGAAGAGACTGAGCCAAGCCTTGGTGAAAAATATGTACACAGTTGTCTCAAATCCCCCTTATGCGGAAGGGAGTGTTGGGTGAGACAGGACTTCTCCAGAGTGAAAATGTACATCATTAGCTGGGAAAATTTCCCCAAAACTCAGTTCCTCAGAAAAGAAGCGAGATGAGCCAGATGGGCTCCAAGGCTGTAAGAGAAAGAGACCAAGAGCACATAAGATCCTTAAACATGCCATGCTACAAAAGTTTCAGAACGTAACAGAGGAATGATCTTTGGTTGGGACAATCTAGAATGTCTGCAGGTTGAGAGAATGGCAATATTCCCGCCTTACTGCATAATTAGTGCAGTTATAGAACACCCCATGAAATATAGGATCCCCAAATATCTAGAGCCCTGAGACATTTGGTAAATTGAGGCAGATACATTTCTGAAGATGACATGAGTGGAACCCCATATACTCTAGCACAGACAGCCACCTTGCTCACACTTAATAGGCTTGTTTTCATCTTGGAGGAATCATCTCCCAAATGTGGAAATCTAACTGGGCCATATCCACATAGATACCTGGAAAAAATTGGTCTTGTGTTCATTGCTGTGCTATTTCGAGAACTTACCTTGCTAAAGAATCAAATAACCATTTCAGAAAATAAAACAGTGGCTGGTATATACGGGCAGCACTTGTTTTTAGCATCTAATAGCTGAGGTAAGATATGCAGACTATACACAAAAGTTATGCTACAAGGAAGGGAATGATTAATAAATGATCCCATAGAACCATATGAAATTACTAGCATCAGTTGCATTTGAACCATTAAAAAATGGCAATTTCTTATGATTTGTCTCGAGAAAAACAATATTGGTTCAAGATAAGCTAAACACATTCTGTAAGTCCTCCATTCCTGGAAAACCTATGACAAAAAGAACTTATACAAATGCCTGTATGTATCCACTCATGTGTGTGTTCACAGCTAAAGTAGCAAACAGGGAGTGGAACCTGGCAGGAAAGGGAAATTACAGCTAGGAATTGAAAGGTGAGTCCAGTCACTAGGAGTGACCACAGCAAACATCTCCTCTATCAGTGCACAGAGATGGATATGGAAATCCAAAGAAGCCCCAGGAGCATGCAAGGTGGTGATTGGTAGCTTCCACCCTTGATCCAGAAAGAAGCAGCAGTTAGAAGTCTAGGACATTGCTCCCAATGTGTGGCGAACCCTGGAAACAGCAAAATCACTCACACGCAGAAAAATAGCTAGTGAGGCATTTCTTGCAACATACTCACCTCCTTTGACATCTCATCTCAGGTGCGGATGTTAAAAACAACAGTGGCCCCCAAACATTCTTCCAGACGTATGTACACGAGATATTCAAGAGAAACAACAAAATAAGCATTATGTTAAGAACAACTAATACCTTCAGAAAAATAAGTGACCATGTTATGTTCAAGAAACAAGAGAAGGCTGTCAACTAACAATAATGTAGGTATTGTATATCAATATTTACATATACAACACGTATATTTACATATGCATGCGTTGCTGATAACTTTTGAAAGCTTAATAGGTGGTCAAAGTGTATAAGGATAAAAAGAATTCTCACCTAGATCAAAAAGTAATTTTCCCAGAATGCAATGCAAATATGGTAGAGAAAGAAGGGTAAAAAGGAAAGAATAAGAGTCAGATAAAGCATGCTGACAAGTCCCAGCATCTGCCTCCTTACAGAATTAAAGAAGAGAAATGGAAAATGGTGGATATTAAAAATAAACAAAACCAAAAACAATTATTCCAAAAAAATTAATACCCGAGTTTTTGGATTGAAAGAGTCCATTAAAAGCCAAGTAAGATATAAAGATTAAAAACAACTAGCACATGGGCACATATCAGATACTGAAGGACAAAGGATAAAAAAGGAAAAAAAAACATCTAGGAGGTCCTAGGTGAAAAAAAAAATCCCCAGAAAGAAACAAAACCAAACTGAAATCTAACTTCTGACATTAACGCTGTATAAAAGAAGACTGCAGCATAGTGTATTCAAAGACTTGAAAACAAAATACATTTTTAAATATTACCCACAACCTTATGTCCAGGTAATTTTTGCCAACCCAAGTCTAGAAAAAATCTCCAGGAAACTGGAAGATCATGAAATTGTACATCTAAAACATAATGTCAAATTACAAAAGACAGAAACTAATGAAACTGAATTAGAAACTGACAAATTAATGATCATTGTAAATGTCTTTAAATACAACTCTAGGAAAAGAAAAATCAAGTAAAAAACCACAGACAATTTAATTGACACAGTTGAAAGCATTATACATGTATTAACAGACACAAAGAAAATATTCGCAAAAATGCTCACATAATTGATGAAAACAGAAAATGTTAATGTAGTCCTCCAAATAATGCATGTAAGCCATGTTTACTAACCACAATGCCATAAATTAGAAATCTAATGTGAAACTTAGAAAATAATCAAAAAGGCCGGATGCCTGAAATTTCAATAATATACCCCAAAACTCTACCTGATTTAAAAATTAACTAAAAATGAAATTACTAAAACAGAACAATATAACATTATGTTCATCAAAACTTCTGGAATAGAAAAAAAATAATTTGCAGGAGTATTTATAGTTTTTTTAATGTTTTATTTATTTCTAGGAGAGAGAGAGAGAGAGACAGCGTGAGCAGGGGAGGGTCAGAGAGAGAGGGAGTCACAGACTGAAACAGGCTCCAGGCTCCAAGCCGGCAGTCAGCACAGAGCTGGATACGGGGTTCGAACCCACGAACCGTGAGATCATGACCTAAGCGAAAGTCGGACGCTTAACCGACTAAGCCACCCAGGCGCCCCAAGAATATTTATAGTTTTTAACTTTTGAAAAGATTTCAATTTAAAATGGAACCAGAGGATATGAAATGAAGAATCTCACACTGGTGTCCTCCAAAGAACTGAACTGAAGAGCTGAGAGACTGATTTCCCATAAATGCCTCACTTACGGAAGACAGACCCTTGTCTTCTGACCAATGAATATCCACCAAGAATTTCTCCTCAGCCTCAAGCCAATGAACTTACTGCTTGAACTACGGAGGGGCGTTCCCCTTCTTTGCCTTCCTTGCCCATAAACACAGGCCATCCCAAACCTCGACGGACTTGCCTGTAGCTTGCTACAGCATACATTCTCCGAATTGTAATTCCTCTACTATTCTCCCTCCAATTATTTCTGGTAGTTTGGAATTGCCTCGGTTTACCTCTTGATTTAGGCTGATGGATTTAAGAAAATAAAAAGGAAAACCAAATATATATATAAATATATATAGTATAACCAATTAATATGAAAAAAATATGTTAGGGAGATGGAAAACAAAACCAATTCATCAATAAAATGAAAAGTTGGTTCCAGAGAGCTAATATATCAGATTGATGTTAGCAAAAAGTCAAGAAAAATCAAGAGAAGTTAAAAATTAACATCTTAAATGAAAAATAAAATATGATAAATTAAAATATTAAAGAAAAAGTCTAAGTATTGCCATATAGAAGTATGAAAATTGAGATGAAACGGCCCAAAACATAGACTTCTAAATTGGAAATGAATATGCAACACACACACGCACACACACACACACACACACACACACACACACGCACACACCTTGGTAGTTAAATACTGATAAGACAACTACCTTTAAAAATGTAGGACTTTACACTATTTTTAGATTTTATTTTGAAACAATAAGAATTTTCAGAAAGATTGTAAAACTAGTACAGAAAGTTCCTATATGCATTTCATCTCGCACTCTTTAATATTAACTTCTTCCATAACAAAACTTTATTAAGACTACGTAATTCACATGAATATAATCTCACAAACTAAAATGAAGACATATTTGACTTCTCACTAGTTTTTTCACTTTTTCCCCTTTAGTTACAGGATTCAGTACATTGCATTTACTTGTCATGTCTCCTTAATCTCTTCCAATTCATCAAAGTGCTCTGTTTCCTTGTTTTTCATGATCTTGACACTTTTGGAGAGGTCTAGTACACTATTTTGTAGAATGTCCCTCAATTTGGGTTAATCTTATTTCTCTCATGCTTAGGTGGAAATTATACATTTTTGGCAAGAATGCCAAAGAAATATCTGTCCTTCTCAGTGTATTAGAAGTACATGATGTTTATACAGATTGTATTTTTTTAATTTTTTTTAATGTTTTATTTATTTCTAGGAGAGACAGAAAGACAGCGTGAGCAGGGGAGGGTCAGAAAGAGAGGGAGTCACAGACTGAAACAGGCTCCAGGCTCTGAGCTGGTAGTCAGCACAGAGCCCGACGCAGGGCTCGAACCCACAAACCGTGAGATCATGACCTAAGCGAAAGTCGGACGCTTAACCGACTAAGCCACCCAGATGCCCCTATACTGATTGTATTAATCTTGATCACTTAAGGTGGTGTCTGCTTGGCTTCTCTACTGGTAATTACTATTTTCCCCCTTGTATTTAATAAATATCCTGCTTTTTCTCACAGTCTTGCCTATCAAAGGTAGCACCCCTTGGTAGAATTTTCCTGCAACAATTCCATTCTGTGTTAACGGTGATGTTCCATTTTCTTCATTTTTTCCTACATTTATCCACTGAAGGTTTTCTGTAAGGAAGACGTGTCCCTTCTTCCTCATTTAATTGTTAAAACATATACTTTTGTCAGTATGAATTTATAAATGTGTATTTTATTCTGTAAATTTTGTCCAATATTATCATGATTTTGTGATTTAAAGTATTTCAGCTTTGGCTACTGGGACAAATATAATTGTGCAATTGACAAATTAAAGTGTACAACATGGTATTTAATATACATGTATATTGTGGAATGATTACCAAGATCAAGATAATTCACATGTCCAACACCTCACACAGTTAACATTATGTATTTGTGTATGTATGTATGTATGTATGTATATACTTATTTGAGTAATTCCTTACTTTCTAGAACTACATCTAATTGCAGGCATTTACTCTGCACCAGCCTTGGAATCAACCCCTTTTCAAGGAATCCTGGGTCTTTTAATTTGGAGAATGATATTTAGATACAAAGGTCTGGGTTCTAAGTATGCTCATTGTTAATATAGTGTCATTGAATATAGACCTCAGCAGATAAGGCAAGAAAGTATGTGTCTCTACCAACCAACACAGACACAGGCATTATCTATCTATCTATCTATCTATCTATCTATCTATCTATCTATCTATCTACCTATCTATCATCTATCTATATCTATCTACTATCCATCTTTAAAAAACATAGGCTTACAATGACCTCTGATTTAATTCCTACATGAGGTTCATTATAGCCTTTCCCTTTCATTATCCATATCTGCTCTAACAGTAAGAAATTTGATACATACAATACATATTCAATAATCTCAATACATACAATATATTCACTTATTTATTTGATCCTGTTATAAACAAAAAATATTTTCAGGATTCTTATATCCATACTCCTAAGAAAAACAGATTTATAACCCAAATTTAGATTTTATGTCCAATGCAGTTTTTCTTTACGTCTTAGAGTATTTAATCAGATTCTGATTTCCAAAGTACTTAGGTTAATTATTTTCTTAGCTACCCTCAATACTCTTATTTTTTTCCTTTTTTTAATATCATATATTTGTATTTCTCCCATATTCTGGTTGATTTTTTAAATTTGAATATAGTACAGTTCATTCTTTGTGGTGTCCATTGGTTTTAATATTCTCTTCCACTGCTTGTATTTAATCAAGCCCCACTCCTATCCCTGGCAATCATCGATCTCTTTTCTGTTCCTATAGTTTTCCTTTTCCAAAAAATTGTATAAACTGAGTCAAACAATACATAGCTCTTGGGCCTGTCTCCTTCCAATAGCAAAATGGATTTAAGATGAGTTCCTTGATGAATCAATAATTCATTTCTTTTTATTACTGACTCAGATTTCATTGTATTGTTGTGCCTTATAAAGTTTGATTATTCATACATCAGAACAACATCTAGAATTTTATCCAGTTTTAATTAATTATGAATAATGTGGATATAAATATGTACATGTAATTTTTTGGTGTAAATATAAATTTTCGTTTCTTTTAGGTAAATACCAATGTGTGGGATTGCTAGGCCATAAGAAAACATATGTTTAACTATATGATAAATTACCATATTATCTTCTACAAAATTGTTCTGCCATTTTCCATTCCTGGCATCATTATGAGAGAGGTCCAGAGATTCTGTAGCTTCACCATTGCTTCATTATAGTCAGTATTTGTTTGAATGTTTATTTAGTTTTGAGAGAGAGAGAGATGAAGTGCAAATGAGGAAGAGGAAGAGAGAGAGGGAAACATAGAATCCAAAGCAAGCTCCAGTCTTTGAGCCATCAGCACAGCTCGAACCCATGAACAATGAGATCATGACCTGAGCTGAAGTCTGATGCTTAACCAACTGAGCCACCTAGGCATCTTAGTCAATATGTTTTTTTTCTAAATTAAACATTCTACTACGTGTGTACTGGAATATCACTGTAGTTTCCATTTACATTCACCCAATGACTGCTGATTTTGAGCACCTTTCACATACCCTCTAACCATTGGTACATCTTCTGTGATGAAGTGTCTGTTTAAAGAGTTTGTTTATTTCTAGGTGGGGAGGTTGTTCATTTTCTTATTGTTTAGTGTTGGTGTTCTTTATTATGGATATAAGTCCTCTGTGAGAAAGGTGATTGGAAAATCTCTGCTACCATTGTCTTTTCATTCTGTTGATAATGTCTTTCACATGGCAAAGATATATCAGATTATAATCCATAATATGTAGGTATATATCAGATCTATAATACCTTTATTTAAAACAAAAGTGTGTTGGGGCGCCTGGGTGGCTCAGTAGGTTGAGCATCCGGCTTTGGCCCAGGTCATAATCTCACAGTTCGTGGGTTTGAGCCCCGCGTCAGGCTCTGTGCTGACAGCTAGCTCAGAGCCTGGAGCCTACTTCAGATTCTGTCTCCCTCTCTCTCTGACTCTCCCCTGCTCTCTCTCTCTCTCTCTCAGAAATAAATAAAAAAAATAAAAAAACAAAAAAAACAAAAGTGAGTGAGGTCTAGAATATCTGGTCTACACTTAAAAAAAAAAAAAAAGACCCAGCAGAAGAAAATTTTCCCCCATTTGATGGAAAGTAGTTTTTTGTTTTGTTTTGTTTTTTAAGCCTTTTGAAAAGATACATATCAGATTGGAAATCTATGAGCTAGGAAGATATAACTGATGATACAGCCATAATGATCAGGTATGTGGTGAATGAGATTTATAAGCAGAGGAAAGAACATTTCATTTAATCACAGTAAACATATTGACCTCTTTGTATCAAAAGCTGATATAAATTAAAAGATAAACAATTTCATGGAGAAGGATTTTAACTTGGACAAGAAGCAATTGACAGTTGAGATGATTTAGGCATATCCCCATTTTTGAAAATAATATAATGATGGCTTTCTGCCATCTCATAACATCTAGATGCACTGCCGCCAAGAGACAACTGAGTTGTGCATTCAAAGTGTAATAGCAATGTGACATTTCTCAAATTTTCAGAGAACTTGAAGGTGTCTTGGTACTCTGAGTAAAAATCAAAATAGCCTACATTTTCGAATTTGTAAAAGAAGAGGACATCCTGTATTTGGAAAAGCATTTTTTAAAAAACTCCAGTAGATGGCATAAATACCCCTATTTTCAGGTGTTGTCTAGCATTCTTAATCATGAGAAGGATGTTCTTGCTCTCCAGACAGAGGGAGGAGGTAAGGGGAATGTTCTCAGATGCTGCTGAAAAAGCTATTGGTCTTGATTTAGAAATAGGCCTCCGCTTTTGTAAACAGAAGTGACTGATGTGATGTGCTTGTCATTGGTGACTTCGGAGATTTTATAGGAGTGGAATTTAGAGTTACTGGGTTCTTTATATATGTACGTATCCTAAACAAAATTCTTTTTAAATATACATACTTAAAAGAAATATAATTGTGGATATGGCATACTTCCACTAAATCCATGGAAATTAAGTGCTGAAGGCTTACAAGTAACCCTACTAATTTAGTAGTCCAACTAATATGGGGTAAGAATCCCTGTTTGACCAAAAGAGATTGTCCAGATTCATGACGGTTTCTTACATAAGGTATTATAAACCAGATCACGTCATTTTAGCTGGCGTCATCTACTGATGTTTCCTTAGTCATGTAGCTCCAATCACTTCACATCATCTGCATATTCTAATTATATTTCAGTTCTTTTCTACATGTTTTTTAAGTTTATTTATTTTGGGAGACAGAGCACACATGAATGGGGGAGGGGCAGAGAGAATGGGAGAGAATCCCAAATAGGCTCTGCACTGTCATTGTGGAGCTTGACAGAGGGCTTGATGCGGGGCTCAAACCCACAAACCATGAGATCATGACCTGAGCCAAACTGAGTCAGTCTATAGTCACTGGAGTCAGTCACTAGAAACTGAGTATAGTCACTAGATAAAAGTAATGACTGGCCCCTTTGAAGGGCATCACTTTCCGTGTATTCACAAAAAAGCACATACACACTCATACCATTACATCACTTCTGCCTTAGTGTGGTTTAAATCACAACAGTTTGGGCAAGGAGAGGTTTATTTCTTTCTCAGTGAGAAATCCAGACCTAGACTCTTCTGGGGTTCAATGCTAAACAAAGTCATCAGAACTCGTGCTTTTTCTATCTGGCCAGTGTTCCATCTAATCTGTAAGCAGCCCCCCTCAGCTCACAGGTGGAGGGAACTTCTCCAGATGCGGCCTGATGACAGTGCTGTGTGTCAGAGCATGCCTCCCTTTCCAGCAATGGAGAAAATGTTCTAAAAAGGCCTTCAGGAGATGTCCCTTTACATCTCATTGTCCTAGGCTATGTATGGTATATGAGAATACATTATCTTAAACTAAGCTATATTTATCCACTGGTGATGGGTTGGACCCCTGTGGGACATGATCTCATGGCACACAAATGCAACCAGGGCATGGAAAAAGAGAGACTGGGCTGTTGGGCTGGCATCTAGAGATGACAACTTCTTTTATAGTCAGGTCTCAGGTTATATAGTTCCACATTAATGAGGCCTTCCCTGACCACCCAAATGCATTCCATTTCCATTTCCCTTGCTCTCGCCATTGTTTTCTCTTCCCACATCTTGACTTCTTTATTCCAAGAACATACTCTCTTTCAAAAATCTTCTTATTGTTTCTCCACCCTCTCCCTTCCCCTGCTATAAAGTGAGCCCTTTTAGAGTAGCAACACTGTGTGTCTGTTCACCACCACTTTCCCAGTGCCTGGAACTGGTTCCTCGTGAGCCCTAGATGTAATTATTTAAGAAATAATGAATGGATGCAAATATGAATAGAGGCAACCTGATCTTTATTGGCTACTTTTTTTTTTAACAGGATAGAGGAGATTAGTGAGGAATTATCTTTTTCTCTGGGGACATGGTTTTGGCATAGAATAAAGGGCATTCAGAAACTTAACAAATAGGAGAGAACATTGGAGATGGAGGAGGAACATGGGAGGTCATGGTTGGCTATAGAAAATAATATTCCTTAGGAATATAGGGTCAGCTGGACCACAGCTGAAGAAATTGGAAGATTGGACCTCAGTAAATCTGAAATTTTAGGAGTTTGTTTTTAGTAGAAAAAACACTTTTCTTGTGTAGCTGCTTCTGGCTTTGTCACTTTCCAATATGCTACATTGGGCATCTTATACGTTTTCTGTAAACTTTAGTAGTATCTCTGAATTTTGGCTGCAGAATTTGCAGGGTCTATTAGAAAGAACATGAGAGTTGAGGTCAAAGATCTGAGTTGAAATGTTGACTCCAGGAACAAGTGGCTTTTCTTCTTCTTTAACTTTCTTAATCCTTTACCTTGACTTCTTTGAACTTTGGCTTCTTTAAGTGCAAAGTAGATATGAAAGATACCAAATACCACAATGGGTCCTGTTGCAGCCAAGTGTAAATGTTTAACTATGTGGATCCAACATTTCCAAATTTTAAAAGTTGATCATTAATTCATGAAACACACATATGCTTACACACACACACACACGACTTAGTAGTGTGCTTAGAAACAATGTCATCTAGGTAAATTTTTCCAAAACTAGGCAAATTGCCACCATTCCCTATTAGTACTTTTTGTTTCCCCTAACATACTATTTATGATACTTTCTATTTATCTCTGTAAGATATTGAAAACTACAGAAAGTCAAGCATATTGTCATTCTTGAGTGTTCTCTCTCTCATTCTCTCTCTATACATATTTTCTCTCCTCTATTTGGTCCCAGGCCATGGCAATACGTACTCAACAATTATGTGCTGAAAGAATGAATATGTAAAATATTTGCCATACAAATAAGAAAGTTTCTGAAAACTAATGTCTTTTGAGTCTATCCTCCAAGAAAATAATAATAGCTTCACAAAGGGGGATAAATCTATTGACAAATATGTCCCAAGGAAAGGACAACAGCCACTGAGAAGCAATGGATTTCTCCAAAATGAATATAGGAGGCCAGCAGCAAATGGCAACCGCCAAAGGCAAGAGCAGATTACTTGGACATTTTGCTTTCAAACGTTGTGTTATTTGCTGAAAGAGCCTGGACCTGCTACCAGGTAGGTATTAACTATTGGTAATTACTGACACTCTTAGAAAATGAGTAGAGATGAACAGAAGAGGTGTGATGATGACCGTAAGCTGGTTTATTAAGGACAGCTCTCTCAAGAATCCACTCTGCCCAGTTTTCAAAAGGATCTGTTGAACAGGTTCAGATCCATGTAGTATTTCACCTTGGTAGTTCAGCAGGAAGTCCACGGTCACTAGTTTTTCTCTGAACTGAAGAAGGATACGCAGTGAGCAAATTTTCTCATCTGTAATAATATTTGTTGTATTTTTTTTTTATGAACTAGCCAGGAATTTTTAATAACTCTAAGATGAGAAGTTCTCATGGTCACCCCTTTATCCTTTATGAATCGGAAAGCAAAATGGTTCTAGACTGTTTTTAACAAAGTAATCCATAAAGCAGTATTTAACAGTTAAAGAATAGTGGGCCCTGGGTTCCTGGCGTCTGTCGGTTAAGCGATCTACTTCAGCTCAGGTCATGATCTCACAGTTTGTTAGGTTGAGCCCAGCTTAGGATTCTCTCTTTTCTCCCTCTCTCTCTGTTGCTTCCTGACTCATGCTTTCTCTCTCAAAATAAATAAAATAAACTTTAAAAGTAAAAAAAAAGAATAATGAGCACTGAGTCAACACTAGACCTGGACTAGTTACAATTTCCACTAATTAGCTGGGTTACTTTGGGCAAGTCATTTCACCTTCCTACTCTTCCATTTCTTCAGATTGAAGATGTTTGGATGGTTTCTAGGTTTCTTTTCAGTTTTAAAGTTCTTAATTAAGAGAGAAGAGGAATTAAAAAAATAATCCTTTAGAGGTCTTTTAAATCTTTTAGAGGTCTTTTAAAGAATCCTTTAGTCTAACTCAATTTAACAATAGTGTTGCTTATAAGAAGGAAATGGAATAGAAATAAAGTCAAAAGAGCAGAATGTGTGTATGTTTGAAACCATACAAATCACACAAAAATCTTTGCCAAGACAATGACTTTTGTATTGGGCTACTAACTCTTGGTTAAGTAAACAGTCTAGAAAGAAAAGGGTAATTGGAGAAAGATATCTTGTTAATAAAACAAAAACAAAACAAAAAGGCAGATAAACAAGAGGAGGAAGCAAAGACAGGCTCTCCGCAGGATGGGCAGCTCATGGCATGAATGAAGATGGACTGGGAACTTTGCAGGTGAAACCGGTGCCATCTTTGCTAGTTTTTTCTATGAATCATGGGGTTTGACCAGTAATGTTTCATTAGCATCAATGAAGAGACACTTCTTTCAAAATCTTGCTTGAATGTTTCATCACTTTTAACAACTATTTTGTCCAGATACCTCCCATGTTCTTTGAAATGCTACAACTTAAAAAAAAAAATGTTTATTTTATTATTTTGAGTGAGAAGGGAGGCATGAACAGGGTAGAGGCAGAGAGAGAGGGAGAGAGAGAAAGAATCCCAAGCAGGTTCCATGCTGTCAGCTCAGAGACTGACTCGGGGCTTGATCTCACAAACCGTGAGACCAGGACTTGAGCCTAAATCGAGTCTGATGCTCAACCGACAGAGCCACCCAGCCTCCCTGAAAAGCTGCGACTTTTGGAAAATGGTACAATGTCACTTCTTTTGCCCCCTCCCTACTCCTATGGTTTTGAGAGTAGGGTTAATGATACCAGCTGAAGAGCATGGATATAAGACTCTATTGTCTTGACATGAGTAACAGGGAAAGTTACTGTAGCATATGTGATACATCATGAGGATATTGAGATGAGTCAGGAAAGTTATCAATTAGTATATATATATATTTTTAAATATATATATATATATTTAAATATATATTTAAATATATATATTTTTAAATGTTTTATTTATTTCTAGGAGAGAGAGAGAGACAGCGTGAGCAGGGGAGGGTCAGAGAGAGAGGGAGTCACAGACTGAAACAGGCTCCAGGCTCTGAGCTGGCAGTCAGCACAGAGCCCGACGCGGGGCTCGAACCCACGAACCGCGAGATCATGACCTAAGCGAAAGTCGGACCCTTAACCGACTAAGCCACCCAGGCGCCCCCAATTAGTATATATTTTTGATCTCTCTGGACAAATGCATGAGTGGATAGGGAGAGTATATTTATTTTTAGGGTGATTCTCATAACCCAGAAGACTGGCTATACAGACAGAATATTTTTTCTCTTTTCCTGATGAAAAATGAAAGAGAATATAGGGAACACATGGATAATGTTGTAGGTTTCATGAAACAAGAGTTGATATTCTAGACCATGATCTACAGCATCAGAGAGAGAATCTCCCAACGAGGTACAGAGTGTTTCCCATTAAAATCAGGGAATAAGTGTTTAAAAGGAGGTTTGTTGATCTGATTAAAAGGGCTTACACCCAAAATATAGGGGCTGAAGAAGAATGTACGATGTTACATTGAAAAGCTGGATACTATGACCTTGGAATGGAAGGCTTAGGCCTGAACTGCCCCAGCATCCCTTCTCCCCATTTCTAGGAGTTAAAGCAAGCCACAGGCCTGGCCTAGACCCAAGTCCCAGTTGTAGATGAGAGAAAGAAGGTTTTGGGAAATGTTAATATCATACTACAGGTTGTACTGATAGAAATGCTATAGCACAAATTTGTCTGATTCCATATCTCATTTCATCTCAGACTGCCGCCTGTGTTAAGTTCATCAAAACATTGAATAAGAAATGTTATGGGGACACCTGGGTGGCTCAGTCGGTTGGGCATCTGACTTTGGCTCAGGTCATGATCTCATGGTTCATGAGTTCGAGCCCCACATCGGGCTCTGAGCCTGGAGCCTACTTCGTATTCTGTGTCTCCCTCTCTCCCTGCCTCTCCTCCACTCATGCTCTGTCTCTCTCCATCTCTCAAAAATGAATAAATGTTTAAAACAAAGAAAAAAAGGAAAAAATAAATGTTACAATATTATTGGAAATAAGATGAAAATGCAAATTAGACAATTATCGTTTGATGTGGGCAATTTATAGGTATCATAACTCAGAGATTACCAAAAAAAAGCTTTAGTTCTGGTGTATTCAACACTTTTATCTATGGTTTTAATGTTTCATTAATTATGTCACTAAAAGTCTTCATAAAATGAAGCAAAATTCTCAAATGTAATTCATATTTTAGAACATAAGGTATCTATGAAATCGTTACACTTTTGGAAAAAGAAGAAAAAATGGAAGATTTAAATGAAACAGTAACAAAATTCATGTTTTAATATACTTCTTGTGAAAACAGTATACGGTAACCAAATACACCTTAGGCCAAAGTCCTTCATTTATTTCTATATAACCTCTATCTTTTTATTTCTATAAACCTGTTTGAAAACACATACATTGGGGTTATGTGATATATACTTGTTTACTTGAGGGATTTTTTTTTTCAGTTAGAAGAGTGGATTTTTCCCCAAATTTGTATTTTCCCAAAGTATATGTCTTTTAACTGCTGAGTTTTTGAGAAATGGTAACAGTGGCCTCTGATTCACTGCCTTCAGGTTCCAAGAATACATTTTGTTGTATCATGATTAGGTATTCAGAAGTTTTATAAGCAGGATACATCACAGTTTCGTCTCTTTGACCAAAGAATAGACACGAGCATACTTAGAATGAGTCGACAGAACGTGGTTAAGGCAGCATTGTGGGTACAAATGTACCAATGGATAGAGAGGGAGAAGCTTATCCTCATTGACAAAGGAGCACCCCAGACAGACAGTAGATGAGGCCTAGATAGCTAATAGGTGGTCTGCACAGCATCCGCTCCAGTTCTGGCCTAACACAGGCAACAAAGGCCCCAGGGGAAACCAGATAACCCATCCCAAACTCTCTGGGCATCTTAAACCTGTCTGGGAAAGGCTGACCCTTGGAAGACATTATGGGAGCATTTTCAGTCTGAAGCATGAGTCATTTTTACATTAGAGAATTAATATATAGTTCTTTCATTATTGCTCTCTCTCATTCATTGTTTTCTGTTTCTGGAGTAAATATTACAGTTTCTGAATACATGCTCTGGTTTCTCTCGCTCTCTTTCCCCATCCTCCTCCCTTATATGTGTTTTATTTGGGGGGCTGTTTGTTTTATTTACTTTTTAAAATTTACTTCTAGGCAAATTATCATCATGATAATTAATCCTCCTGCCATATCTGTTCAGGTAGTGAATGTTTCAATTTTGTTGTTACAGTAGTTTTTATGATTAGTGTGTACAATTGTTTCTTCTTAGCCACTTTTTTCATTTTTTTAACTTTATTTACTTTGAGAAGGGGAGGGGCAGAGAGAGAGAGAGAGAAAGAATCCCAAGCTGACAGCACAGAACCCGACACAGAGCTTGATTTCACAAACCGTGAGATCATGGCCTGAGCCAAGATCAAGGGCCAGATGTTTAACTGACCGAGACACCCAGGCACCCCTCAACTTTTCTCATTTTAGAACTGTAACAGAACAAGAAGGAGCAGCGTTTTTTACGTTTCTTTTTTTTCTATTTCTTGTGGTGGCTCTTTTTATACCTCTACTTTATTACTTATTCTCCTCAAATACTTTTTGACTCTTGATGATCTGTTAATGGGTGTATGTAAGAGTCTACATCAGTATTGGCAAGTGGGATGGGCTTCCGCGGCTGCTGCAATACTTGGTGGTACCTGATGATCTGACCAACTGTGTAGAAAGCCCTCAGTGTAGAAAGCAGACTGTCTTGAGAGGCTGGTCAGGATCTCTCCGAGTTGGCAGGGATCTGGCTTTTGGTGAGGTGGTGTTCCTTATTTACTGTGGCAGGAAATTACTTGGGGACTTTCCTTTGTTTCTCTTTCTGGTCTCCAGTTCTCATGTTGGAAGTAGCAGTCAACCTACTTCATTTAGAAACCTGCTCTTACGGCCTTACTGATGCAGGACATTAATGCTGGGCCACTGAGACTACACTCTGAAACAGCCGTCCTGAAATGTTTGGTCATATTCCCTCTCTTTTGCCCTTGGGTTACTAATCTTGGTTTATGCTGTCGCTGCTTAAGGGTTTTCCTGTATATGTACACATAGCTCATATTTTCTGCAGGTTACAAGTTCAACAAGTCAATTTTTTTTCTATCTTTTGTACATCTTCCTTTTTCAGGTCCACTGATGGTATCCATGGAGGCTTTCTGGTGGCTATCAATTATCTCTTAATCTTATAGTTCTTTCATTTTAGATAGATTTTGGTATTGAAGAAAGAGGTACCTATCAGCTTTTCTGAACCTGGGTCCGAAGTCTGTCTCTAAAATGTACATTCAGTTGTGTCTACACTAGTGGGAAATCAAAGTAATAATGATAAGGGAAAAACAAATTCATTGATGAATATGATAATTAAGATATCATATTAAGATGGGCTCTTGGCTTTTGACTAGCGATTTCGACTACATGTTGAATGGAAATTGTTGGCATGAAGCAGTAGGAAACAGGCAGTGGACTGATAGGATATTGGAAAATAATCACTTGCTTGGATTAAAAAATATATATGGGCTATACCATTGCAGGTCAACACTACAGGGCCATAAGGGAAGGAAAAAATAATAATATTTCATCACAACATCTATCATTCATATGATGAGCCCTTTCCACTTTTCCCACTTATAATTCAACTCCAATGAAAGCAGAAACAAAACAAAAACAAAAGTCTCCCTCATTTTGCAAATAATTGTGGATTATAGAAGTTCAAAATAGGGGCGCCTGGGTGGCTTAATCGGTTAAGCGTCCGACTTTCGCTTAGGTCATGATCTCGCGGTTCGTGGGTTCGAGCCCCGCGTCGGGCTCTGTGCTGACTGCCAGCTCAGAGCCTGGAGCCTGTTTCAGTCTGTGACTCCCTCCTCTCTGACCCTCCCCTGCTCACGCTGTCTCTCTCTCTCTCCTAGAAATAAATAAAAATATTTAAAAAAAAAAAAAAGAAGTTCAAAATAGAGGGATAGGTTGATGTTCTACTTTTATCTTTTAAAAATTTATTTATTTATAAGATTATTTCTTTATGAATGATGGTAACCCCAATGTTGCCCTTAAATGATCCTCTTTTCTATGCTGTGATCTGGGACTCTCTATTTCATTGTTTTTCATTGGTGACCTGCTAATATGTTACTTCAGATAGCTGATCTAAATTGAACATAGATTTTTTTATTTTATTCCTTTATTTTTGTAAAATCCAAATAATTTTTATCAAGCAGGAATTATCTATCCAGTATTTTTTCAAATGTTTGTATTTTGTTTTAGAATGACTCTGGTAGATCATTTTTATCTTGCACACTAGCTCATTTTAACTGAAATTCTCATAATAGATACATTCTGAATATAATGCCCATGACTACCTCTATTTTCTGCATTCATTCAATTGAATCTCTTCTTATTCCACCATATTGAAAAGTACGATATAATTTCTCCAATGTGCAATTTTATCTGTATTTTTGTTTGCATCCCATATTCTTAATGCTGCTCTTCTATCTTCTCCATTGTTCTTTTCTCAGATGATTGAAAGGAACATCCGGAGGAAGCACAATCATATTCCCCAGTCCAAAACAATGCCACTCAAAACCACAGGATTCTTACCCTTTCAACGCTTACCACTCGGCCCACTGAGTCGGTTCTCCAAGGTTATAACTTCGTGGTGACTTTAACAGAAAAAAAAAACCTTTTACACTTTTATTACCCAATTCACAAAGGAATCTTGTCCTATTGTCTCTTTGTTCTTAATTTAAACTACAGTGCAACATCTTTTCTTTACCGGCTCACAATAGACAGTGTGGTATTCCATAAAGCATCCTGCTATCAGACTGCACTCACGGTAATCCTCTTCGCCAACAATTGCATTTTCTGCATTTTCCCTTGTGTAATGTTCTAGCAGTCTTGTGCGGTTGGTTTTCTACCCAAATGGCTTTCAAGCTGAGCACGTGCCTCTAATTCGCTTAAGCATTTGGGCAGCATGGGAATTATCTATTACTTAGGGTGCTTTCCGAGACCATATTTCTATCAATGAGATACTCATGCCCTCGCTAATCAGAGGGGGAAAATGGCGTAAGGTCACTATGTGTGTGCGTTCTAGACAAAAAGCATTTGAATCCTACTGATATATCAATGCATCCGGAACATTTAAATCACTCAGCTTCTGCCGGTCTAATCACAGCTGCGAAAATTGAATTAAAGGCTCTCTAATTTAGGTATCCTTATTTGACTTTGATCCTCATGTGTCTTTTCCTTTCCTCTTTGTCATTTTATTCATTTATTTATTTTTGGCAAACATATAGGCTATGTATACTTTTTTTGAAAGTGTCCTATTGTTGTTATAATGTCCAAAATTATAGATGTCAAGTGATCAGGCAGGGAAGCTGTTCCATGTATAAAAATTGCCCAAAAAAATTGCCATGAAATATTCATATCTTACTACCTCTGAGCCAACGAATGAAGAAACAGGATGATGAAGACATGTTAAAATAAGCTTCCATTTCCATGTTAAAAATGTTATCGTTTATACAAGTATCTTGGGGAAAGGCAGAGTAGACGTTTTAAAGAAGCATTCATTGATTATCTTCAGTATAAACAAAACACATTTTTATTCTCACAAAAAGAGAAAAATTAAAAGTTAAATATACATGGGGTGCCTATATTAAACATACATGGTGGTTCAGTCAGTTAAGCGTCCGACTTCAGCTCAGGACATGATCTCACGGTTCGTGGGTTCGAGCCCCGCGGCGGGCTCTGTGCTGACTGCCAGGTCAGAGCCTGGAGCCTGTTTCAGTCTGTGACTCCCTCTCTCTCTGACCCTCCCCTGCTCACACTGTCTTTTTCTCTCTCTCAGAAATAAATAATAAAATAAAAATTCAATATACAGGCTCCCCTCACTATCTAAATGTAGAGCAATCTTATGAAAACTTTAGTTAGCTTAAAAGGCGTAAGGCAAGGAAGCAATTGCCACTAATTTATATGAAAAAATTTTTTGAGCATTCCCAGACCCCACCCCCACCCCCCAAACCACCATTCGTAGGTTCTTCTGATACCTTAGGGTGCAATTTGGTAATGAATGAGCAAAATGCATCAAGATAAAGCCCAGATGCCCACAGGCACAGTTCAAGGCTCCGAAGCTAAGCGCGGAGACACTGAGGACTGTTCCGGGAGAAGGCGCTGGGTTGCGCCACTCTCGCGGTTAGGTGTTCTTGTGCCTTGTCTGTCTACAAGGCGGGCTGTAAAGCCAACACTGGGCCCAATCTGCTTTTTGCTTTTTCCGGTAAGCAAAAATCCCCTTCGGATTTCTTTCCGGGTACTGAAAGCAGGTACTAACATAGGCCTCTGGAGAAAAACAGTCTCAGAACACAAGCTTTCAAAAAACAGGTGTTACTTGTAACTAGAACCTTACCATCTAGATTTAACCTTCAATTACATTTACACTTCTCTGTCTCTGTCTCTGTCTCTGTCTCTGTCTCTCTCTCCTTCTCTATCCACCGGCCCCAGTTTCTCCTTCTTTCTCTTTCTGTTTCTAGCACTGTGGTTGAGTTCTTACTTTTCAGAATGCTTTAATATTTTTTTTATTTAGGGGCGCCTGGGTGGCTCAGTCGGTTAAGCATCCGACTTCAGCTCAAGTCATGATCTCACGGTTCATGGGTTCGAGCCCCTCGTCGGGCTCTGGGCTGACAGCTAGTTCAGAGCCTGGAGCCTGTTTCAGATTCTGTGTCTCCCTCTCTCTCTGACCCTCCCCTGCTAATGCTGTCTCTCTCAGAAATAAATAAAACATGTAAAAAATTTTTAAATATTTTTTAATTAAAAAATGTTCTTTATTTTGAGAGAGAAAGGACAAAAGGGGAAGGGGAGAGAGACAGAGAGACAGAGAGAAAGAGAGAGACAGACTCCTACTTAGGCAACCATGATATCCTGAACTGGGCCAAAATCAAGAGTCCCACCCTTAACTGACTGAGCCATCGAGGCGCCCCCCATTTTCTTTTAAGTAGGTTCCATGCTCAGTGTAGTGCCCAACACAGGGCTTGAACTCAAGTCCCTGAGATCAAGACCTGAGCTGAGATCAAGGGTCAGCCGCTTAACTGCCCAAGCCAACCAGGTGCTCCTTTGCAGAATGCTTTATATATTTTATTTAAAATTCCACTAATAAGAAAATGTGAATTTTTTCATGGTATTATTCTTTAGAGATGGATATAGACTATTCTATTCTACTGAATGGATATTGGTTTCTGTTTTTCTTTTTTGATGCTGGATATTTGCACTGGGGGAAGAGACTTCCCTTCGGACGACAGTTTTAGCTGCAGGGGCCATGCTGTGGCCCCTTCCTGATTCCTGTGATGCAACTGTGGAACTGATGGCATGAACACAGCTTCCCAGAAATGGTGGAGTGACCATCGGGATAGTCCTTGAAACCCTGGCAAATTTGTGGGGCAGACTCATTATAAAGAACTAAATTTCCCAGCACAGGCATTTATAAAGACACCCCCATCTATCATGTCATGAATCAATCCAATCCAAGATGGGGGATGGTCAGGAGGACACAGCTTTTCTTCCTGTTCTCGTTTCTTCAGGCAGTTCTGCACCACCAGCCTTTTCAAACGGGCAGCAATTCTCATACAAAAGCAATGACTCACCTTGTTTTCTGATGGCCCAAGACACTTGCCTTCACTGATAGAAGGTTCTCATACCATCTGCCTCTTCACATATTAAAGCCACCTTCCTGACTACAAAGTCTAGACCTTTCTCTTCAAGCATCAAGCCCTTCACGGAGCCTTTTTGCTGAGCCTCCATTTTCTCTTCTTTGGTTCCATGTAATCCTCTTTCCACTCCACTGGTAATGCCATTATATTTTTGGACCCCGTTTGTGGATATATCCAAGTTCTTTCCAATGGGCCTCCATGACCAGTATGAATAAGGACTTTAGCTGGATGCCCCCTTAGGTGACCTCAGACATTCTGTGAAAGTTAAAGATACATATCTCTTTTTTTTTCTCCCCAAAGGAGAAATTTGAGAGATTCTCTGGTATTAACAAGTCACACCCCTGGATTAGATTATGTATCCTGTTAATGGTCCATCCAGGGATGTGCCTCCCATATATTGCCTGATGTGCAAAGAAGTTATTTTACTTATTCCTAAACTAAGTGCAACTTACAATTCTAAATTCGCAGCTTGCTCTGAGTTAAGCAGTATAATAAATACATGCATTCAGATGTACCAGGTTCCCTCTGCCTAATCCTGTTTGGGGCAGACATGGCTAAAATTTCTTATTATCTATTGTCCTCCTAACCCCTAAGAAAGAGGACCCAAGAGTTAAGCCAAGACATCAACTGCCCATACAGAAATTTTATGTTCTAACCTCTCTTGTAGCAGACAGCAAATAATCTAGCTAGGCTTTGAAGAAGGTTTTGCAGAAGGAGCAGAAGAAGCATGTGTGAGTCCTAGGCTGCCTTCTTTCAGATCAAGTTCGAGGTGACATCAACCCTCGGTATAAGCGACCTTCCCATCTTAGTGAACTTCACTGTTCTCCTTCACTAAGCCTCTGGTTGGATGGAACACTGGCTTCTTTCCTTGCTAAAGTTCATAGAGTTGCCACCATGCCCTTCCCAAGAAAAGGCTACTACATTGTTCTCATGTCTCATTGTCATGAAATACTCAACAGTGGTCCCTGGTTTCAAAATTTTACCAGAGAAAAGTAGGATTCTTTATTTGGAGACCATTACCTTCAAAAGGAATCTTTTCACATTTCCTAATTTCTTTGTCCTTCCTGAGGTTTGGCCGGACAGAGTCTGAAGCACACAGATGCAATCCTGTCCCCTCTCGCCCTTCCCCTAAAACTATCTGTCTGCTCATGTTGGAGCTTGTTAATCACACATGTAACACATGGCAAGTGGGAGCATGAGGGGCCAACAGAGGTGTTGGTACTTAAAAGTTTCAGACAATCTCTAATCTTTTTTGACTCATGTCCTATGTCTCCTTGACATAGCACTCTAGAATCTCACTCCTCCCTCTCCGTCCACCCCCAGCCATTAGTCCATATATGGGGTGTTTTGAGGAAGCAAAAATGCTTCCTTTGTGCCATACAGAAAGAATGGCAAGATAAATTGGAAAGGAAAGAAAGGACGTGATTACTATGTAATATCCCACTCTACCTCCAGCCACTGCATGAAGCAAACCAAGTTATCGCACTAGGCTTTCCCCCTTTCCTCTGTGCCTGCTGCCTCGCTCCCCCACCTTCCAGAGTGTGCCCTCTTTGACACTGCAGAAATGCACAATCAGCAGCTAGAGAGAAAGCAGGAGGTAAAAAGACCTGCGTGAGAGGGAAGCTTGAATGAAAGAAACTATTTGCCTAGTGAAGAGCTGACGTGAAGAGCATCAGGAAAGCAGAGAACCTTCTGGAACCAGGAATGGCCAAAAAGCCTTCGGAGTGTGGAAAAATTGGAGACTCCTAAGAAATGCCAGCATCTGAGAGGAAAGCAAACAAGAGCATGAGAAGGTTTGCTGTACAGTGATTTAATTATCTTTGAAGCTTACTTTCAATGCAAGGCAAGGATTAGTATTACTGTCTTTTTTGGAGCGATTGCATGATTCAAAGGTACATCAAAACAAGGACTGGAATTGTGTGTCTGACACTCTTAGTGGATTTCCACGCAGGACCTCCATGTGGGTTTGGGTCTAAAGATCCAACCCTCAGCTCTACTGTCTGAGACCAAGATCATTATATCGTAAACGTGCTACCCTCAAAACATATCGAGATCCTCACCTACTCCTTCTCATCTCTTCTGCCTCCCCTTGACCCTCATCCAAGCTTTATCACCTCCCACCTGGCTTATTGCCATGGATTGAAAGCTGGTTTCCCTGCTCTGCGTTGCTTTGGCTCTTGCTTTCCTGAGCGTTTTATCTCAAGAACTGATAATCTTTTTTTTTTAAGACATCAGCCAAATCCTGTTATTAAACTGCACAAGATTCTACAGTAGCTTCACATCTCACTGAGCAAAGAATCCAAAATTCCTGCAATAATCTGCAAGACCCTGCATGATTTACACACTGACATCTAGGGCTTTTCCTCCCACACTCTGGCTCTCATACCCTCCTCTTCATCCCTACTGGATATTTTGCTATTTTACTGTTCCTCAGGAATGCACTAGCCTCAGGGCCTTTTGGCTTGCTATTTCCTCTGGAATTTTCACTCACTGTGCAGCCAGAGAGCTATGGATCTCATTCTTTCACTTGCTTTTTTTTTTTTTCCCCTTTTTAAGTTCTCTTTTTAAATACGATACTATCAGGGAGGTCTATCCTGCCCACCTCATTTCGAACAACAAGCTTACCTTCTGTCTGTATTCTTTATTCTGCACCTACCTAATTTCATTGTTTTTGGTGATAGCACTTATCAGTCTCTAACATATTATGCAGGTGCTTATTTATTTTCTTGTTTTCTATCACTCACAATTAAGATTTAAGCTTTATGAGTTTTCTTTTCTCCTAAATCTCCTGTGCCTAAAAAGTGCCTGGCACTCAATTAATATTTGTTGAATGAAAATGAACAATAGCATGTTCTGAGAAAAGATCTTAGAGTGAGGGAGTGACCCAGTTTGAGCCATGTAGCATTCAAAAATATTACAAAAGCTATGAATGGATTCTGGGAAGATGGTGGCAATACTGCCATAGTACCAGAAACTCCTTACTCCTCTGGTAAAAAAAAAAAAAAAAAACAAAAAAAAACAAAAAAAAACAGAACCAGTAGAATACAAAGATCAACAGACCCAAACAAGACATCTCCAATAAAGCTTGATGGCAATATATAGAGGGGTAGAGGCGAAGGAAGATAACTATAAGGGCCATGTGCTGTAAGGGTGTATGAGGAAGCAGAGGAAAAAAAGAAGTATCAGAAGGATGGGAAAAAAAGAGAAGCCTTCTTCCAGTAAGCACAGACATCACTGAGAAGAGCATCTGTAAATAGAAAGAGTTTTAGGAGATTCCAATTAGCAAATGGAATGCAAGAGGATCATAGTGAATTCTGAAAGCAGTCTGGGATCCAAGTGCTTTTGAAACTAACCATCTTAAGCATTCTTCCAAAACAAAGCCTAGCATTGAAGGGAAAATGATATGGAAACATATCCAAGGAAACAAAAATATAGATCAAAGTGAGGGAAGAAGGAAAGAAGGTAGATCTCAGAAGGAAGGAGTACACGTTTTTGATTTTTTGCTCACTTAATGCAAACGGTACAGAAGAATTCTAAAGCAATAGAGGTAGAAAAGTTATCTTGCCCTTTCTCTCCATTCTAAAGATACAAAGAGACTTATTTCACTTAAGTTTTTTAACAAAAGTAATTGCAATCAAAGTCTATACTGCGGTGCCTAGGTGGCTCAGTCAGTTGTGTCCAACTCTTGGTTCAGGCTCAGGTCATGATGTCACAATTCATCAGTTTGAATCCTGTGTTAGGTTCTGTGCTGACAATGTGGAGCCTGCTAAGGATTTCTTTCTCCCTCTTTCTTTGGCCATCCCCAACTTGTTCACTTTTTCTCTCTCAAGAAATAAATAAAGAGTCATAACTTTTTTTTTAGATTTCTAATATCTAATTAGATACAAATATCAGGCATAATAAGGTCCCCAGAGACTAAAAACACACCTCCCGAAATTGTGACTTAATTTCAAGATGGGTTAAAGGCATTAAAAAGTAATGCAAACTATAAGGGAATAAGTTAATTCATATTTGTAAAAATTTAAAAAAGTTTTAATGTTTTATTTAGTTTTGAGAGAGAGAAAGACAGAGTGTAAGTGGAGGAGGATCAGAGACAGAGGAAGACACAGAACCTGAAGCAGGCTCTAGGCTCTAAGCTATCAGCACAGAGCCCAAAGCAGGACTTGAACTGATGAACTGTGAGATCATGGCAAGAGCTCAAGTCAGATGATTAAGTGACTGAGCCACCCAGGTGCCCCACGTAATTCATATTTTTAAGAAGCCTCAAAATTGGGAGATTGATCTAAAGTATGAGTTCAGAAGAGGGGACACAAAATTCAGGAGAAAAGAAAGGGAAAAGAAAAAAGATTCAGAGAACAAGAAAACTAGAAGCGGCACAAAACAAATAATGTTAATGGGTACTGTCTTAGTCACAGAAGATGAGAAGAGTCATTTTTGAAATTTAAAAATATCAAGTGCCCGGGTGGCTCAGTTGGTTAAGTGTCTGACTTTTGGTTTTAGCTCTGGTCATGATTTCACAGTTCGTGGCTTTGAACCCTGCATCAGGCTCTGTGCTGACAGTGCAGAATCTGCTTGGGATTCTCTCTTTCCTTCTCTCTGCCTCTCCTCTGCTTGGACTCTCTTTCTCTTTCTCAAAATAAATGAATAAATATTAAAAAAAGAAAAAAATAATAAGATTTTAAAATAAATGGAGAAAAATAAAACTGGATTTAAGATAAAGTAGTAGACGTAAAAAATAGTCAAAAGGGTCAACATACATTTAATAAAAGTCCAAAAATATTCCAAAACAATGCGATAGTCTAACACAAAAATTTTTATTCAATAGAATATTCATAACATAAAAAATAAGCATTAAATTTAGAAGACCAAATATATACACAAGAAAATTCTGAACTTAATTTTGTAAAACTACATTTTACAAAATCAATTGTAAAAATCATTTTTTACATTGTGTTTGAATCTAAATTGTAGATCCAGATAAATGGAGACATATCCCATGCATATGAATAGGAAGACTCAGTACTGTCAAGATGTGATTTCTTCCCAAATTGATTTACAGACTCAACACAATCCTAAACAAAATCCCTGCAAGTTCTTTTGTGAATACTGACAAATTGATTCTAAAATTTATATGGAAAGGCAAAGGACCCACAAAGTCAACTCAGTATCAAAAGGGAAGAACAGAGAATAAAATTGGAGGACTGACATATTCACCTTCACTTATTATAAAACCATAGTGATCAAGACAGTGTGGTAATGGTGGAAGAAAAGACATATAGATTAATGAAACAGAGTACAGCATCCAGAAATAAACTCATGCAAATATAGCCAACCAATCTTTGACAAAAGAGAAAGACAATTCAAAGGAGAAAAGAGTATCTATTCAACAAATGGTATTGGAACAATGAACATTCACACCAAAGATGAAAGAAGGAAGGAAGGAAGGAAGGAAGGAAGGAAGGAAGGAAGGAAGGAAGGAAGGAAGGAAAGAAGGAAGGAAGGAAGGAAGGAAGGAAGGAAGGAAGGAAGGAAGGAAGGAAGGAAGGAAGGAAGGAAGGAAGGAAGGAAGGAAGGAAGGAAGGAAGGAAGGAAGAAGGAAGGAAGGAAGGAAAGAAGGAAGGAAGGAAGGAAGGAAGGAAGGAAGGAAGGAAGGAAGAAGGAAGAAAGGAAGGAAGGAAGGAAGCAAGGAAGCAAGGAAAGAAGGAAGGAAGGAAGCAAGGAAGGAAGAAGGAAGGAAGAAGGAAGGAAGGAAGGAAGGAAGGAAGGAAGGAAGGAAGGAAGGAAGGAAGGAAGGAAGGAAGGAAGGAGGAAGGAAAGGGAGAGAAGGAGGGAGAAAGAAAAAGTAAGAAAGAATTTGGACATAGCTCTTATATACTTCACAAAATTGAGTTCAAAATAGACCAGACCTAAATATAAAATGCAAAGTTATAAAACTCCTAGAAGATATGTAGAAGAAAATCTAGGGGCACCTGGGTGGCTTGGTCGGTTAAGCGTCCGACTTTCACTTAGGTCATGATCTCGTGGTTCGTGGGTTCGAGCCCCGCGTCAGGCTCTGTGCTGACTGCCAGCTCAGAGCCTGGAGCCTGTTTCAGAGTCTGTATCTGCCTCTCCCTCTGACCCTCCCCTGCTCACGCTGTCTCTCTCTCTCTCTCTCTCTCCTAGAAATAAATAAAAATAAAAATAAAAATAAAAAAAGAAAATCTAGATAATTTTGGATTTGAGGATGACTTTTCAGATACAATACAAAAAACACAAACCACAAAGGGAAGAAATGATCAGTTGGGTTTCTTTAAAATTAAAAGCTTCTGCTCCATGAAAGATGCTGTTAAGAAAATAGGAAGACGAGCCAGAGATTCAGAGAAAATCTTTACAAAACACATATCTGTTAAAAGACTAGAATCCAAATATACAAAGAATAGCTTAAAAGTCAACAATAAGAAGCTGAGCAACCCAGTTGGGTACAAGATCTGAACAGATGCTTTGTTAAAGAGATATACAGATAGCAAGTAAGCATATTAAAAGATACTCAACATCATATGTCACTTGGAAATTTTAAAATTAAGGCAACAATGATAGACCACTACACATCTATTCAAATAGATAAAATCTCACACACTGACAACGACAAATACTCAAGAGGATGTGGAGCAACAGGAACTGTCATTCATTGTTGGCAGGAATGCAAAATGGTACAACCAATTTGGAAGACAGTTTGATGATTTCTTACAAAATCAGACAAACTCTCACTCTGTAATCCAGCAGTTGTGCTCCTTGGTTTTACCCAATGGAGTTGCATACTCATGTCTGCACAAAACCCTGCACGTGATATTCATTGTAGCTTTCCTCATAACCACCCAACGTTGGAAGAAACCAAAATGTCCTTCAGTATGTGAATTGATAGACTCATCCAAACCGTGGAATATTATTCAGTGCTAAGAAGAAATGAACTATAAACTCATGAAAATACATAAAGGAATCTTAAATGCATATTACTATGTTTAAGAAGCCAGCCTGAAAAGACTACATGTATGATTCCTACTATAGGAACCTTTTAGAAAAGGCAAGATCAATAGACACCATTCATTGGAGGTTGGAATGGGTGAATAGGCAAAGCACAGAGTATTTTTGCAGCCATAAAATTCTCTGTATGAAACTATAAGTGAGGTTTATATGTTTTTAAAATTTTATCTAAACTCACAGAATGTACAACACCAAGAGTGAACCTTAATGTAAACTATGGACTTTAGATAATAATGATGTGTCGGGACACCTAGGTGGCTTAGTCGGTTGAGGGTCCAACTTTCGCTTAGGTCATGATCTCGCAGCTCGTGGGTTCGAGCCCCGCGTCGGGCTCTGTGCTGACTGCCAGCTCAGAGTCTGGAGCCTATTTCAGAGTATGTATCTCCCTCTCTCTCTGACCCTCCCTTGCTCATGCTGTTTCTCTCTCTCTCTCCTAGAAATAAATAAAAATATTTTTAAAAAAATAATGACATGTCTACATAGGTTAACCAATTGTAACAACCACGTAATCTCTGGGGGAGATGTTGATAGTGAGGGAGGCCATGAATGTGTGGGAGTAGAAGGTAAGTGAAAAGTTTCTGTACCTCCTGCTCAACTTTGTTATAAACCTAATGTTACTCTAAAAAAATAATCTATTTAAAAAAAGAAAGAAATGAAATATCAAGGCATGAAAAAACATGGAAGAACTTTAAATGTATATTGGTGATGAAAGAAGCCAATCAGAAAGCATGTTTACTACATTTTTTAAACTATCTGATATTCTAGAAAGGAAAATCCATGGATACAGTAAACACATCAGCGGAGAGAGGGAAGAGGGATGCTAGGCAGAGTGAAGCGGATTTTTAAAACAGTAATGGTGGTTACATGTCATTAGACATTTGTCAATACTTATAACGTATGACAGAGAATAAAGTCCAACCTAAGCTATGGACTTTTGTAGTATAATTATGTATTAATATTTTCTCATCAGTTGTAACAAAAGTAACACACTAAATACAAGATATTAATAAAGGGGAAATGGGGGCAAGATGAAGGGGTAGATGGAAACTCTCTGTACTTTCCTCTGAGTATTTATGCAAGCCTAAAACTGCTAAAAGATAATCTATTAATTGAAAAAACATAAATGCAAAATTTAACCTTTTCCAGAAAATAAAAATCAATTGAGTGTCCAGGCAAAAATGACTAATTCATAGTTTTATCAGGCTCTGAGAGCCACTCTTTATTCCAGAAAGCACTGACCTGGCACATTTAAGATAATATAGGGAAGAAAATGTTTCTAAAGTATTCTGCAGCGGGGCATTGGAGAGGTGTCAGACTCGTGATTTCAGCTCTGGCCATGATCTCACAGTTTGTGAGTTCAAGTTCCATATCAGGCTCCGTGCTGACAGCACAGAGCTTGCTTGGGATTCTCTCTCTCTCCCTCTCTCTCTCTCTCTTTGCCTCTTCCCCACTCTCTTTCTCTCTAAAAATAAATAAACATAGAAAGAAAGAAAGAAAGAAAGAAAGAAAGAAAGAAAGAAAGAAAGAAAGAAAGAAAGAAAGAAAGAAAAAGAAAGAATTCTGCATCTAGCCAAACTTATCTTTATTTATTAAGGTCATCCAAAAAAAAAAAAAAACACGCATGTTTGAAAGTGGAAGAGTTCAGAAAATACTGTTCTTAGGAGCTTCCTAATCCATCTACTTCAAGCTTGAAATAGCCAAAATTATTGATCTCCACAGAAAAACTGCTGAAATATTTCTCTGGCAATGGTATAGTGATGGGCGTGCCAGTGGTGGGAGCTTTCCATTCTGGTACAGAGGTGGTTTTTATCATGGTAATTTTTCAAAATTGCCATGTCATGGTGTTGATAAAAATCGGACTGATTAGAGTCAGTTTCATTAGTGTGTACATTCTCTATAAATAATGCATTGACTTTTTACATCTACACTCAGGGCCAATCCAATGTGATACATCTCATGAATCAGACAGTCTTTGTAGAGTTTAACAAGAGAGAGGATTATATAGAATATGCTCATGAACTGGAGGTAAAACTCCAGTTCCTTATTTTGAGCAGCTTACAGGAAATCCTTAAATAATGGAGGCAGAAAAGTATTTACTTTATGTTCCACAGCTGTTGCCTTCAGGACCAATGTCTTTTTGGTAGAAGGAAGCCTGCAAGAAAACCAAACCTTCTAACAAATTTAACCACTTTCATTGGGGGAGAAGTAGGATTCCTATTCAAAACGTAAAGAACATAAGGAAGTTGCATGAGAAAAGCAATAGTTGGGGCCATTTATTGCTCTTAGATTTCCAGAACTGTTTTTTATCTTCTACAGAGCACTCTCACAGTAAAGTAGTTACTATTTAATTCACTGTCTTCCCAGCCGTGTATACCCACTACCCACAGACACACACACACACACACACACCACTGTAGACACTATCAAACAAGACATCAGGTCACCCCTGTGTTTCTCTTCAAATTGATGACTAATTAGCTCTATACTCTTTTTTTTTATGTTTTTAATGTTTTATTTATTTTTGAGAGAGAGATAGAGACAGCATGAGCAGGAGAGGGTTAGAGAGGAAGACACAAAATATGAAGACAAGCTCCAGGCTCTGAGCTAGCTGTCAGCACAGAGCCCAACATGGGGCTCAAACCCATGAACCGTGAGATCGTGACCTGAGCTGACGTCAGAGGTTTAACCGACTGAGTCACCCAGGCACCCCACTGGTTCTGTACTCTTTAGCCAGTTACTATCATGCTGGAGTTCAGTTTTATCATTTGTAAAATAAATGAGGTTTGGAATAGATAATTTCTAGCATCTCTATGTAAGCTAAGCAGAAGTAATTGTGTGGGGGAGCATAGCTAACATATCAGGTGAAGCAGTAAGATGTAATGAGTTGCATTTGGGTCACAAGATCAGATTTAAGGTATAAAATCTAGAACTACCCACTTGACATCTTTCAGCTTAGTTATAAAATAAGAACAAGTTACTTTACAGAGTTGTGCAACAGTTTTAACATTTTCCTATAAGATGCTAGATATAATGTCATTAAAACAGATATACAAAAAAACATTTTTAAATGTCTATGCTACATTGGAGAATGTGCTGAACTTGGAGAAATGCAATATTCCAGCTGGGGAAACTGGTTTGACAAAATAAAAAGGAAATCTCATCAGTACTATGACTTCACTCAGTTAAGAAATTCTAATTACCCTCTTGCTTTCTCGCCCTTCCTTTGCTACCCAACACTGGAAGTTTACTACTTTTTTCTCCAAAGCAAAGCCGGCAGCTTGAAGAACTAGTTTATTCTGGGAGTCAAGGTCTCATCTACTTTAGTTAGTTCAAGCCACTCCTCTGGCTTCACCAACCCAAACCAGAAGTTATTTTATTGTGGTGAACTTGAATGGACCTTGAATTGAACTTGAATGCAATTAAATTAAGCAAGCTTTTGCTCAATTTTTCTCCAAACACAAAAAAAGCCAGGCATTTAAATGTTTCTTCTGAGTCAAAAATAACTTGCAAATAGAAAACACAACTGTCACAATGTTTTGCCTCTAAGAAAACCGAGACAAACTGGTAGACAAAGAATATAATGCAGGTGAGCAGAGAAGTGAAAGTCATGACTGACTCATTTATCTTGGTTATGAGCCTTTGATCCTTGCTGCACATCAAGTTGTGTAACTCCTAAATGAAGAAGTTGATGTACACAGTGAGGAGATGGTGAGGTAAATATGAAAACATAAGAAGAAAGTAAGAAAAAGTGTCGTTTGTTAAATGACTCAGTAAGCCAGGTCTTACTAGGAACCACCATGTTGAAGATTGTTCTGGCAGAATTACAGGTAACTAGAAGCTGCCTCTGGTGTCAGTAGCTTAATGTAAGTATTATTTCATAGGCTGGCAACTGGGCTCTGTGTTAATCACCATGGAAACAAGATACAATCAATCACCACATAAAATTAATGCCTAGTCATTGTTATATCTTTCAAATCTCCTGCACAAAGACAGATTTAAGTTTGAAATATGCCTTCAATGGGATATATGTTTTCAGAGGGGATATATGAATATGCATTTATGGAGAGCAGACAGTGAGAAGTTATTACAAGAAAAGGGTGTTAGTGTTGAAACTTTTAAATATCTTCCAATTATGTTGATTTCGTTCATGATACTTTGAATTTATGTTAATTAATCAATGAATCAATATAAGGGCTTTGAAGAAGGAACTTTCAAATATATTTCTCTTAGCCAGCCTGCTTTATGAAGTCATATCTATAGGGTCCCTACATTATTATGTATCCCATTGCCTCATCTTCAAATATTTTTTGAGAAATGAAAATAAGACTTCACCTATCTCTCTCTTTCTGGCACTCCTTTACTCATTCTCTCTCTATCTGTCTCTCAAAATAAATAAATCGACTTTTTAAAAAAATGAAGGGAGCATCTGGGTGGCTCAGGGGGTTAAGCGTCCAACTCTCGGTTTTGGTTCATTCATGATCTCATAGTTCGGCTCCACGTTGGCAATGCAGATTCTCTCTCTCCCTCTCCCTCCCCCTCTCCCTCTCCCTCCCCCTCTCCCTCTCTCCCTCCCCCTCCCTCCCCCTCTCCCTCTCCCTCTCTCTCTCTCTCTTTTGCTTTCTTGCTCTCTCTCACAATAAATAAATTTAAATAAAAACAAGATTTTTGAAATATTTGCCATCCGGTGGTCATTCTGTAATATGATAACTCAAATGGTTGTAAATGTATTATGGGAATTTAAAATCCTAGAGGGAAATGGGAGCCTGAGTGGCTCAGTTGGTTAAGCATCTGACTTTTGATTTTTGGTCAGATCATGATCTCAGGATTTGTGCATTTGAGTCCCACACATTGGACTCCATGCTGATAGTGTAGAGCCTCCTTGGGATTTTCTCTCTCCCTCTCTTTCTGCCCCTTCCCAGCTCATGCTCTCTCTGCCTTTAAATAAAAGGTAAAAAACAGACAAACAAACAAATAAATAATGTATGTATGTAAACTTTAACATACTAAAACACTCATGAAAATTTAGAGTGACCCTTTATATTCCATCCTTAAATATGCTGGAGAAAAATAACTCAATAGAAGAACACAATGTGCAATGCTCGTGATTCAAACAGGAGGAATCTGGACTTTGGATTTAGTAGTTCACTCAGTTCTGTAAATTGCTGGGATTTTATTGTTACTTAATTCAGTGATTGGAGACTTTTTCCCAAAAGCATCTGATGAAAAGTCAAGGGGTGAAAAAAGTCAGTGAAAATACAGTGGGAACTTCCAGTATTTTTGAGGTTATTGCTTTTATCAGTTTGCAATAGAATAGTGAAATAAATTCTCACTGTAACAAAAATTTTAAGAGATAATTCTAATATGAACATGAATGTTTACATGTAGCATCCCTCCCAGGCTCCTGAAAATTTAGGAAAGATTAAAAAGGCAAAATAACAGAAATATAGCAATTTAAATGTTGATAAAACTAGAGATAGAGTCTGCCTAATTGCAGGACTGCAAAAGCCAGCTGAACATGCAAGAGATACATGGTGAGAAGTGGAGAGTAGCCGAGGAGAAAGGCCAGTGCCTATAGGTCTCTAAAGAATGAACAAGAGTGTATTTCATGATTCTGAAACAACACAGTGCAAAAGCTATGTGCTATGTCTCGGAAACAGGTCTGAGAGTGGGGTAACAGAAATACTCTTACAGCCAGTATATTTTACAAATGCAGAAGGTAGAGTGCAAAAGCCATACTTACCTGTAAGTTAAATTTGACATACATTTATTCCAATATGTTATATCTAATTTATATTGAAAATACATTATACTTCATATGTACTTAATATATTTAAGTTATCACTAGTAAAATTCTTTTGGAAATAGTCTATCTTTGAAAAATTGGGAGGAAGAGATTCTTAATACTTTCCTCCTCCTTACTGTGTCACAAGAGCCTCCATCAAACAGCTGGTCTAAGAAACCCAGTACATTCAATAACAAACAATTGAAAGGGGTTGATAAGAATATCTGTGTAAAAACTGTTTTATGAGGGATGCCTGGGTGACTCGGTCGGTTAAGCATCTGACTTTGGCTCAGGTTATGATCTTGCCATTTGTGGGTTCGAGCCACACGTTGGTCTCTGTGCTGACAACCAGCTCAGACCCTGGAGCCTGTTTCAGATTCTGTGTCTCCCTCTCTCTCTGACCTTCCCATACTCATGCTCTCTCTCTCTCTCAGAAATAAGAAACATTAAAAAATGTTTTATGAATAAAGGAAACAGAAGAGTATGACTTAGAAACAGATAGGAAACTACATACAAGATAAATATTGCCATGCAGAAAAAGACAATTGAAATCATTTTCCCCCAAGAAATATAAAGCAATCAATTCTAAAAAGTAGGAATACAAAGCAGAAATGCAAGGATGCATGGAAGAATTGGAAATAGCAGAAGTAGTTGAATTGGAGCTGGCAGATCTCAAGAAAGAAGTATAGGAAAAAGTAAAATTATCACAGAAATGAAGTAAAATTGAAGCAACCATGGATGAAGGAGGCATTAAGGAAATTATAAGACATAGAAACTAGAAACAAGAAAAGTAAATAAAACGTCTTGGAAGTAAATATTTCTAAAAACTTTTGACAGGAAATTATAGATATGTAATATTAAGCCCAATGTATAAAATTGGACTCCCCAAAAACAAAATCAAGCTATTATAATAAAATATTTACAATTCAGGACCACCTTGTAAAATGAAAAATATCTTCATACTCCACAGAAGGACATCCAGTATGTCAGGAAAAAAATGGCCCATACTTGTTAACAATAGGATATGTATTACTTAAATTAGGAAGCTTCAAAATTAAATAAGAAATCTTATGGGTAGTCAGGCAAAAATATCAAGGGAATAAGAAAATCTGACTCTGCCAGTTTCATAGCAAAATCAAAGAGCAGATGACAATGGTGTGATAGTTATAAGATCTTTAAGAAATGAAAGTGTGAGCCAAGGACAAACTAAATAGTCTTCAAAAACAAATGCTACAGTTGAATAATTTTGAACATAGAAGCTTTTCTTTGGAGAAAACTACTACAGAACCACCTTGACCAATCCAAACATTTTTGGTGAAACTATACAAAAACGTAATGCCAACAGATCTTCACTATGGAAAATGTTAAAGGAAGTTCTTCATGCAGCAGAAAAATAATGCCAGATGGGATCTTGGAGAGAGAGAGAGAAAAAAAAAATCTCCCAAAATAGCAAGTTTCTGGGGAAGAGGAAGAAAGATTTTTTGTACTTTTAAATTTCTTTTTTTTTTAATTTTTAAATGTTTATTTATTTTTGAAAGACAGAGAGAGACAGAGTGCAAGCGGAAGAGGGGCAAAGAGAGAGAGGGAGACACAGAAACCAAAACAGGTTCCAGGCTCTAAGCTGTCAACACAGAACCTTACATGAGGCTTGAACTCATGCCTGTGAGATCATGACCTGAGCCGAAGTCAGTCGCTTAACCAACTGAGCCACCCAGGTGCCCCTGTATTTTGAAATTCCTATAAAAGACAAAGGATGGTTTAAAGCAAAATTATAACAATGTATTATTTTATTTATATCATATATAGAAATAAAACGGAAGATGAAAATATAAAGATGGGAGAGGATAAGTGGAAGTATAATGTTGCATGGTTTTTACATTATATGTGAATAGCTATGTTATTATTTGAAGGCAGATTGTGTAATAAAATGTATATTTTTAACATAAGAGCAACAACTAAAATTTCAAACAAAAACAGAGAAGGCTTTTAAAAGGCAGCATTGGGGATAAAACAGAATGTTAAAACATCCTGAAGTATAAATCTAAAGAAGAAAATGAAAGAATAAAGGTAAAGCAAGAAGATAGAAAACAAATAACCAAATGTTGTATTGAAATCCAAACATATTATACTTACATTAGGTATAAATGGACTAAATACTCCAACTAAAAGACTGATTTGTTTCAGATGGATTAAAAAGAAAAATCCAACTACATGCTATCTAAAAGGATCCTAACTTAATGTAAAGACTAAGATAGGCTAAAATAAAAAGAAAATGACACAAAACATGTAAGAGTAACATGGAATCTCAATAAATCTGGATAGCTGTATTAATAAACCATAAAAAATAAACAGACTCATAAGTATTGAGGACAATTTTATTATAGTAAGAGGTTAATTATTAATCAAGAAGAGAAAAATCCTAAATGTTTATTTATTAACTTGGTAAGACAGCTCTAAAATATATAAAATAAAAAAAGAAAAGAAAACACTACAAACAAATCCACAATTTTAGGTGGAGATTTCAATACTTCTTAGCAATTGATAGAATATATAGACAGCAAGGATATAGGAGTCTTAGCACAATCAGCCAACTTGGCTTGAATGGATATTTACATCCTTCTCCACAATTGCAGAATAAATATTCTTTTCAAGTGCATATAGTATGTACACCAACATAAGCAACAATCATGATCATAAATAAGTCTCAATTAATTTAAAAGTTTGATGTTGCACAGAACATGTTCTTTGAAAACAGTAAAGTGAAATTAATTAAATAGAGATATTTGGAAAGTTCCCAAATATTTGGATACTAAATAACACTTCTATATTATTATGCTGCATACCAAACATATACAATGCCTGTATGTTAATTACATCTCAATAAAAGTGGGAAAAAATAATGCTTCCAAATAAAACAGAGAGAAAAAGAAATTTAAAAAATTTTGAAATATTGTAAATTGAATGAAAATGTAACTTATTAAAATTATAATTTGTTGCAGTATTTTGCAAATTGTTAGCTTTGAATGTGTGCCTTAGGGGGGAAAGAGGTCTAAAATCAATTGTGTAAGTTGCCATTCTATAAAGTTAGAAATAGAAGACCAAATTATATCTAATATAAGGAAATAAGAGGAAAAAATATGATTAAAATCAATGAAAATGAAAATTTTTAAAAGTAGAAAAGTGAATAAAATCCAAAGCTGATTCTTTGAAATAAATTTACAAAATTATTAAACTCTATTACACTGATCAAGTTAAAAAGAGAGAAGAAATACATTATTAATATCAGGAATGATAGCGGGACCATGACTACCAGGCATTAAATGGACATAAAGATCTACATGAAAAACTTAATATCAATACATTAAATGTACATGTCTAGTGCTGTTCAGCTTATAGGAGGTAGTATGTGATATAATATTTGATGTTTAATTTCCTAGTTCATGTTCTTAATTATTGTCAAGTTCATTACTGTCAAGTTCATTGCTTTCTTTTAAACCTTTTTGAAATTATTTGTAATTTATAGAATCACCAATATGGCAAAAAACATAGATATCACCTTCTCCAATACTTTATTTTAGTTATATAGAAACATTGCTTTAATTATTATATTACTTTTAAATAATAATATTTGTAGGCAACTATACAAGTATCATAACATTCAATGATCAACCCCCATGCTTAGATCTTCCTGCCAAAATGGAAAGGACATGAAGTGTGGGCTAAAGAGAGAAGCAAACAAGCAGGAGAGGACAAAATATGGACATGGTCTATTATTAGATATGAGTCTCTTTTTGTCTGAAAAATGTGTTATTCATGTTTATAACTTCCCAATTCAAAAAGGACACTGCAGATAGTCTGTGCATCCCATGACAATACCTAAACTGTGTTAACCAATTCATCTTAGTAGAGACCATCTGACTCATTTCAATGGCACTTAAAATCATTAGTTTTTAAGACACATAAATAAATGGATAGCTGGTGCCCATTTAATCAGGACCTAACTGATCAACGTATTGACTACCTTTTTCCTCTGGGCAGAAATAAACTGTTTTCTCCCTCCTATCTGTCCCTCAATAAACTAACTGGGACTAATAAGCCCTTCTCACATCAAAAGATTTAATTAGAGCAAGAATAAGTAACTAAGAGCAGAAGTGCTAATACACAGAGAGACGTCAAGGCATCTTCTCCCTAGCTGCCTTCCTCACACTGCAGAGAATGTTAGTCCAAAACCCAATGGAGCAACTCCCAGATGCTGTGATTGGTACCATGATGTAAATATGGCTTAAAATGAGTTAGGAAGTGAGACGTTTTGACAACAAATAACCACATCATAAGATTAGATAGCATGAGTGCTCTAAAATGCCACAAGTTGAAAATGAGATTGCTGTTCAAGACGGGAAACCGGATGTCTTTGTGTAGGGATTATTGTTTACATGGAGTCTCTAATGAAGTTCAAGTATATTCAACTATGAGCCATGGAGAGGCAGAGCACCAGGTAAACCAGTCCAAAATAAGTAAAGACCTCAAAGCAAATAAGGGCAGGTGATTTTATACTTAGAGTGTTAATGTACTGGCAACATAGAGGGTGGTATAAATGGAGAGGTATTTTAGGCCAAAAGCAGAACACTTTTATCCTTGTGCTAATAAGCTTTTTCTTCAGCCTAAGCTTTCCTGAAATGTCTTGTTAGTTATTAATGGATGTAATAAGAAAAAAAAATCCATAGTTATGTAAATTGGAGAAATGCTTGATAAATTCTTTTTCTATTGAAAGACTACTCAGAGCTCTTTTGGGTCTAAAGAAATAGAAGGCAGCTCATGAGAATAGAGGTATTTTATGTATGGTTAATAACCATTTCAGTTTTTTTTTTAATTTTTTTAACATTTTATTTCTGAGAGAGAGATAGAGAGAGACAGCGTGAGCAGGGGAGGCTCAGAGAGGAGATACAGAATCTGAAACAGGCTCCAGGCTCTGAGCTAGCTGTCAGCACAGAGCCTGACGCGAGGATTGAACCCACCAACCACGAGATCATGACCTGAGCCGAAGCCAGACGCTTAACCCACTGAGCTACCCAGGTGCCCCCTAACCATTTCACTTTTAAAAGATCCTTGTGAAATAGCTATTATCAGTATACAGGTTGCAAACTGAAGCTCAGGGCTGCCTGGGTGGCTCAGAAGGTTAGATGCCTGAGTTCAGCTCAGATCATCATCTCACGGTTTGTGAGTTCAAGCCCCACTTTGTGCTGACAGCTCAGGGCCTGCTTCAGATCCCCTGTCTCCCTCTCTCTCTCTCTGCCACTCCCTCATTCTTCTGTCTGTCTGTCTCTCTCTCTTTCTCTCTCAGAAATAAATAACATTAAACAAAAAAGAAACTGAAGCTCAGAAATATCAGCAACATGTTCACAGAGCTAACAAATGGTAAAGGTAGAATTCAGGATCAAGTTAATCTAAAGACTATATTTATTTTAATACAGTACTCTAGCTGCTATAAGTAAAAGATTGTAGCTTTGTTTTTATCACTTCCTGGCCAAAGCAATGCTTTTGAAGCATTTGACTTTTCTCCTTGAAATTCTACAACTGTTACTACCATAGCCATCCCAGAGTTAACTGTTCCTATCAACGAAAGAGCCCGCTGCCACTCTGCTGATTACAATTACATGTATAATAAAATATATATGTGCCCAAAAAAGACTTCTCAAAGATTTTAATGTTACTTGTGACTGTCTCAGGGAATAACAGATATGCAATTCATTCTCAATGTATTTGACTGTAGAACATATTTATTTTCTTCACTTCTTTTTTTGGAGACACCTTACTAGCAGTGTGGAAAAATAAATAAAGGCACTTGGAAAGATGCTGCTAAGAAAAATGCTAATATCTTCCATGAATAGGAGAACATAAATTGTATGCAAATGTGAAAATCCATCAAAATAATAATGTATAGAGCACTTTAGCACTTTACATAAATAAAATGAATTCAAAATGATGCGTCTACAGCAATAGTTCAGTTGAGCGATGACTTTAAAAGTCATTATCATGGTTTGTAGAAACAGTTGACAAACAAAGGGTGACCATTTTATTCTAAAATGTAGAAAATCAATATTTTATGTCATAACTTCTGATTCTCCAGATAAAGCTTTTAAAAATTTGAAATGTTTATTTATGTATAAATTCAGAACATCAGTCTGTACAAAACACCATAAAAGCTGAAATGATAAATAAGATACTGATAAAATATTTTCATACAAGAATTCATGTGCAGTATTAATATTACATATAAGCATGTGTGTATTACAAGCTTGTTAACAGATATCTAAGTTTAGAGAAGTGAACAACAAATAGAAAATAAACAATGACTTTGAATAGGCATTACAAGGAAAAAATACAAATAGTTGGTATATTTATAAAAAATGTTCAACCTTACTGGTAATTGCAAAAGAAAAAAGAACATAATCTATTATCTTTGCTTTTGACTCCTCAAACTTAAAATGTCTGATAACTTAATTCTGATGAGAGCTTGGAAAGCCAGACAATTTCTACTATGGAGACAAATTTAAAGTAGTACTTGCTAGGGACCAATTAAGAATCTGGTCTCGACCAATATCTACTATCAGGTATTTGAAGTGATACGTGATAATGTGTTAAAATGAACATTTTTTTTTCTATAAGATTAGTGGCAAGCGTACAGGAGGAAAAAAATTCTTTCATTTCTTACAACCTGGATATTTTATATTGAAAATATAATAGTATGGTCACTGTGATATTAAGATTTATACACAAAATACATTTTGGTCATCTTAATGAATATTTTTCTTACATACTTGATCCCCATTGGTCTTCCTACATGGTTTGTGGTTCACCGTTCCAAACCCCTTGGAATTTCCTTCGTGTTAAGAGGGATAATGGTATCTTTTATGCTAATGAGGTGACTTTGGAAAGTACCTGAGGATGGGAGCTGGTTTCAAGTGGAGCCAACTAGAGAGGGGAAGACTGGGAGTTAAATCCATCACCAATGGCCAATGATTCAATCAACCATGCCAATGATTCAATCAACCATGCCTGTGTAATGGAGCCTCCATAAAACTCCCAAAGGCCAGGGTCTGGAGAGCTCCCAGGTTGGTGAACATGTGGAAATTCAGGGACAGTGGCGCAGTTGGAGAGGACATGTGCGCTCTGACCCCCTTCCGCCACACCTTGCCTAAGGCACCTCTTCCATCTGGCTGTTCCTGAGTTCTATCCTTTCATAATAAACCAGTGACCTAGTAAGTAAAATTTTTCTCTGAGTTCATGAATTGCTCTAGCAAATTATACAGACCAAATAGGTGACAATCTGGAAACTCTGATTTAACAAGGTGGGCTTCGAATCGGCATCTGAAGTTGGGAGTGAGAGAGGCAGGCTTGCAGGGCTGAATCTTTGCCCTGCAAGATTCAGGGGCAGGACCTAATGCTCTAATGTGAGATCTAATGCTATCTCCAGGTAGGTAGTGTCCGAATTGAGCTGAATTATAGCATACTCATTTGGTGCCAGAGCATTGCTTGTTGGAGGTGTGAGAACCCCCACCCCACCCCACCCCACCCCACCCCACCCCACGCACGTGCGTGCATGCACACGCACACACACACACACGCACACACACACACACAAGATTGGGTCCAGGAACCGAATTTGTGACCAAAAATAAAGAAATGCAATGAAGGAGGAAATAGTTTCTAAACAACATTATAATTAAACAATCTTTCAAGATGAAAAATTGTGATTACAAATTTTAATAATCAAATACTGGGATTTCTTAGAGTAGAATGTAGCTGTAGTATACAAATACATAGAAACACAAAATTATCATTTTAATCCGTTTCCACACAGAATGCTCATTACTAGAAAACAGAATAAGAATATAGCTAATAATACAAGTAATAAAAATAATAAGAATATAGTTAAATATACATTGCATTACACTATATTATAGTAAATCATATATTATAATATGCCTTCATAATAAAAGGGCTTTAGTTCATGTCTCTGAGAGGGTGCTAACTTTCTGGAACGTGCTATTTTATAGAACACAGGCTTTAAAGTCCTTAAGGAGAAGATTCTAATGTTGGCACCATCATTTACCAGCATATTTACCTGAATAATCTTCTTCAGGGGCTTTGCCCCTGGAATTTCTTTTATCTGAAATGTTCTTAATCATCACCATGGTTCTGTACCTCCCTTGACTCCGATCTCTATTTGATTCCTAGCATATCAGAGCTGTCAACCCCAATCACCTGCTTAAAATAGCAACACCAACTTTTACATTATTACTTATCATTCCTCGCTCTGCCTAAATTTTCCTCTTAATCCTTACTGTGGCATAGAAATTATATCCATTTTTATTGACGGTCTCCCCTCCAGATTCCAAACTCCATGAGCTTAGGGATTCTGCCTATCTGTGTTCACTGAATAAGGTAGTAAACATAGCAGACATCAATGACTATTGGCTGAATAAATGAATGAATGAGCAATAAACAGCTTTGAGCCTCATTTTTCCTATGTATAAAGTCAGGATAATAAATAAGTATTTCCTGCAGTTGTTTTGAGGATGTTTAATCATGATTAAATGTTTAGCACAGTTTCTGGCACATAGTCATTATTCAACACGTAGCTGACATTTTTATTTCTTGTCTTGGTTTTTGACAATTTCAGTCATTTTCCTTTTTGAAGACTCTAACTTGTGAAAATGATTTTAGTGCTTCTTTAAGAGTGCTCTCTTCTCCTTCCCTGTTTATATCACTTGATTTTATATATGATAGTTTTCAAATTTTTAATTGCTATAGGTCCTCAATAGGAAATTATAATAAAATGTCCTTGGGGAAGTAGAGTTTAAAAGGTTATAAGATAAAACGTTTTACTCACTGTTGTTAAAAGAATTAAAGATTGCCGTGACCGAAGGATACAGTCTGTTTATATGAACAATAGTACATTCCTCTGATAGAATCATGTTCTATCAAATTGCAGGAAATCATTCCAAAGTACATAGAATAGCAGGTTCACTTATTCCAAAGTACATAGAAGAACAGGTTTTACAAAATGTAAAGTTTGGCAAAAGTTGCTATATCTGATCTTGATACATTATTGGATACCTTTAATGTTCCTGGCAATACTTTTTTTTGTTCTCTAAACATTGCCTTTATGGTGAAAATAATCAAAATATGAATATTTGCTGTTGCATTCAAGATGTTGGGAAGAGTTCAAGAACAACTGAGTACTTGTACTCCTGTAATTCATTTCAGTAAAAATCATATAACAGTAAAGGGTTATCTCAGATGTAGGGGGTAGTTGACTTGACATCACTCTGCATTCCAGTAATGAACCCTGATAATGAAGCCACCCTAGAAAGGCTTTATCAACTCCATCTGACCCTGACTTTGGAAACAGCTATTTCCTTTCCAGCTCAGTCTCCTCATCTCTAAAATGTGGGCCTGTTACCCAATCATCACTTCTTATCTAGATCTACAACCCATTTGATTACGACTTGCTTTTATGGCTCCATGAAGAAAACACTCAGTTCTGCCAACCACCAGCAAACCCTCACTCAAACTTGGGGAGTTTTTCTTGCGTGACTGATTAACCTATATAACCAAGGATAGAATATCTTGTAAAAGCAGCTGTTTTATTCTTGAAAGATTTAACTGGCGGTTCAGAGAAAAAAGTATGTATTTCTCCAAGAAATTTTTGAAAATGCACTTCCTCTTTAATGCATGTTAGTTATATCACGTTAATCAGAATGACTGCTCCTTCTGTTAATTCCTTATATTATTTAAATGCATGTGCCAGTCATGGAACATAAGCGACACTTTTTTTTTGTCTGTTTAATCTTGATTATATTAGCTCAATGAATCTTTATTTACAAGCATATTTTATGAGAACGTGAAATCTCCACTCAGACAAACATTGAAATCATGGAGTTCCTTTGAAGCTAATATTGACTCAGTGTATAAATCTTATCACAATCTTAAAGATAATCAGATCTTTTAAAGCTTGATATTAAATGTCTCTTTCAACATCAAATACTCATTTTCAAAAAAATTTTTATGTATCCAACAGGAAACATTTGCCTGAACATATTAATTATCCTATTAACTCTTAGTAAAATTTTATGGCAAAAAGCAGTGTAAGAAAATATTATGAGAGAAATACTTCCAGTTGCAATGATTTGTGAAATATTTTTAGCCCTGAGACTTTGGCACCCCAGAGCATATTTCCCCATTACCGTGAGGAAGAGTGAATAGCAGAGGACTTTAGCTCCTTAGGGAGGACTAAAGCTTTACTAGACAAGAGGTTATTCAGAAATACTGTAGATATGATGGGCAGAGTTTGAATAAATGAAGAGAAGAAAAATGCCTTATAGCTTAGAGGGGAAATGGGTCTTTCACATTGAGCAAGCAGATTGACTGAGGGGCAGGTTGAGGGAGTGTCCCCATGGTGGGCTCCAGATTCAGGACAGCAGAGTTCCCTAAGATAACAGCGTTGGGTGGGGGCATGGTGAGAGAGATCTGCTCTTAGGTCCCACAGAGTTTCTACCTCCTCTTCTACATATTCTTTCTATTTTCCAAAGGGCAAACTCTTGAAGATGCCCTTTTGTAACAAAGAATGTAGATAGGTCTTTCTGATTAGTGTAAAAGCTGAAGTTTTTTCATTTCAGGAGATTCTTACAGATGTAGTAGACTCTCTGAGGTTTTGCCATGAGCAATTAGTTTCCCTGCACATCTTTAAAAATACTTTTTTTTTTCCCTTTCACTAAAGAAGATCATTCATATTTTTTCTTTCCCAAATCTTGTTTCTGACTAAAGGTATGTACATAAGAAGAGAAAATAATTTGGGGCAAAGTTTAGCTGTTCCTCCCAGGTAATAGGGGCACACTGATGTGAGCAACTTCAAGTCCCATTTCTGGCCTCCCTCACCTATGTTCTGAATTACTGGTTGCTGACTATGCATCCTACATTTTCCACGATAAGCTAGAGCCAACCCCACTTCTTTCCTTTGCCAGAAGTCACAAGTGAAGATCATAAAATACTAGAAACCATCATTTTCATTGCTTTTTCATTGCAGTATTCCTGGCTACCTCCAACAATCACCAAGCAGGCAACCTTTCTACCACATATCACTTTCCCTTGTTGTCTTGTATTAATGTAACATTTGCATCTGGTTTGTGTTTTGCGAATGTTTCATGGGACGCTGAGGGTAAGGATTAATCATTACCACATAGCAATCATCGTAATGGAAAGGCCTTGTGCGTGCGTACCTTTTTTTTTTTTTCTTCCATCCTGCATATTCAGTTACTTATATGACTGGAAGAAGTCTCTTCCAAACTCTGAGACTTCCTAACCACCATCAGAACCAAGTCTTTCCAAAACCTTAATGCACACAGGCAAGATGTTTAACTTTAAAGATTCTAACAGATGTGTACTTATATTCACATAATATGATATGCATTACAATTTTATTTTATAAGTCCTAAGTTATTTTTCCAGCTGAATGAGAGCATGATCAACATGCTCCAGGGATGGATTAGAGGGATCATTTTCAAGTTCAGTCCATTTGTCTTCCATTAATAATATTTGTGTTTCCCCCAACAAAGCTCTTCCTTCTTATGTTTATAAACTATCCTATTTTTTGGAGTCTCTAAGACTCCCAGTGGCTCTTTAAGCATTTAAGATTATGTTTTAATGAATTACTGTAGACATATTATCACTTAATTAAAGTCACCTTAACAAGAGAACATTTGCTGAACACATGCATTTGAAAAGAAAATAGGGGGGCGCCTGGGTGGCTTAGTCGGTTAAGCGTCCGACTTTCGCTTGGGTCATGATCTCGCGGTTCGTGGGTTCGAGCCCCGCGTCGGGCTCTGTGCTGACTGCCAGCTCGGAGCCTGGAGCCTGTTTCAGTCTGTGACTCCCTCTCTCTCTGACCCTCCCCTGCTCACGCTGTCTCTCTCTCTCTCTCTCTCACCTAGAAATAAATAAAACATTAAAAAAACTTAAAAAAAAAAAAGAAAGAAAGAAAAGAAAATAGAATTTATTCTTCTTTATTGAAGTTATATAAGCTTTTGTTCTTCTATATTGAAATTAACATGTTATAATGCTTTTTTGCCCTTATTCATTCTGTCTGTGGCCACAGTGATTTGATTATTTCACACACTCCAGACCAGGAATATCAGGGACTCTCAACAATATTTCAACCTGGATTAGAAGAGATGTTAAGTGTTTTCTCGTTTCTGGTAAAGAAAAAATTCCAAACATGTGAATCTGGCTATTGCTACAACTACTGTTGAATATAATTCTAAAAGCTATATTGAGACAAGGAAATTAGATGTTTTTAATCTTTAGAAAAATACACATAAGATCTTTTTACTTCTTTTTTTTTCCTAAAAGAAATAGTTATTGATCTACAGGTGCCTTCTATGAAATAGCTACTAGCACTCCTGAAAACTGCCAAGTTCATTTGAAAACAAGGAAAGTCCGAGGGGTGCATGGGTGGCCCAGTTGGTTAAGCATCTGACTTGTTGTCGCCTCAGGTCAGGATCTCATGGTGATCGGACCATAGTAAGTTCAAGCCCCTCATTAGGCTCTGTACTGGGTGTGGAGCCTCCTTATGATTCTCCCTCTCTCTCGGCCACTCCCCACATCTCAAAAAACAAAAACAAAAACAGTAAAGTCTGAGAAACTGTCCCAGTCAGGTAGAGCCTAAGGAAATACAATGGCTACATTTATTCCTTTTTTAAAATTTTTAATATTTTATTTATTTCTGAGAGAGACAGAGATAGCGTGAACAGGGGAGGGTCAGAGAGAGAGGGAGACACAGAATCTGAAGCAGGCTCCAGGCTCTGAGCTGGCAGTCAGCACAGAGCCCGATGCGGGGCTCAAACCCACGAACCATGAGATCATGACCTGAGCCAAAGTCGGAAGCTTAACCGACTGAGACACCCAGGCGCCCCACAATGGCTACATTTAATGTGGTTTCTTGGATGGGATCCTAGAAAAGAAAAAGGATATTAAATTAAAAATTAAGGAAATTTAAATAATCTGTGGAATATAGTCACCAATAATGTTTTAATATTGGTTCACAAACCTTGGCAAATGTAACATACTAATGTACAATGTTAATAGTAGGAGCAATTGGTTATTGGGTATACAGGAACTCTGTACTATTTATCCAATTTTTCTGTAGATCTAAAATTTCTCTAAACATTTTTTTAATGTTTGGTTTTTAATGTGACTCACTACTAACTTGTGAATTGTATTATAAAAAAGCATTACTATCAGAGAGCTAGGAGAGGACCCCATGCAATATTAATTCGGTCGTAGGAAGTTTCTCTCTTGTCTCCTATATTTGGCAATAGACATTACCAGTGCTTACCTTGTGCTACCAGGGTACCCAGTGTAACATAGAATATTTTGCCATCTAGTAGATGATGTGTTTTCTTTTTCGCAAAAACTTTTTACCATAATAATAAAGTAAGTTCTCTACGTGATACAAGTATTGGGGAGTTTGAGGTTCTGGTTACTCACAAGTCCCCAAAATGTATGATGTGTTGAAATCCTAGGGTGCTGAAAAAAATGTAGCTCAACAATTATTTTACAAGTATACTCAAGAATTTAAATTGTCTTAATAGTTTCTGTTATATAAGAATTAACTCTCACTAACAAAACCTTCACCATAATATTCAAGTAGTTTTCTATGTGATACATGTTTTTTTTGATGCTGTTATTACTATTATTATTAATATTATTATTTACTATTCTTGAGAGCTCACAGTAAGCTATGCTCTGAAACTATTCTAGTCCCACTACTAAAATCTAGCTGTTCTGCTCTGTTTCTTGAACACCCTATGTGTTTGTGGGGTCTCTCTACTCTCTCTGGTCAGAATTGAAATGTTTCCAGTACTTCGGGAATTCTGGGAATTGCTCAGTTTAAAATTCCTTGGGATTCATTCTCTGCTTACCTGCTTGCTCTCACTTGTGCCCTGGTAATCTAACACAAGCTGGACTGTTTGGTTCCTTTGCCTGCTTTTGTTAATACCTCAGCATGGCATCCTTCTACCTGGATAAAGTTTCGTCCTATATGCCTACAGGGAAGCACAACACCAATTTTTCTTTCTTCTTCGTTTTTCTTTTGGTGCACTTTTCCGTAGGAGCTCATTATTTTCTTTTAGGGACTATTTACAAGTTCCTGCACACTTTTGTATGAATGTAAGGACTCTTTTCCTAGTCCTAGAGTCTGAAGATATTTTTCTGTGTTCATTTTTAATTCTAAAGATTTCCAAGTTTTATGGCTTACATTTTAGATTGCGGAATTCTTGAGCTCATTTTTGCATAACGTGCGAGGCTCAGGTCAATGCTCATTTTGCTGCCTAGAGGTCCATTCCTTTTTGAAAGGTTCTCAGCTTTTCATTAACTGCTTGTAACTTATTGACAACCTGGTTGTAAGTATTGGTATGGATCTACCTCTGGATTCGTGAGCCTCTGTCATTGGCCCAGGTGTCTAACTCCACCAAAATAAAATCCTCAGCTTCCTTCTCAGTCTTCTCTGGTTTCACCTCAGTGAGGGAAGGGAGGCCAGTGAACTAGAGAGGGACTCCTCATTACAGCCCGGCAGGGTTGGAGTTCTGGGCTGCCCACTCAGTCCTTGTTGACTGGTGTGGGAGCGGGACACAATTTATTTCTTTGGTGATTGGTTCCAGTGGATTTATTACTATTGACAAGCGTTCTCTAGGCTGCCTTTCACCATCGTTTGGCCAGAGAGAGTGGGATTTTGCTGAGACTCTTTTTTGTGTGTTCCTGTTGGTGTTTCTAAGTTGGTGGTTTCTTTGGGACCTCTGAGGCAAAAGAAGCCCCAGGAAACTCACCACCATGCCATTCCTTAGGCCTGAGGTCTTTAGATAGTCTGCTTTGTTTCTCTCCACCTTCCAGAGTCTTCTTTTGCTTGGTGAATGTACAATGTCCAGAGCAGGTATTTACACACAGTGAGGGGAATAGAGAAAAGTATGTCTACTCCATCTTCTCACAAACTGAAGTCCCTAATTCGCAGTCTACAATCTCAGGTGCTATCACTCACCTTCACAGAGTTGAATTGCTGTGTATTTTTAACTTTTTTTCATCCAGCTATCTGTATGTTTTGGCATATGTATATTGCAAATAAGAATTCTGCTTGGCACATTACTGAAAACATCATAGTTTTCTTTCAGGAAATATCCAGATACATTTTCCTCTATTTGCACAATTTCATTCTATCAGTCATTTGTTTCATTTCACCCCTATCATCCCTGACTAATAGTAGACATTTAATAAATATGTCTTGAAAAAGTAGTGAAGGAAAAAATGTTTACCTCAAAACAGTAACACCTAGCCACGGGGTTATGTTCTAAAATCAATTATGCATTATATTCAGTAAATGTTTCTTTTGCATCTTTCCAAGTCATCTGGCATTCAGATAATTCATGACTAATATTTCAAATCAAACAAAAGGCTAATGGATATTAAGCATATCGTTCATGGCTTGTACAATGTCAGCATCTCGGAAGTGCAAGTGTTTGGTCCATCTTCCTATGTCTCCCCACCCATTTCTCCCCAGTCTCCATGTAAACACCTAATTAGATCAATCTCAGGACTTCTTCCCTATGTTTTAAAAACTTTATGACAGTCAATCTCACTGCCCAATCTTGAAGGCTCTCCAAATTCCAGCCGCCATGCATTTCTATGCTTTCTCTCATAACCAGCTCCTACACAGGCTAATGCTAAGTAAACTGTTCCCTAAATCAAATCGTGTCAATTACAAGTCCCAGATCTCACCACTTCTGACCAAAAGTATAGCCACAATTTCTTTTTTATCATCAAGATTACTGTGAGGCCTTACTTCCCAAATTTTTAAAAAATGGCCGTCCTCTTCTTCAAATCATTTCCTCCAAACTTAAGCACTTCCTTGGAGGCTGCTTCACCAATACTTAGAGACAGTTAACTCAATTTCTTCTCTTCCAGTCTACTTACTTGCCAAAATGTCCACAATCATGGTGCTGTCACAATTTCCAAATTTTGTGAGATATAGCTTTTCTCAACATTGGATTTCCAGTGCCAACTCTAGCTCTACTAAGGTGTAGAACAGAGGGGAAGAAATGTGCTTCTCTATCAGTTATGGCCACAGAAGCCACCCTCCCTTTTAAAAAGCTTTCCACAGCACAACTGAGACTAAGTAGTACTTCTGACAATGTTCCACTAAAATATCATGGTTTAAGGGTAGGGTATACACCGTCAGAAAGGTGGTTTATATGTTGCTTCTCTAGGCAACCCTAGACTAAGGTTTCTATGTGGTTCCTCCTGTATCTTGCCTTTACCTGCAGGCTAATTTCCATGTGTAACTTCCTCATCTCCATACCTCAGATTAGGTCTGGTCTAATTTCCCTTAAAGTCTGATAGAGGCACAGTTGGGAGGGGGAGGATTTTAACTCTAAAAAAGAAATAAGCTCTTTTTTATTGTAAGTGAAAGACATCTTGTATGTTTTATATTTAATTACAGAATGAAGATATATGAAATCAGTAAATTGAGAGGAACACAGCCACATGCCATTCAGTCAGACATTGAAAGAAATAAGCAAGAAGAGAGAAAATAGATGTAGAATTTTTAGGTTTTATTTGTTTGTTTTGTTTCTCTCTCTCTCTCTCTCTCTCTCTTTTTAATCCTGCAGAAGCAAGATTTAAGTGAGTGCACAGTTGGAGGAAAGAGGGCCTGGCAAAGACTAAAATGGCAGCCACCCAATCTAGTTGTCTCGGTTACAACAAACCCCACCAAGGTCTCATGCATGGTGGGGAGGGGGGGACAGAAGATGACAATGAAACAAAGAACTACTTGAAGTAGAGTGAATTTGGACAGCTCCATCTTGATGGAAGATCCAGGTAAGTGTCTGGGAGTTGCATATTCATAAGGAAGAGACCTTATGCAAAAGGTGCGGGTGGCCAATCGTGGCTTCTGTGGATCCTCCGGGAATCATGCTCTTGCTCTCTGCCTATCATGTCTCCTGCTGGTATGCTTATGTCCAGGGCAGGGAATACAACGGTTTATAGTTTGTCGATCACATTCCCTTTCCTGCTGGTCAACAAGACAGCACAGTGTGAGGGAGGAGAGACTGGAAGAGCTAGGGTGATGGAGTGATGGATAATTATTTTGCGATCCTTATGTAGACCACTTCCCCTTTCTCATTTCTTACTCTCAAATTAAGCTTTTCCAAGAAGACTGAGAGTAAAACTGACCAATTCCTGGAAGGATCACAACCCACTTATACCCATAATGGTGATTAAAAATAATCGGGGGCAGGGGCTCCTGGCGGTTTAGCTGGTTAAGTGTCTACTTCCGGTCAAGTTCTGACCTCCCGGGTCCGGAATTTGAGTCCTGCCTGGGTCTCCCTGCTGACTGACGCCTAGAGTCTACTTCAGCTTCTGTGTCTCCTCTCTCTGCCCTTCCCCCACTCATACTCTGTCTCTATCGCTTTCTCTTAAAAATAAGTAAACATTAAAAATTTTAAAGAAACATAAAAAATAAAAATATACTTATACTTTCTAAAAGACAACTCTTTGTTTCATCTATTGTTAACTTGCTATGGTCACGGATTCAGTATCTGCTTTTAATCACTGCTCTGGAATCCTAGAAGGAACGATAAAGTGTAAGTTAGAGACTACAGTTGAAATCTGACATCGTGTTTAACAATGCTAAATTAATATAGACTTTACTCAATTCAGTCAATTATTTGATTTGCCAAAATTGAATTTGAAATGAGTTGGAAATGGATATATATGAAACCGTGGATATGCCAAATGATAAAGATTCAATTATTTCTTTTGGCAATCTTCCGCCACATTAGTCTCAAACGAAAATATCAGTCTTTCTTTTAAAGGCTTTATAGATTAGCATTTGAAGTTTTTTTCCAAAAAAAATATGCATTCCATCTGGTATAGAGCTGTCAAATAATGTATTTCCTTCCACATTAAAGAGAAAGCAAGCTACATAATTATGACTGCTATAATTTTTCTCCCCAGTTCAGAATGCAGTTAAGCTTTTCTCATGTCAGGAGGAGAAATATCTTCACAGATCCTGACACAGTAACAATCTGGAAAGTTGTACATCTTTTGCAACATCAGTTATTGACATAACTTTTATTATCAGGTCAATATGTTGACTTCTCACATTTCAAACAGCTTTTTCACATTTGATTGAAATTTAACTCCAAACAATCACTTAAAAATTAGATTCTGAATCCGCGCTCTGTGCCCACTTTCATTTAGGTGGGAAGACGCCATAAACGAATTCATTGTAACTGCGATTCTGTAGGCCGAGAGAGGCCTCTTCCCATCCTCTCATATATCCCTATAATTCACAATATGCTTAATATCAAAGTTGCAAATCAAGTTCAACTGCAATGAGATGTAGGCTTTGATCACCTTCAAATTCTTTAAAAAAGTTTGCTGTTTTGTTCTAAATTAAACTTTTAGATTTATGAATTGCCCTTGCAGACTAGACCACTTGCAGTCATGAATGACCTTGAAAAGACTGTGGCGTGCGGAATATGATCTGGTCAGGGGCACCAAAATGATTGAACAAGTCAAATGATTGCATATATATGACTGCAGGGTAAACACATTGTTCAACTTAATTCATTAGCTTCCTACTGTGTGAAGGGTACAGAATTTAACAAAACTTAGGTGGATGAGAAGCACTGACTTGAAGTCAGCCTTGACTTCTTGACTACCGGAAGGAACCCATTACCACGTTCACATGGTAGGTGGTAGAGAACTTCCACTCTGTACCACAAGAGGTTCAACAACAATAACAACAACAAAATGTTTGGGAAGAACCTTCCCAGGCTTTCTCAGCCTCAGTACTCTTTTCTCCATATGAGAGAAGTGATAATGGATGTTGGGAGAAAGCCCTCAGTATATTTGTTCTAGATTGTATCTTTTCGAGTCAACCTACTTGCAGAAAGGATGTGTCTTCTTGGATGTAGAAAGGCTCTATCTCCCTAGGGAAACTTTGAGATTGTCCAGTTTGCTAACAATTGGGTGGATCAGTCTAATTCAGAGCTAAAGTACTAACAACTGCAATTGCTTATAGATACAGATCCATAGTCTCTTTCTCCAGCCAGCTTTATCAAAATAAAGCAGAAATTTTATTTCTACATGCTTCTGCTGTTTCATTCCTCAACCAGCCCCACAGTAAAGTAGGAATGATCAGGTCTTTAATACATTCCCTAAAAACGAAATATATATTAATATATATTGATTTGTTGACATATTTGACAAAAATACTGTTTTACTCAAGGATTTTCCCATCCCTACCTAGCCTGCCTCCTATTTTTGTTTTGAAATTGATGTAAAATATATAAAATAAATACATAAACATAGATGTTTATAAGGATTATATAACTTATAAAATAGTGACATTATCCATGCAATTGTCACTTACGTGTACACCACGGTCATGTTTGGGCCTACACTTATTACCATATGAAGTCCTTGGTTGGGATTATATAGAGTCAATAAGTCACACCCCTCATCCCCAAATCCAAAACCTTTGAGAAATACATATAGAAAATAGTCAGATAGAGATCCAAGTGCTACCTCTATTAATCCTACACACATCAGACAAAGTAGCTTTACATCTATAGGGAAATGGATTCTCTCATACTTGACCTTTGGACTACATGAAAGTAGATGTACAGGAAAAAACTTTCCTATGTATTTTCCACAGATTCTCAAATAGGAAGATCTGGGCATAATGTGCTCATGTATTTCTTCAAAATTAGATTAAGTTATTGAGCAGAGAAGACAGTTTTCTTTATTCCATGGGGAGGAAAGTATGAGGAGTGCGAGGAGAGTCCAGGAGTGTTTCTGTAGTAAATGTCCTTTATATTTCCAGGATGCTATCCACATAACTTCTAAGTAATTTCCTGTTTTATTCCTTTTTATTTGTTTAATTTTGTTAATGCTTATTTATTTTTGAGACAAAGAGACAGAATTTGAGTGGAGGAGGGACAGAGACAGGTAACACAGAATCAGAACCAGTCTCCAGGCTCCAAGCTGACAGCACAGAGCGGGATGCGAGGCTTGAACCCACAGACCACGAGATCATGACCTGAAGCTCAATGAACTGAGCTGCCCACGTACCCCCATTTTTGATGTCAGGGCTTTGAGACTGTGACTCAGCCATTTGGCCTATTCCCTAACTCTAGTCTAGACTTGGCTTGCTTTCCGGTTATCTAACAGCTCTGTCTAATCATCTGACGTACAGATTCCAAGACTCCCTGTGTTAATTCCATGAGTTTCTTGACTATATAGATCCACAGAAACTTCTTTTTCACATTGACTACGGTTTTTAAAGGTGATTTCTAGGCCTGTAGAACCATAGAACTTGATTTTATGATTTTTCATAAGTTATATTACTCAGCCACTCCTTGGAGTTTGGTCTACCTCTATGCAACCTGCGTCCTGTCTGTGTGTGCACGTGTGTGTGTGTGGGGGAATGCAGGTATGTTCATGTGCGTGCATGTGTGTGTGCATGTGTGTGCCATGTGAAGGCTTGTGTGTGTTTTTTCTGATTCTGTTCTTTGTTCCTTATTTTGCTTTTCTCAGAATATTCTATTTTCCTTATTGTACCTTGTCAAATTTTGGTATTTATTCACATCCCAGCTAAGGAGGCATCAAATAGTAAAGGCTAGTCATACATTTTGAAATTATAGGATCCTATATTTGTATATGTGTATACTACCTCCACAACCTTCAAAAATTTGTGATCTTGAACAAGTCATAGATTTTAAACTTCAGTAACTTTATGTGAAGAAATTTCTCACAAAAAGGTCATAACTATTACATAAGTCAGCATAAACAGTACCTAGCAAGTCATCAAATTTAAAAAAATACCTAAGAAGCCATCAAAACATGTTAGAGTTTTATAATTTCCCACAAATTTATGTTACTTACATTCCCTTTTTTCCCATAAAAATAGATTTAAAAAGCCTGTTTTTTATGAATAATAGTACATTTTACCTATACTTCCATTTTTGTCATGTGCCATTTCATTCACTTAATCAATTAATTTTTGGCTTAGTTACCTCTCATATTGCTTAACATCTTATATATTCATGCCTTATTTTCTTACATTCTCATTTCCTCCATCTTCTTTTGTAAAATACATGTAGTTACTTAATGATTGTGTATTATATTGTCCATGAATGTTTTAAGCTCGGTGGATTTTATATCTTAAGAGTTCATTTCGATTTTTTAGTAAATAGATGATGCTGAACAATACACGAATATGTGAAAAACTGAATTATGTTAAAATAGTCTCCCAAATTTTTAGGGTAATTTAGACAAACCACTTTTGTATCTATTTATTAGGCCCTGGTGTTAATGCTGAAAGCATAGAGATAGCAGAAAACATTGTAATTCCATACTTATTTCTATCGTTTGAGTATAGATCACATTGCATGTATAAAAATAATTATGATAAAGTGAATTAAGCAATTTAAACCTGAGAGTGATTATGTAGTCCCTAATCAGATTACTGAAAAGTTTAAGGTAGGAAGAAACATATGAATCTTACAAGGAAGAACATCTGAAACATGATTAACCTATTATATGTAGTTATAAGATTATATACATGAGTATTTGTGTGATTTTAAATTTCAATTTAAATATCACTTTCTCACATAAAGCATAAAGTAGAAAGTCATTATTAACATAATATGGACAAAAATACTTTCCTTATTCTCTTTGTTTCACATAGACACAGTCTCATTCATAAACTAACCACCATGTACCCAACACAATTTTGGAACCAAGAAAGTTATTTTGGCAATCTTGCATGTATCGTGAAAGTAAAAGTGCATGATGAGGAATGAACAGTTTGCACAATGCTAATGATTGCTAACATGTATTGAGTCCATGATATCAGCTCATTAATGCTCACCATTTCCCATTTGCCAGGGGATCGATGGCTTTGCCACTGAGCAAGAACAACAAAATATTGGGGTGGGGGTGCCTACCATGCCCTTGGTATAAAGAAATTAGAAGATGCAGTTCCTTAATTTAAGTGGCTTACAGTACAGTGGAAAGAAAATAAATAAATCTGGGATTGCAATTCAGAGTAATAAATATTATGTTTCAGAATTATCCATAATGTTCTCTTGCCCCAGAAGATAAGGCAGAAAGTTCTGCCCAGACCCACATCCCACTAAAGAGGGTCAAACTCAGCATACCAGAAACCTGGTAAACTGCTCCTTCACTTCTCCTGAGTTCTAGCGATATTCTCCAAACACTCTTTAGGTCCACTTCCTTTTCTGCAACACTTACATCCATTTCTGATTTTATTACTGAGACATTTTTTTCTCACAAACACACAATAAATAAAAATGGTTTCCTTTTCCTCCTCCCCTTTCATGTAATCATCACTGACAGGAAGTTTTTAATGGCTTAAAGTCAGGACTTGAGAACTTTGGCCTAAGAACCAACCTATATTAATCATGTATTTGTCTTGAAAGGATTTCATGAAAAAATCCAATTAACTTGGAGTTTATATCTCTGCCTCTAGAAAACCAAAAACTGTAATATTTGATCACTGGCAGTTCTTATGTTCTCTGCTTAGCCTTTCTTCTGTGAGGGAGAGAAAGTGAGGGGAAGCTATCAGTTTTGTCAGTCCCTGAAATAAGTGAATTCAAAGGACTTTGGCTGTCTCTTTGTGGGTTCTCACTATCTTGTCCAAAGATGCGAGTGGAAAGAGGTTAAAAATTCAGGTTGACAGAAAAGCACATTCAACATTAACATTTTTAAATGACCTAAATAAAATGCCTTTACACTTCTCATTTTTTTTTCACATATTTTCTCCTAGCCTTTATCAACTTAGTTGGGAATGAGTAACTGTGAACTTCAAATGTATAAGCAATACCAAGCGGTCATCAGTGTTTCAAAAGCCTGATGGGGCGCCTGGGTGGCTTAGTCGGTTAAGCGTGCGACTTTCGCTTGGGTCATGATCTCGCGGTTTGTGGGTTCCAGCCCCGCGTCGGGCTCTGTGCTGACTGCCAGCTCAGAGCCTGGAGCCTGTTTCAGTCTGTGACTTCCTCTCTCTCTGACCCTCCCCTGCTCACGCTGTCTCTCTCTCTCTCTCCTAAAAATAAAATATATATATATATTATCAAAAGCCTGCTGAAGAAGGTATTTTGATGAATGTTTCTCTGCTATTTTTGCCCCAGACAAGAAGTTTTGCCTCCTGTTTGAAAAGAAACTTAAGTTGCCATGGGTTTCAAAGCTAACAGCTATTGAAGTGACATTATCTGAATAATGGGAGTATCTTCATAATATTAGTATTTCAAAACAGTCAAATATCTTAAAAAGACACTTTTCTTTTGGTTTTTATTTTGTTTTGCTAGTTTATGTGTGTTTTGCTAATGAGATGCCTGTTGATTACAGAGTTCTAAGGACTTAAGTGTAAACTTTTTAGTGAAATCTCTCCAAGTACTCTCCTCAATAAAATGACCATCATCCCTGATTTCTAAGGGAGGTTAGCTTTCCTTGTTAACAGTGTAATCAAAGCTTTAGAGGCCATTGTTTCTCTTTAATGTAAATATTCATGCAGAAATGCAAAAAACATTGAGCGAACAAAGTTATGTGGAAATTATTTCCTTTACCCACAATGCATAGGGAAATGAATACATAGGAATTTATTTCACCTTTTTAGATGGACTAAAGCAAGAAAAGCATGTAGCATTCTCCCCTAGTTAATAAACAGTAGCTTCATGAACAGTGTGTTTTAATTCAATTAGCGGGGAAAAGACTAAAGTAAAACGTTCATCGTGAGAAGTGTCCATGGAAAATATACATAACTTTGAGCAACCATAGGTTTTGTGCTTATATACATAGAAATAGGACTTTTCATGTATAAGTGTAATTTCTGTCTGTAGTTTTTAATTTATTATACCTTTCTATGTTTCAACTTCTCACTGGTTTTCAACATGTCTTCTACAACTAGTCTTTTTTTTTTCTGCCTTAACTATTTCCCTTCTATTGAGAAACCTCATCTCTCCTATAAGAGAGCTTTTCCTTCAACATCACCTATCTTATGAACTGAAAAGGAGTTGTTGTCTTCATACATGACCTTGACCTTTCTGGGACAATGACCATTCTGAGCATAAGCAGGCAAGCCAAGTCAGTTCATCAGATCCATTTCCTGCATTTTGACATAAAGAAATCTATTTTCTATACGGTGAACCTCCCGTTTCTGACAACCAGGGTTCTGACACTTTGGAGAAAGCAGATCTGACCTTGCAGTGGTTGGTGTAGCTAGAATCCACATATAAAGGGGCACCTTACAAATCTACAAATATAGTCAACATACTAAGATCTTGGGAGTTGGGAACTTGGGAGTTCAACATACAGTCATAAACCTTGGGACAGTTCTGAGGTAGGAATGCATTGCAGGCATTTGTGAATGTATGGCTTGCCATGTTAAATAAACTCTGTAAAACTGAACGTCGAAAGGTCTCACCTATGAATTTGATGTGCCCTTTCTGTGCTTCTACACCAGGACCTGCTATAGAGGAGGAAGCTGGTGAGTGACTTCTCAGCTGACCAGTGCTCCCCAGGTTCAATCACCTTACTGACAAGTCAAAGATTCTTAGCTCTCATTCACGTCCTCTGACCAGTTTTTCCTCAGAGAAAAGAAAGCCCACAGATGCTGTGCAAAGTTTCGTTTCTGCTTCTGGTCCTTGAAGCTGTTTACCTATCCTAACATTTCTGTGAAACTGATCAATTTACATGCAACGTAACAACTTTCTATTCCATAAAATAAAGGGAATATCAAAGAGACGAGAGATGGAGTTCTGATCCAACTCATGTCACTGTTTACAGTGTCCACAGTCCCTGAGCTATTTTTTGCCCATCATTCCTACTGACTGCCCTAGCTGTTCCTTTAATGAAGTCCACAAGCATCTTCCCAGCTAATTCCCTTCAGGCATAGTTTGAATTGTGTATCTTTAAAAATCAAGAGTCCTCATTGATAGAGAAACTGTCAGTAGAACTGGGATCTTGCAAGAAACAGACTCTAGAATGTGAGAAGGAGGACATTGAAGTAGACTCTGAGATCTCAGACGTTCCGGATTGGTGAAAGAGCTGGGTGAAGAAGATTCCTGACCACCTTGGGATGGAGAAGCATGAGCAATGGGACTACACTATAACATGTTGGTCCTTGGCACTCCATGTGTGTATCCTTAAAGCCAGAACAAAACAAAACCCCCAGTCCTTTAAATGATTCCTCAAAATCGAAGCAGCTACATGCTGGCTATTACTTGTTTTTGTTTTTGTTTTATTTTTATTTTTTTAATTTATATCTATGAGAGAGAGACAGCGTGAGCAGGGGAGGGTCAGAGAGATAGGGAATCACAGACTGAAACAGGCTCCAGGCTCCGAGCTGGCAGTCAGCACAGAGCCCGACGTGGGGCTCGAACCCACGAACCGCAAGATCATGACCTAAGCGAAAGTCGGAAAGTCGGACGCTTAACCGACTAAGCCACCCAGGCACCCCACCTGTTACTTGTTAAGTGAGGTGCTGGAAAGGTGAAACACACTTGCTCATGCTTCCCCATCTTGTAGTAGCAAGATTATGTGATCAATTCTAAGGAACTTTTGTTTTTACTGAAGGTATACATATGAACATGAATATAAATATAAATATATCTATCTGTTCTTGACTGAGGTTGATGAGATGAAGAAAGATATTGTGAAGAATAGAGAAAGCTTTAAATATCCGTATATACCATAGAAATATTCAAATAGAGGAAGATATGTGGATTTTAGAAAAGAGTATTTAAAGATGGATATAATGCTGATGGTTTATTAAATGTGTTCACATATAAATAAGAATGATGAAAATGCAAAATCAATCAGATGATCGATGCTAGCCATAGTTCCCTCAGTCTGTCAATCTGTTACCAACAATTAATTGGCCAATTTGGTCCAATTTGGTCTGATATTAAATTTAAAAAACAAGATTTTATTAGGGGCCATGTATGTTTGCATACCATACAATATCTAGCAGTTTTATGTGAATGTAAAATCAAAAATTAGTATAAAATGAAGAAAATCTGCATTGTAGCTTAAGACAATAAACGCATTTATTTAACACACAAGGTTTCTCTTTATTTCAAGAATATAGCAATATTATTATAAGAAGTCAGGCTAGCTTTTAGGCTATCATGAACGACACTAGTTTCCTAAGTCTCCTAATGGCTACATTTAGAAATATATAAAGAAATTGGCAATGAGACTTCCAGAATACAGGATAACATTACTGCCATTCATTGGAAGGGATTTTCATGTTTCAAATTATGGTCATTTCCTAAAATCATTTTTTTTTCAGTCAACTACTTTTAGGAGATAAGAATATTTCATAATTAATTCCCAGCTGTTTCTTATTATGCTTCTAGTAATATATTTCTGTGCTTTAACAAGTTGGGAATAGTGTTACAAAATAAATATAACCCACATTTTCCATTTACCAAAGCCTTCTCTTTAGAGCCATAAACATTCTGAGGGATGTCTGGGTGGCTCAGTCGGTTAAGCATCCGACTTCTGCTCAGGTCACCATCTCCTGGGTCGTGGGTTTCGAGCCCCACGTCGGGTTCTGTGCTGACAGCTAGCTCAGAGCCAGAAGCCTCTTTCGGATTCTGCCTCTCTCTCTCTCTTTCTCTCTATGACTCTCTCCTGCTCATGCTGTCTCTCTCTAGTTCTCAGAAAGAAATAAAACATTAAAAAAACATTTTGAAGTTGAAAGTTTTGTCAATTACACTAAAATAAATAAGTACTCTTTGGAAAGTTTCATGTCCTTGCCTCTGTGCTAATTTTTCTGGAAGATACACATAAATATAACATGGTTTCTATTTAAAGCTGAAGGAAAATACAAATTTTAAGGGTGATGGAAAAGTATATAGATAAACAAGTATAAAGCAGAATTCAAAGTACATCATAAGGACCCATGTCTATATTACAAAAGTAGTAATATTTGAATTACTTTTTAAAGAATGAATAAAATCTTAATAGGTAGACATGTGAAGAGGAAAGCATGTCAGATAGGGAAAAAACATATTTAAATGGGCAAAAATACAGAGTATAGAAAATTTGAGTCACTATTAGTGAAATACATTTACTACATCTGTATGGATGATATGAATGTTATTTGAATGTAGCCAGCTATAAGGCTGAGGATGTGTGTGGTAGCAGGATTGTGAAATTTTGAAAAATGAAGACTATGGAATATAGAACTAGTGAATGAGGCAGTGGAAATGCTTTAGAGATTTGCTTAAGGAAGATTGATCTTGCAATACCCCAATCCACAGAAGAAATTTAGTTTAAGTGAAGGTAAGGACTGAAAGCTGACTTGGACATCATTTCAGTGAACCCCACCATATGTGGGGAAACCTATGATTGTATTAAATGTGAAGGCGGGAAGAAGAAACTGATGGCAAATAAAACAAAGCAAAGCAAAACAAATGTACACTGAAAGTAGAAAAGTGCAAATGTAATTGCTGAAAAGATTTAGGTGAAAAGAGAAGATGACTAAAGTCTCATATTTAGGTCTTGGAAGATTCATGGTTCATTACTGAGAGTTGTCAAAGACACGATTGGGCGTCATGTCTCAGGGGGTCTAATAAATAGGCTATAATGATCGATTTCACCCCAATAGTCAATTGTGTTGTATGACTGTTGTAGTATTTAATGACATGAATATATTGATGATGTCAGTGCCTAAAGGACTGTAATGAGGATTTGAGTGGGACTTACCTATTTATCCTAAAATTGGTATTGGGTCTATGGGAATTAAAATTACTCCTTGATATGATATAGTTTAAAACAATTTAAATTATATTTTCAATTATTTTTTTAATATTTTTATTTATTTCTAGGAGATAGAGAGAGAGAGAGACAGAGTGAGCAGGGGAGGGTCAGAGAGAGAGAGAGATACAGACTCTGAAACAGGCTCCAGGCTCTGAGCTGGCAGTCAGCACAGAGCCCGACGCGGGGCTCGAACCCACAAACCGCGAGATCATGACCTGAGCGAAAGTCGGACGCTTAACCGACTAAGCCACCCAGGCGCCACTATACTTTCAATTGTTGACTTCGTTAGTTTCTTTGTTTTAATCTTATCTGCGCTTTGCTCTCTACGCTTATTTTCCAAATATAAGCTACCTATTTTCAGCAAACACAACACACACACACACACACACACACACACACACACACACACACACAATTCATGAGAGTCAAAGAGACGGCAAAGCCCAATATATAAAAATAAAAAAAAGTATTTTAACATTACCAAATTCCAACCTGGCAGCACTCCACTAGTTTTGATTGGAGCAGAAGCATACGTCTCATACTCTTTCTGGTGTCATTCTATTTGTTTGTCCTTAGGGAAGAAGTGAAACGATTCTTAGCGCTAAACTCCAGTTAACTAGGTATTCAACTGGATAATATTAAAAAGCGTGTGGTTTTCTATCCAGATATTTCATAAAGGTTAATTTCACTTCAGACCTAAAGAAGATGGGAAGTGATGTTCCTCTATTCTGTGTGACTGGGAGAAAATTTATGGTCCTGTTGATACTGCCAGGGCATTATCTGCACCACTGATATACAAGCCCACAGGGTAGTCTACATGGTGGGTTTCTCAGCCTGTCATGATGCCATTACTCCCAGCCCCCAGCCCCACAGCCCAGAGCAGCTCGTGTTCTTCTGTAAAGAGCACACAGGTGGGGGCTGGAATTAGAACATGGCTGTGTCATGTGAAATCTATAAGGCTTGCTGCATTTTCCCCTTATCTCTCTGTCTCTGTCTCTCTTTCAGATCAACTATCTCCTCCAATCCAAGTCTCATAGACTTTATAGAGCAAAACTACTCCAAGCTTTTTAACATGGAGAGCTTCAAATCAGATTTTTAAAAAATGTATGTTTTGTTGACCTTTAAGTAAGAATTAGAGAATGTTTGGTGCCCAAGAGTATTAATGCCCTCAGTTTGCCTGACCTGTTAGGATACTTGAGGTGAAGGGGGAAGTATTCTCAATACACAGAGAATGGTGTTGATTTCCAGAGCAATGTCTTTTCCAGAGCTCGAATGTATTAATTATTTAAAGCAATACTAGCTCCTACAACAAGCAGAACTATAAATTTCAGTAGTTTAACAATACATTTGATTTCTAATGTACATAAAATCTAAAATATTTATTTCTCTTACATCTTGTGAACCTGCTGCCTTCAACATGTACCCTTGTTGACGAAGGCTAATACAGCAAATCACTGGGTGGCTTTAAGATAACATAAACTTACATTCTCACAATTCTGGGAGCTAGAAGTCTGCACTCAGCTGTTGGCAAGACCATCTCTTTCTCTCTGAAGGCTCCTTCTTTGCCTCTTCCTGGCTTCTGGTGGTTGCTGGCCATCCCAGGGTTCCTTGCCTATAAACACATCTCTCCAGTCTCTCCCTCTGCAATCTCATGGTGTCGCCTCCATGTGTCTCTGAGTCTAAATTTTCTTCTTCTTTCCAGGGCCATATAAAGATACCAGTCATATTAGATTAACAGACCATTTTAATTTACTAGGACCTCATTGTGACTTGATTACATCTACAAGGACCTTATTTCCAAATAGGGTCATGTTCTCGGGCTCCAGATGGACATGAACTTTTAGGTAAATTATTCAAACAAGTACACAAGTCATAAGGCTTGGCTGCACTTATCCATAAGAGGCTAAAAATAGCATGGAGTACCTGAGTTCAGAGATTGGTGAATGGACAAGGCCCACAGCTAAAGTGAACCCGCGCCATTCCAGAACATAACTGCATAGATGCTCCCGAATCTACAGACACGGGCGTCAATGGATAGATATACTGACAGGCAGCAAAGGAAACAGGTTTCCGAGCAGCTACTCAGTATGTGTCACACTTGGTTCCTCTTTTTTTTTTCTTTTCAAATTTAAGATAAGCTAAAATGAGACACATCTGGGAAAAATTGAATGAAGCCAAGAATAAGAACAATACTTTTTGTTGCCTTTTTGTTTGTTTGTTTCCAATTCATCAAAAGAGGTACTATTATTAGAACCCTCCTGGTCACAAGATTGGAGATGCCATACAATTTTGCTCAGAATAAAAGCTATAAATATCTGCTTGGTTCTTTTATTAAGTTCTTTTAGTAAGTGTATTGAGTTATAACTTACATAAGATACGTTTCTCCCCTTTAAGTGTGCAGTTTGACAAGTTTTAATGAATATATGCAGCCGTGCGAAACCCCACCCCACCCCACCCCCCCGGATACAGAACATTTCCATCACCACACAGGGGTTCTCCATGCTTCTTTAAAGTCACTCCTTTGGTCCCTGCCCCAGACCCTGGAAAACAATTATCTTATTTCTGAAGCAGGGTGATTGTGGAAAAGACCACCAAACGCCGAATAGAAGCGAGGCAAGATTTTATTCACGGCTGAATAAACCTGAGCTCCTGATCTCAAGGAGAAATGCAGAAAATGGCCCTGAACAAAGGTGACAGTGAGCTTATAGGGTTCTCAGTAAGGCAGAATATGTCATTATTTAGTTAACCAATTACAATTTACAGCATTTCATGGTAGCCAATTATATTGTGACACACAGATGTTAGTTTTGGCGGGAACCTATCATTTTAAAGTTCTTTGTCTTGAAATGAACAACCGTATTAGACATTTGAGAAGCCGTGGGGTAGTGACTACATGACAGTCCACCAACGTAGAATGGTGACCATGCATACAGGGTGTGGGTGTGGTCAGCCGGAACAGGGAAGTCCGAGCTTGCTAAGCCGATTTACAGAAGCAGAAATAATATGTTAGTATTTAACCATGCTGAGGTTAACCTACAACAATTTCTACTTCCATAATTTTATCTTTTCCATACTGTCATGTAAATGAAATTGTGCAGAGTATATACCTCAAGACTTTTTTACTTAGTCATTTGAGGTTTATCTGTACTGTTGCATATACCTATAATTCATTCCTTTTTATGGCTGAGGATGCCAGCATGTGGAGGTACCATAACTTGGGAATTAATAAAATATTAGTTTTTGTTTTTCCTTCTGCATTTTATTTTTTTAATTTTATTTATTTTTGAGAGAGAGAGGGAGAGATAGCAAGTTGGGGTGGCGCACAGAGAGAGGGGGACAGAGGAGCCCAACCGTGTTCTAGGCTGACAGCAGTGAGCCTGATATTGGGCTGGAACTCCAAACCATGAGGTCCTGATCTGAGCCGAATCAGATGCTCCAACCACTGAGCCACACAGGTGTCCTTCCTTTTGCACTTTAAATGCAAAAATTCCAAAAATACCAATTTGGGTAGGGGAAAGCAAAAGGCAGTATGTGCTTTCCAAGGAAATACTGAATGGTGTCTGTAAGCAAATGCTTGCTTTAAATCCGGAAATGTGGGAGTTAAGCATCAGACTTTGGCTCAGGTCACAATCTCACTATCCATGGGTTCGAGCCCCTCATCCGGCTCTGTGCTGACAGTTCAGAGCCTGGAGCCTGCTTTGGATTCTATATCTCCCTCTTTCTCTGCCTTCTCCCACTCATGCTCTCTCTCTCTCTTCCTCTCACTCTCTCTCAAAAATAAATAAACATTAAATTTTTAAAAAATAAATCCAAAATTGTTTTTCACTTGTGCATTGAGAACAATAAATGTATTATTTTATATTCTATAACATGTTGCCTCTCATTAAATTGATATTTCTTCTGAAAGGTCAAAGTATGCAGTAAACCAAAGCAGTTCAAACTAGTAGTAGGGAACATTTTAACCAATAGGTTTTAATCCTCAGTTATCCCTAGTCTGTAACCGACAAAATCAAGTGAACTTTCAAGCTGAGTGAACAGCCTCAGGGCCGTGGAGGCTTAAGATTTCAGCACTTAGGAGCTATACAGCCAGCTACTTAAGGAGCCTTTGTAAAGTTCTAGTTTCAGACTCACAAATGAGCCCCTGGCAAATGAGTCCTTGTAGCACCAGCAGAGTGAATTTTACTTCTCTACATAGAAATAGAAAAAATGTGAACTAACTTGACATCTCACACAGATACTTTTATTTTGAAATGTTAAATGAACAATGCAGAAATCAAGCAGATAAAGCAATAGATTATGATTTTCTGCTGCCTATTTAGAATTATTTTAATCTTGTGGCTTACAGAGTGATTTATATCTATATATGATCTCTTGACACACTGATGTACTCATATGAAAAAAATCAGTAGAAATATCACAGACTGCCTGCATTTTGTTTTAAAATAGATTTCAGTTTGACTCCTGTTTTTCAGTATCAGCTTAAGAAAATTAAGTTATATAAAGAGAAACAGACATATAAAACTATTGATTTGATGTTAATAGGTACTGCCTGCTTCTAAATCAATTTCATTACTATGGGATAAAATAAATAACTAGAGAATATTACAAATTTCATTTTTGGCAGGCATGCTAAGTAAACAGAGCACCAAAAAAATTCAAAGACATAACATATATCCAGAACATTTCAATAGTGGGTCAATGCAATGAGCTTTACGAGGGACATATATACTAATAAGCACTATACATCATATGCAAGGAAATTGCAGGCAGAACTATTTTACATGTCATATGTATGCCTTTGTAAGGGTTTTCTCACTTTCTTTCTGATTTTTACTTGTTTCCCCTTCAATAACACTCATAGGTTTCCTTATTTCTATCATTTCACTAATTAAAGTTCGCAGACTTCAGAACCATATTTTGCCTGAGAAAATAAAGTTGGTGCAATGGCAAGAAAAGCCATCTCCTCTGCCTTACGCCTTTGACTAGGTGTGGTCTAGGTTGAATAATGAGGTTTGATTTGTTGCCTGAGATTATCTTTTTAATATCTGTTTTCATTCCTGTGTCCCCCAAGCACAACCTAGCACCCTGATAGGAAACATCTCACATTTAAATCACTTTATCATCATCTTCATGCCAAGTTACTCTCAATATAGCCACTGGAAAAGGGTCATCTATCCCTAAACTGTAGGAATAAATAATTGACTATGAACATTTAAGTATGAAACATTGCCTACATTTGAATATAGGAATAAAAATTTGACTTAACATTTCAAAAGTTGGGGGTTTTGAAAGTGAGAACATGTCCTTGATTGAAGTTCCCTGATACCACATAATTCCTTTTCTTTACTTACAAAAGCAATCTTAGTGCAGCCTTCACAAACTATATTCCTCTCCTACATTAAAAAAATATCCCCAAAGCCCCCGGGTAATCTTTCAAGTGTTTGACATTCATGGAAATATGCCTTACTTGTTTTGTTTTAAGTCATCTAATTCGGTTTATAATAGAAATATCCCAACTAAAAGCAAGTGAGTGAAGGAGAACTGTGTCTTTCATGTGGCATCGGAGCACATAACTATTTTAGAAAAATGCCGACAAACTCTCATCCTGTACTTCTTGTCAAGCACATTCATAAAGATTATCCAGGTTTCTAGGATAAAACCATTTCTCAAAAATAGAAGTAGATTTCTTGACACTATAATTTTCCCAGTAGCAACTTAAGAAGAACGGTTGATAACTGAGCACCTGACTGCTAGAATGACCTGAATGACAAAGCAATGTCAGATTGACGCTGTGGAATATTGGCTGAGAAAGTGAAGCATGGCTTGTGTACTTTAAGGGTGAACTTTAAATAACAGAAACTGTTGGCAAGCTGCTATCTAATGGCTGTTTCAGGGAAATGGATGTACCATCTGCAAAGCTAAATAGACACGACAAGCCTTTGAGGCAGAGAGTAAAATGTTCAATCCATTTGGCAGATAAACCAGGTCACGGATTGGTTTATTTAGCTCCAGTTTCGCATAAACAATATACAAGCAGAAGCGATGAACCATGGCTAAATTCAACAGGAAATTCCATTTGAGGTTATATCTCTGCTCAAGCTTCAAACGGCCTACGTTCTTCCACTCCATGCCTTTGTTATGTTTGTCTCTGCCGTGACTGTCAGTGTATTGTGGTCATTTCGAGAGCAGAATTTATTGGAAGAACACATTCTCTAGTAAGAGAATAACCAAACCATCATCAGCCTAAAACTTACCCAGACACATTTCCATAGTAGAAGTAGACGTGTAAAGAAAAAAACAAAACAAAATAAGAATGTTTTTCCCATTTCCGAAAATACAATAGGAGACATATTTCTAATCATGGTAGAAATGTACTTTCCCAGCGTGTCATGGACACGTGTACAGAGCAATCTCGAACAGCCCTCGGTGTCCTTGGCAGCTCATCACTGACAGACAGCAGCCACAAGTGTCTCTACCTTTGATCCTTGAGCCAAATTTTACATCGTGTTGGTTACTGTAATGAAACACTAGGTTCCGCTTGACTTCTTTCTACTTTATAGAATTCCATGCTTTGTAGAGAGCAGAGACATATTTTCTTTTTCAAGCTTGATGAAAGAATATGAACTACGTTTCACTTTCATTCTCTGTGAAGGTCAAAGTTCACAAACAACAGAACACCAAGATCCAAGCTCCTTTTGCAGTTTCCTATGAACCAAAGTAAGAAATTCAGTTTAATAACATGATTAAAATTATTCTGTCTTTACACTATCAGAATTTTTCAAATTCTTTGGATTACAAGAAAGTAATATCATTTTTACTTCCATTGCAGAAATCTTAAAAACAACAAAAAAATATATGTTGTTCAATTTCCTTTTTATTTTGACAGGATATTTTAAAAGACTTTACTTCTCTTTTTTCTGTAATTACCTAATTATTTCTTGGGTATTGTTTTCAATGTGGAATAATATCAAGCCATAATAAGATGTATAATATCCTCAATTTATTGCTATGTGTTTTGCCAAGTTTGAGTATCAAAATAGTTACTGCAATAAAGAGGTTCAATTCACACACACACAAACACTGTTTTGTATTATGCAATGTTCTAAATCACATAACATCTTGTATATTATATTTTGCATTATATATATACATATGCAATGCCTTGAGGATATTACACCTCCATTCAGTGTGAAATCAATAAAATGATTTGTTGAAAACTGCACTATGAGACCTATATAGGAGAAAAATGTCAATATCTAGCTAATCTTTAATTTTAATCTAGTGAAAAATGTTGATCCAAATACAATAAATATAATTGATTCTGCTCTGGCACAAGTCAAATTTATTATCAGTCTCCATAATTCTTTTATGGTGTGTCCTAAGCTGATTGAAGCGGACTCTGAGCTACTTCTCACAGATTCTCCTTCAGGACTGAAGGCTTTATTCTCCAGTGAGAATTCTGCTGCAGGCTGTCCTCAGGAACTTTCTCCAGGGTTTGGCTTCTGTTAAAGAAGTCTTCATGTCCAAGTTAATGCACCCCCTCCCAGGGACAGCCCACATGTAGTAACTGCTCAATGTGAGGCCATAAAACCCTACCACTTCTTCCAAATGGCAGAGAGCTCTGAAGAGTACTTCTAGCTTCAGAGCTCACTCGGTGATCTAGGGATTTGATGTGATGGCACCAAAGCTCGGATTCTCCTCCTGTTATACCCTGCTTTCTTCCTTCCCTCAAGAATTGTTGAGGCTGAGAACACTACCATATAAGTTTCCTGTACTCTATCCTATGCCTTCGAGAACCTGACCTGCAACACTTTGTACCAGGATGGGTTCAAGACAGTAGATGTTACAATGTGATGTTGGAGCTGGATTGCTCAGCATTACCTGGTTGGCAATGAGGACCTCATCACTGGCAGTATTTGGCCAGAAAAGTCTCTGGCAGACTGATGTACAACTGATCATCTTTCATTAGTGGTGAGCTGGGATTGTATGCCTAGAATGAAATACATTAGCGGATATAATAAAAAATATGGTTGAAAAAGTAATCATTAGACCATAATGAAATTGGATGGTTCTTGTTTAGGGTAACTATGATTTAAAAACAAGTGCAAAAGTCAGAGGGCCACTTTTCAGAATATGAAAAAGCTTCTCTGAAGGTGAAAGGTAAACAAAGCTAAAGACATAACATAGTGTTTAATCATAAGAGCTCGAAAGAAAGATATATTCTCAAATTAAGCAAGGGCACAATGTTGAATTCAGGACTATGATAGAAAATATGGGACCCTGATTCAGGGGATGGTGACATCTCTATTGATGTCCTTGAACATTATGTATCTCCCAAACCCATCCTATTGAGGGATGGTGAGTGCCTTCTTCCCTGAAGAAGAATGCAGAAGACCTTGTTTTGCAATAAAACAAGGGTCCCCTCAATACTTAATACCCACACCACTTTGTGTGGTCAAAACATACCAGGGCTAGAGAAGCTCTATACTTTTCTAAGGGAAAATGGGACTATACACAGAAAGAGCTATAGGACCTAAGCAATATGTGCCACCAGATCAGTGAGGGTGAGTGTGTATAGGCCTAGATCTTAGGGGTGCTGAATCAAGAAGGAAAAATGAAATTGACAACAAATTGTTTATCAAATTAGGAACAGTCTCACAAGATAAGATCTCAAGTCCTGGCAAGAACCCTGAGAAATGGAATAAATATGCTACTATGATGGGTGAAAGAAGCTGAGAGAAAATGATGGCTTACAGTCAGTGAGGTATAGGTGCCTGAACTATCACAGCAGACAATGGAAGAAAGGGTCAAAGATTTAGAGACTTGGACATGATGGAGTTTTTATTCCGTACACAATCAGGAAACCCCCATGGTGAGTATAGTCCCCGGAATGGACCACAGAATATTTATAGACCAAAGCAATAATGATGCACCAATACTACGAAGAAAAATTGTTTGGTGATTGTTGTCTATACGTAGGTCTGATGGTAGGAGATACTGTATAGAAATGAGCACCCTTGTAGGAAGGGGGGTAAAAAATGATCAGAGGTCTGAGAGCAGTGGAACTAGTAAAAATTATGACCCTTTGCCCCATTTCTGGACCTGCACCAATTTTAAAACCTAAAACCTATTTTTGTGAGGGAGCATCATTGTCCCAAGGCAGAAGGCGCTACAGTGTCAGAGCAAGTGCATATATAATACCCCGGTCTTTTCCCAAGGATACCTATAGTGACTTACTTGAGTACTAGTACAGAGAAGGAAAGATAATTTCCCGATATTTTAAGAACAATTAAACAAGGGGGTGCCTGGGTGGCTTAGTCGGTTAAGCGTCCGACTTTCACTTAGGTCATGATCTCGCGGTTTGTGGGTTCGAGCCCCGCGTCGGGCTCTGTGCTGACTGCCAGCTCAGAGACTGGAGCCTGTTTCGCTCTGTGACTCCCTCTCTCTCTGACCCTCCCCTGCTCACGCTGTCTCTCTCTCTCTCTCTCTCCTAGAAATAAATAAAACATTAAAAAAAAGAAGAAGAACAATTAAACAAGGAAGTAAAGTTGATATAGATTCTCTGGGATTCAAAGCCTCACCATGGATCCCCTATTAGAGTAGGGGCATAGTAGGAAAAGTAATAAAATCCTGACTCTAATCCAGTCAACATGGTCTACTGAGGCCATGCATGCACCCATGATAATATCTCCTATTGCCAGTGAAATCCTGTAATGGACTTACTGGAGAAAGGGCAGCGTTCCCGTGCTGGTTTGGGCCTAAAGAGCACGAGCTTCTCATTAGAAAAAGCTAAGATAAAGCCTCTGAAACTCTTCTCTACACTGAGAAAGATGGCAATTAAAAAATCAATAGCCCCTCTTACTACAGTAGCAGTTATTAGTATCACCCCATATTACCTATCTATGTCTCCACTGAAGAATTTTGCACAAATGTTTACATTCCTAAAAATCCTCTGTTTTTTTTTTTTCTATTTCATTTCATAAAGTAGACTACTGTTTCAAACTTAGTTCAATCCTCACTTCCTTCAAAAGCTCTCTTATATTGTTTCAATTAGACCAAGCCACTCTAGAATGCTATCATAGTATCACCTACATTTTCTCTGTGCGTCTTGTCTTTCATGTTTATTTAATTAATGCGTATTCTTTAAGTTAGAATTGTAATTTCATATCAGAATCCAGGATACATTCAATAAATGGTATAATGAATGACTTGATTGTATCTAGTCTTCCTACTATTCTAACACAGGGAATTTATATTGTACAATTTGATCTATCTTATAGAAAAAGATGATTAATGCACATCACAACGTATAGACTTCATAGTGTTTTCTTAGGACCAAAAAAATTTATGGTAATATCCATCTTTGAAACAAGCAAGAGAAATGGACTTAAAACCATCTTGGGCTGTAGGATCCCCTGGGTGGCTCAGCCAGTTAAGTGTCTGAGTGCTGATTTCAGCTCAGGTTATGATCTCACAGTTTGTGAGATTGAGCCCCTCATCTGGCTCTGTGCTGACAGCACAGACCCTGCTTGTCTTTCTCTCTCTCCTCTCTATTCTCCTCCCCGACTCAGTCTCTCTCTCAAAAGAATAAACAAAAATTTATAAAAACAACACCACATCCAAGGCTGCACATTGTTAGAACTTGGAGTTGAGGTTGCTAGCTGGCCAATGAACTCACAAGCATAAATAGTGTGCTACATGAGGAACAAGACTTTCACTGACACCACAGGGATCCGTGGGCCAAAGAGTGGAGTTTGATAGTAATTCTTGCTACAAGTAAAAAACAAACGAAACAAAACAAAACAAACAAACAAACCAAAAAAACAAAATCCTAGGAGCTAAGAGTAACTCTGGGAAAATGTAAATATAGATAAAAAATAAATATTATTATATTAAATATTATAATACAAATAAATGCGTGAATGGATAATGGATAAATATAATGTCATATACTTAATACTATAGTAGAAATTCATGTGTACTTCTGCATGTGTACAAAAAAATATGTAACTTTGACTTTAGAAAGGTTTGCTAGTCTAGAGAAGATTTTGAGGAAGAAACATCATCCCAACTTATATATATATATATACACACATACAGAAGACAGAACAGGGAAATCATTTATTTAGCACAAGGCACAGTTTGAATTGTCTTATATATTGTCTTATATACATGCTCTTATTTATTATATACAACAACTCTATAAATTAAATCCCATAATCCTACTTTATAGAGACAGTGGAAGAGGAATTTGTATGTATTTCTGGGCAACAGGTATCATACCAACTTTATACATGTTGTTGTTTAATACGTAGAACAATGCAGGGATGTAGGTTTTCTTATTGCTGTTTTTATATGGAAAAGTCTACATTAAAGAGAATGATTAATTTGCTGAAGTTCTCAGTCCCCAAAATAATAGCCAAGACAGAATTTGAACCCAAGCTTGTTTATTCCTACTGCACATTGTGGAAAAAGTCCCTTTAAGGTCAGAGAAAATGTGAATTTAAGGAGTTATAAACACACTTGGCAGAACATCAGACTTTTGTTGAACATATTATTCTACTGTACACAAGGCTCCCTGTGTAGAGAAGCTGTTTTCTAAAGAGGCCTATGAAACTCAACTCTATCTCGGTGTTTGGGGATAATATGCATTACAATGGAAAAGTGACAAAAAATGTATTTGAAGTCTTTCTATATTTCACATTTTACAAAAGTTTTCAGTTATGTATAAGTTGAGATAGGAAGAAAAATAGATGTAGAGAGAGATTCAGATAAATAAATTATCCATGTTTTCAAAAAGCGTATAAGTATTTCAAAGTCTTTGCTTTCAAATTACAATGCATAAGATATCTATTGAAGAGTAACATGCATAATAATTTACCCAGTAAATTGTGTTATTTTTAAAGAAGATTTTTCATTTTAAACTTTCATTAATGTTACATGAGTATATCTTATCATAGTAGCAGCACCCAACCAGTTAAAATGTAGGGTAAATGAAATAACATAATATTTAAGAACCCAGGATCTTAGAGCCTATAATGATTTATGTATGAGCCATCTGGTTTTACAAGCAAGATATTATGGTCAAATGTGCTCTATATGCATGGAAAGAAAGAATTATTCAGAAAGAAATAATTAGGTTTTATGAGTTAAATCCCAAGGCAAGCTGTAGGATTTAGGGAACTGATTTTCCTTACAAGTAAAAAAATGTATATATATATATTATAATGTATATAATAAAATGTTATGTAGTTATAATAGAACATTATCATGTATATGTACAGATGCACATACCTATTGCATCACTTCACCAGAGCAAGAGGAGCTTAGAACTACAGCATTTTATCTAGGGGATTATAAACGCAATTTGATGAGTATGACTCATTTTGAGTTCTTAAGGGACATCAGGAGAATCCAAGGGATAATGGCTTCCCATTTCTCTTATTACCACCATTAATCAATTTTTACCTCCCCATCTGTCACATGTCTTCAGTGGACATGCACAAATGCATATCTAGGGTCATGAGTGGGATGGGATGGGAAATGGTATAAAAGCACTTCAGTTTCTTTTTGATGAATTCCTAATTTAAGGACTACTCTTATATGGGTAAAATTAATTAACTTCCAAAACAGGTAGAAGTGATATAAATTATAACAAGCCAAATTTTTTTTCATAATAAAAAATACAACTCTCTTGAGCATAGCCAAAAATCAAAATGAAAAGTATTCTTCAATCTGTAATCAATGTTGCAAGCCAAGGCAACTAAAATTAAAAGCAAAATTTGGAACAATTTCAGGACATCATGGACGCGAATCTGATAATAAGTTGGAAATACACCAGAGCATAACATACAGTACATATGTTGTACACTGCACAATCCCATTATGCCATGTGAACTTGCTATAATTTTCCTGGTGCTTCCCACCACTGTCAGGTTGTGTAACATGGCAGCCTTACCCGTCTATACATTTGGACATTTATTGTATCTATAACAATGAAAATAAAAACTTAACAAAGGTCCACATAGGTGTCAGATATTTGAACTCTACACGATTGTAAATACCATTTATCTTTGTTTTTATATGAATAACCTATCTCTTTTCTGCTATGAAAATGAATAATTTTATCATCAGTTGGATAATGTAGACTTGGATAATCTGTACTACTAAATGAATAAAAAGAGGGAAAAATTGTCTTATATACCCAAGAATTTTTTGCGGGGGTTGTGTGGAAAGAGACACTCAAATATTTGTATTTATTATTTTCTCCAAACTTTCACATGATTCAAATAATTTGCATCCGTGTGCATAGATGAGGTTCATATCTGGCAATAAACCGGAAAGGGTATCATGCAGACTTTATCAAAAATATCCTATTTCTGTGTGTTTATTTCTTACAGAGGATAGCCAAAACCATGAGCATCCCTCATTCCACCGAGTCTCTCATTTCTGTTTGTCCTGGCATAAGGAAAGCATAATATCACTTCTTCACTCCAGGCCACATTTCTGCAAACTTTAACTACTTGTGCAAGATAGGCCTTTAATTCATATTCATATCTACTCAACAGTAGCGAGATCTTCCTTATCAAATAATGAGGTAGATTATGTATATACTTCCCAAGAATGTGACATATAGGGCTATAAGACATCAAATAGAGTGGGAGTTATTGGGATCATAGATGTAAATTTATTTTAACAGATACTTCTCTCCTTTGCTTATTATAAATATTTTGATACTAAATGTCAATTGAACATAGAATATTATAATTTGCTACGTGGTCTTGATAATTATATTGTCTTATGTAGAAGACTTTGTATACTTTTTTGTTTTTTTTTTTTTCCTAATGTTTATTTATTGCTGTGAGAGAGAGAGAGAGAGAAAGCAGGGGAGGGGCAGAGAAAGAGGAGTACAGAGTATCTAAAGCAGGCTTTGCCCTGACAGCAGATAGCCCAATGCAGGTCTTGAACTCATGAATCTTGAGATCATGACCTGAGCTGAAATCTGATGCTTAAGTGACTCAGCCACCCAGGTACTCCTAGAAGACTTTGTATAACATATACAAATAGTCTAAAGTTTTGAAATCTAATACAATCTTTAGACTTCTAAAGAACATAGGTCAGAGACAGGGTGTAATGGATTTCAGAACAAAGTCAATATATCTAGCTATCTCAATTGAGGGGGAAATGGGCAATTCAACAATAATATCTGGGTACTTCAATATCTTGCTTTCAATAACAGATAGAGCATCTGGGCATATTAATAAGCAAATGGAAGACTTGGAAAACATTGTAATTTATTTAAACCCAACCTACATCTATAGAACATTGCACCCAACAAGAATGGAATATGCATTCTTCCCAAGTGCAAATAAAACAGGCTCAGGACAGACCATACATTAAACCATAATATAAGGCTCAACAGATTTTAAACAATTGAAATTGTGTAAAGTATGTTCTATCACAATGGAATTAAATTAGAAATTGACAATTCACAAATTGTTGAATTCACAAATATGTTGAAATTAAACAACACACTCACTCCTAAATAATTAATGGGTCAAAAGAGAATTCACAAGGGGAACTAGAAAATACTTGAGATGAATAGAAATGAATGCAACAAGCCAAAATTGAATTCTGATAAAGCAGTGCTTATAGGGAAATTTACATCTACAAATACCTACATTAAAAAAAAATAGATTTCTAACCAATAACCTAACTTTTCATCTGTTGGAACTAAAAAAAGAAGAGCCAATGAAGCTTAAAACAAGCAGAAGTAGAGAAATAATGATTGAAAAGGAAATAAATGAAACAGAAGTAAAAACAATGGGAAAAAATAAACAAACCCAAAAGTTGGCTCTTTGAAAAGCTCAACAATTAACTCTGCATTTTATTTTATTTTATTTTATTTTTTAATGCTTTATTTCTAGGAGAGAGAGAGAGAGACAGCGCGAGCAAGGGAGGGTCAGAGAGAGAGGGAGTCACAGACTGAAACAGGCTCCAGGCTCTGAGCTGGCAGTCAGCACAGAGCCCGACGCGGGGCTCGAACCCACGAATCGCGAGATCATGACCCAAGCGAAAGTCGGACACTTAACCGACTAGGCCACCCAGGCGCCCCCTCTGCATTTTAAACTTAATTTCTGGTTTATGAATCCATTCCTTAAGAATTATATGTGTGAGCTAGCAGGTGGGAAAATATGTTCCTGGCCTTGGAGCCTTAACTGGTATTCTTGAAAGCACATGGCAGAGTGAATTTCTGGAAGTTCAAATACAGATAATTAGAAAACGTCTTGGGCTGGATAAACTGATACCTTTAGGACCCAAGTTACAAGAAAAAATTCTCTCTAAACATTTAAAATAATTCCTAAGGAAAGGAATTAGTTATAAGGAAAGTGCTAGGTATTTCTTCCCATGGGTGGAAATGATAGTGTGAGGTGAGGTACACAAGCAGAATATGCTACCTTGCACAGCAGCTGACAGGTAAAACAGAGTTCTAGAAAGCTTTTTATGATCCTTTAAAGTCAGTAAATCTGAACAAGAATAATGCAACAGTTGTTTTTCTGAAACACTGGTCATTATTCCATTCTACAAGCTTGTCGTATTATGAGTACCTCTTTTGTCACCATTTTCTATGAATTAGGCTTTTATCAATTGAATAATAAAAAAGATATATGTTTTCTGGTTCTCATTACTCCCTTTGCAGATTAAGGGTATTGGCCTGCTTACAATTAGCAAACATTTATCAATGTTACCTAAAATATGCTTATTGGATTAGATCAACTACTAGTAAGTAAACAATCTGAAGAGGCAATCTGATGTTTATTTTCATTTTGTATCTTTAGCACCTCAGAGACTGCCTGGCATATAGTAGGTATTCAGTGAATACTGGTTGAACAAATTGATTCGATCCACAATGTCAGCTCAGTATATTTGACACAGAAAGGATGGAGTATTTAAAGAAGTTATCAATTAAATAATTAAAAATATTCACCTAAAGAGCATAAAATACTTCAATGAGATGCTATCTCCCAAAATTTGTCAGGGATTGTAGAATTGTTATCATGATTTTGTCTGAACTTTTGTGTTGTATTTTATTCATTATACCTTCCTACATAATAGCGTAACACTATTACCACAGACTTGTTTGTGACACATATTTATTGTCTCCCAGTTCCTATGTGTTGGAAACCTGGCAGAGCTTTGCTGTATTCTCTACTTTTGGTTCTCTGGAAGCTGCAGTCTTGATGTTAGCTTGGACTTGAATCTCCATCTGCACGCTTCACTGGCATGGGTATCCCTCCTCGGTCACATGGTTATTGGAAGCACCCCATTTTTTGGATACTAGACTGAAAGCGTCATGCACGCTGTTGTCACAGGCTCAGATCCTAGGGGTCACCTGCAGTTCCTTGCCAAGTGGGATTCACCAGCATGGTTTCTTGAGAGAGAGAGAGAGAGAGAGAGAGACTAAAGTAAGCACTACACTTGTATGTAATATAGTCACATTTACATAATCCAAATATCTGGTCACTTTTGGATTCTACTGCTTAGAAGTAAGTCACAGTCTTTCCCAGTCAAGGTGAAGGTATCATATAAAGGTCTAACACTAGAAGGCCAGAAACATGGTAACCACATTAAAAGTTTGTCCCACGTATGGGGTGCCTGGGTGGCTCAGTAGGTTAAGTGTCCAACTTCGGCTATAGTCATGATCTCACAGTCTGGTCTAAGGGTTCGAGCTCCATGTCAGGCTCTGTGCCGACAGCTCAGAGCCTGGAGCCTGTTTTGGATTCTGTGTCTCCCTCTCTTTCTCTGCCACTTCCCTATTTGCACTCTGTCTCTTTCTCTCTCAAAAATAAATAAACATTAAAAAAAAATTTTTTTTTAAAGTTTGTCCCATGTAGGTAGTGGAAAACCTAAGCTGTTTACAAAGCAACATTTTCTGTTATACTAAAGTTAAAAGAAGAATAGTAGGAACTCATATTCATCTTAGAAGTTGTAGCTTATCTTAGAGAATGTGTGGAAAAAGACCAAAAAAGAAAGTTGTGAGTGTTGATACCAGAATTAGTAGCAAATTGTGAAAGGATTTTTGAAAAGCCAAAAAACATTATTAGCTCTAAATACTAGCAACTGAAAGATAAACAGCTTGTTTACATCTCCCCGTCTAAGTTGATCCAGTGCCCATGAACACGGAGGGATTGCTTCCCTTCAGGATAGCCACTGAAAATACAGAGATCCATAATGAGTAAGGATGAGAAAAAGTACATTAAGTTGCACAGTGGAGATGTTAAGATTTAGGCAAGCCCTGCATTTTTGATTAATTAATGGATTGATTAATTCATTTTTAATGTTTATTTTGAGAGAGAGAGTGAGGGCATGTGTGGGAGGGGCAGAGAGAGAGGGAGGGAGAGAGAATCCCAAGCGGGCTCTGCACGTTAGCACAGAGCCTGACACGGGGCTCAAACTAACAAACTATGACACCATGCCCTGAGCAAAATCAAGAGTCAGTCGCTTAATCAACTGTGCCACCCAGGCGCCCCTTTGCATTTTAAATCATAGGAAAAATATTCAAGATAAAAGAGAGGGGTACTTAGTCGGCATTAGAAGCCAAAAGAAATACACTTTTAAAAAAGAGACTGAGCAGAATGGTTAAAATGAGCCAATCAGAGAACTCTAGATGCTGGCGAGGATGTGGAAAAACGGGCACCCTCCTACACTGTTGGTGGGAATGTAAACTGGTACAGCCCCTCTGGAAAACAGTGTGGAGGTTCCTCAGGAAACTAACAATAGAACTCCCCTATGACCCAGCAATAGCACTGCTAGGAATTTACCCAAGGGATACAGAAATGCTGAGGCATAGGAGCACATGTACCCCAATGTTCATAGCAGCACTCTCCACAATAGCTAAAACATGAAAAGAGCCTAAGTGTCCATCAACAGATGAATGGATCAAGAAGATGTGGTTTATCTACACCATGGAATACTACATGGCAATGAGAAACAATGAAATCTGGCCATGTGTAGCAACATGGATGGACCTTGAGGGTGTTATGCTGAGCGAAATAAGTCAGGCAGAGAAGGACAAATATCATATGTGTGCACGTATAGGAGGATTAGGAGGAACTTAACAGAGGACCAAGGGGGAGAAGTAGGGCAGAAATGGTGGGGGAAAGGGAGAGAGGCAAACCATGAGCGACTCTTGAATGCTGACAAAAACTGAGGACTGATGGATGTGGGGGGGAGGAGGGATGGGCATGGAGGAGGACACTTGTGGGGATGAGCACTGGGTGTTATGTGGAAACTAATTTGACAATAAACTATTTGTAAAAAAAAATGAATAAAAAATAAAAAAAATAAAAAAGAGACTGAGGGACACTTGAGTGGCTCAATCAGTTAAGCGTCCAACTCCTGCTTTCAGCCCAGGTCATGATCTCACAGGTCATCGGTTGGAGGCCCTCCTACCTAGGGCTCTGCACTGACAGTGCGGAGCCCGGCTGGGATTCTCTCTCCCTCCCTGTGTCTCTGCCCCTCCCTCCCTCATGTTCATGCGTGCTCTCTCTCTCTCTCTCTTTCAAAATAAATAAGATAATAAAATAAAATAAAAAATTTAAAAGAAGAGACTAAAATTAGAACCTTAGGTAATCTCCCAAAATGTGGAAAAATACAGTTAAGGCAGTTTAAGACCCTAATTAAAGAAAGTCCCCTGTTGAGACCAGCCTTTGTTGCAAAGGGAGTGTTGGTCTAAAGCTGATGAGTAGCTCTTATGAGCTCCCTGCAGCTTCCCTGAGATGTGGAGGTAGAATGGGAACGGACGGTGCCTTCAAGTCTGTTTGAGAATTCACAGTGACTGTTTGTTAAATCAGGTATTTGAAAATTCTCAAAACCAAAGAGAATATTTTGAATTCCAAAGCAATGTAAGCGGTTCAGAGGTGTTTATTTCAAGTGGCACTATAAATGGGATTAATCATTAACTAATCTAAGGCTTCTTAAAAGTAGTTACATATTTATGCATTTATAAATAGAGTAAAATGTATCAACTGTACATTCAATCTGAAGAAAGAGCTAATAAGGTTTGGATTTGTAAACAGAATATATTTGGTATCAACTATCAACAATAAAATTCCAAATAGTCTTTCTCCAAAATAGTAGCTGCTAATTTTTAAACTAAAAGTGGGTGATTTAAGTCACTGCAAATAAGGGGTGCCTGGGTGGCTCTGTTGGCTGAGCATCTGATTCTCCATTTGGGCTCAAGTCATGATCCCACTGAGTCCTGGGTGGGGTTCCACACTGAGTGTGCAGCTTGCTTAAGATTCCCTCTCTCTCTCTCTCTCTTTCTCTCTCTCTCTCTCTCTCCCCCTTTTATCCCTCTCTTCAACCATGCTTGCTCTCCCCCCAGATAGATAGATAGATTGATAGACAGATAGATAAATAGATAGATAGATAGATAGATAGATAGATAGATAAATAAATAAATAAATAAATAAATAAATGAAATTCTGTTCTGGATTAAACCTCTATTAATGAAGAATATTAAACCTCTATTTTAAATAAAGAAGACCTTTATTTAAAATAAATCTAGCAGAGCGGGAGGCATTGTCTAGATACTAGAGGTGATATCTGGAGGGGGTCATTCACAATGTTCTCTCCCCTCCTAGATTGCACGAGCTGGGTGCACTGGGCCTGTGACTGTATCTCCCACGGTTTTACAGGAGGAGCATCATGGGAACACCTGCAGAAGGTGATACACTCAGTCACCTGAAAGACAGATCCAGAATTATGGAAAATATTCTTTGATATGAGCAATAGACAACTGTAAAGTTGATCAGATACTGTTCCTCAAATGCGTTCATCACTTTTCTTTTTCAGAACCTGTCACTTGATTCCCGAAGGGATACAGCCCGCTGATAAGGACTGACCTAAGGTCAGCTCCTACGGGATCCTGCAAACTGATTTCAGTATTGGAAAGTGGGATCCTATTAGCTAAAGGAGGAGGAGGTGTCCACAGAGTGTTAACTTCATTGCTGTATAACAAATTACCAAAAGTTTAACAGTTCGAAACAACCCACAATGGATTAATTCAGTTTCATGGGCCCAGATTTCAGGCACACCTTAGCTGAGTCCCTTGCACAGGGTTTCAAAAGGCCTGGACCATGGGTTGATCTGCGGCTGCACTCTCATTGGAGGTCCCAGGGCTTGCCCCAAGCTCAGTGGGTTGTTCGCAGTGTAGAACAATCATGGTGGATTGCTTCTCCGAGGCCAGGAAGAGAAAGATGTCTGCGATCCTGGATGATCTCTCTCCATTAAGCTTATACTCTACTCATTAGGGGCCTTAATTGTTTTAAAAAAAATGTCTTCATGTTTGCCATATTGTGTTGCCCACATGGGAGTGATTTCTAGCATCTTCCTAGTACCAGTCTGCACTCAAATGGAGGGAAGGGGGCTCTACAGGACATATATACCAAGGGATGGGAATCCTGAGAACCTTCTTACAATTCCACCTATTACAGAGGACCTCCCTGCAACAATTAGCCTGTCAGTAAAACAATTTAAATGAGAAAGATGGATTCCATGTACTTATAAGTTAAAAAGGGTCACAAAGCATTGAGAAGTTGAATTTATGGAATAATCCACTTCATTCTAAACGACATAGAAAAGCAAGAAAATTTTCTTAGAGTATAATTTTTTTTCCAAAATGATGCATTTATTTACTGTAAACCTAAATGGAAAAGATCATTGATCTTTACTTGGTATCTTCTGTATAACTGATATTGCTAATGTTGATTAAACAGATTTTATATCATACTTAGTAACAGTCTATTTGTGCCCAAAGAAAAATGAAATTGTCACAGTGGTATAAATTTCAATGGGAAAAAATAAAGCTACAATAATGATTAAATATGATATTTTGTCTTATCAGGAATAAGCTCAGAGATAATCCAGATGGTAGAAAATATTAAAGTCTAAAAAGAAAGATATTGAGGCGCCTGCATGGCTCAGTCAGTTAAGCCTCCAACTTCAGCTCAGGTCATAATCTCACGGTTCGTGGGTTTGAGCCCTGCATCAGGCTCTGTGGTGACAGCTAGCTCAGAGCCTGGAGCCTGCTTCAGATTCTGTATCTCCCTCTCTCTCTTACCCTCCCCTGTTCACACTGTCTCTCTCTCTCTCAGAAATAAATAAAAAACATTAAAAATTTTTAAAAAGGAAGATATTTTTAAATTTAACTCTGTCAGTGCAAAATATTCTCCTAATTTTGTTTCCGAAAGATCACCATTGAAATGAGCATAGAAGTCTGAAAAAAACATTTACTGAGCAACTGTTCATAGTAACCTACCATATCACAAAGATACTGCAAAAATAACTATACTATATAGAGGCAGAATGTTTAACTAAAGTTTTAGGTCCATGAGAATTTGGCACGGTAAATAAAACCTTACATTTACTCAGAAAGCAGGTTTTGCATCCTATCAAAGAGTTGAAAATGTCCCTGTTAATGTATACAGTTTTTTTTAATAGAAGTCAAATACTTAAAGAATATATATCATAAACGTTTTTTTTAATAACCTTAACCTGAATTCCTTGATATTGGTAAGAAGTCGTCTTTGAGACTCCAGTAGCATTTTGCCTATGATTAGAAGCAATGTTTTTGCATTTCATTCTGAACACTTATTTTTAACTTGTCAAATATTGCTCAGAGAGTGGTCCTGCATACATTTGAGGACAAAAGCCGTGCTGTCACAGCCAAGGAAATCGATTGGCCTGAATATGACCAATTAATTCTAAAGCTCAGGTCACAAAGGATTTTTTAATGTATGGAACACACACACACACACGTATAGAATTAGAAATGGAATTGATGTAAATTCATGCAATAAAAGTATTTAGGGATAGTCTGATCCTTTGCAAACACAAAGAAAAATAGATTGCCTCCTATATGTAAGTTTCAGCAGACTTCGTAATGAGGGCTGAATCTTTTTTGCTGTTAGATCATTTATTCACTTTCGTTTCAAGTCATATGCCTTTAACTGATACAGAATTTACATATGTCTCTTCATTCAAATGTGTCATTAAGATGCAAGCTATGTTACAGGGCTTGGAAATGATCTTCAGACATCTGTCTCTGGAACACTGAAGAAGCTAGCTACTCTAAACAGACCCTGGCCACTTCTCATCAGAATATGTCCCTGATGCTGAGCATTAGCATGAGAAATAACTTAAAAGCCGAATTTTATCATTGTGTGAGTAAGGTCAGCTCTGCGGAGTTTATGCAAGCAGTGAAACACACATTTGGCAACTCTAGGGAACAATGTTCCTATTTTGCATTGTCATACCTACCAAGAAGCACACAGCACATTCTGAAAAAGAAAGAGAGATGGAATTTTGATCTAAAAACCTCAAATCTTGATGCAGGAAGATGTCATTTGGGTCCAATGCATAGCATCCTCATTGGGCTGATCTAGCTGAGGGCAAGGAATGGAGCTATAGTGGATACTGGATTTAACATTTATGGAAATTTCTTTTAAAATAATGATCTGTAATATTAAATAGAGAAAATCACTTCTGAATTACAGACACAAAAGAGTCTGTGAGTTTGTGTGCCTGAGTTACTGATTATTAAAAATATGGAGAAAGCTGACATGTTTGGCTAAACTAAACTGATGATTAAATACCCTGAGCCTGTTGTTATCTCTTATATTAGTTTTCTATCACTGCTGTAGCAAATTATCACAGACATAAAACAACAACCATTTATCACAGCTCTGTAGGGTAGCTGACTGAGTGAACTTGACTGGGTTCTCAGCTTAAGTTCTCACAGTGCCAAAATCACTGTGAGGTGGGGGTGGACTCATGGCTGGAGGCTCTGGGAAAAATAAAGATGGGGAGAGGGAGAGAGAGAGAGAGAAAGAGAGAGAGAGAGAGAGAAAGTGGTGATGGAAGGAGTGAAGAAAGGAAGGGAGGAATGAAGGAAGGGAGGGAGGGAGAAATTTGCTTCCAAGCTCATTGCGATTTTTGGCAGAATTCAGCCTCTTGTGATTGTAGAATTAAAGTTCTTATTTCTTTGCTGGCTTTCGGCTAGGAAATTCTCTTAGCTCTGTAAGACTGCCTCTCCTCTCAATCTCCAAAGCTTGCAATGGAACATCGGCTATATCTCAGGCTTCAAATATCCCTGACTACTTCTGCCATCAGAATTTGCTTTTAAGGATTCGTGTGGTTAGATTAGATTCATTTATGTTATCTCCTTATCTTAGAATCAGCTGTGCCATATAGCATGATGTAATCATGGGAGTGATATCTGTTTATATCCATAGGATATAATCCATAGGATTAGGCCTGGGCATTTTGGGGGGAGCCTTTTAGCAATTTCTCCTATCACCCCTCTCTTCAAGGAATCCATGATACTCAGAAATGGTGACCTTCTTCCATAGTCTTCATTATATTTTTTCCTTTTTATTCTCTTGTGTCAAAAATGTAGCATCAGCTAATACACCCTCTTCTACCGGTATGTCATTGCAGTTCTCCATCAGTGAAAGTTTTAACAATTGCTCCATTGCAACATGCAATGCAACTATCAATAGTCTGTACACTGTCAGTGATGGGATCTTCAATCTGGTTGGATAGTGAGTGTTTTATCAGTAAAATCCCCTTTTATGATCTGCTCCTTGGAGTCATTTCTGGCATCAACTGTCTTAGAAGATCTGCACTGGAAACAGGCTCTGAGATGGAGACCGATTTTATTAGGAGTGTGCTCAAGTTATACACCTATCAGGAAATAAGAAAGATAGTACTGGCCAGAGGGAGAAGGTGATATTTGAGGTAGTGCTAAAGGAGCTAGTTGACCCCACAGAAAGTTCTAGAGCTGGGGTGGCTCTTCAAGGTATGTAGCACGTATTTCCTTGCTGCAGTGAGCAATTCCCCATGAGGTATCACTTGGATGATAAGACGTCAGAACACTACAATTATCTACTAACATTACACTACCTACAAAGCCTGTAGTACCTACTACCACTGCAGTATCTACCAACACTACACTATCTACTAATATTGCAATACCAACCTATACCACCTGCCAACACTATAGTATCTATTAACACTACATTATCTACCAACATTATGATAGTCACTAACCTACTATTTACTGCCACTATAGTATCTACTTACACTACCATATCTACTAACATTATTGTGTCTACTAAGACTACCATATATACTAACACTGAGGTACCTACTAACATTATAATGTCTATTTACATTATAGAAATCACTAACACTAGTATCTATTCCACTTTAGGAAGAAACTACCTTCTGTGCTCAATAGGAAGTTTCTTAAATTCTATTCTAAATCAGAGAAAATATTCTTGATTTTAGAACGTTTCCATTAAATGAAAGCAAAAATATTCCACAATCAGTTGCCATCAGGATAGACGAAGCACAAATAACAATAGACATGGTAATTATCTGGAAAGAACCTAGGAATTTAAACATTCTGGGTTTTGTTTAAAAAAAACTAAATGGTGGGAGCCTGAGTGGTTCAGTCCGTTAAGCATCCAGCATTGGCTCAGGTCATGATCTCATGGTATGAGCCATGACCTCATGGTTTATGAGTTTGAGCCTCACATTGGAATCTGCATTCACAGCACAGAGCCTGCCCCAGATCCTCTGTCTCTCTCTCTCTCTCTTGCTCTTGCTCTGTCTCTCTCTCTCCGCCACTCCCCCACTCACAAAAATAAACACTAAAAAAATTTTTTTAATGTAAATGGTAAAGTTTTTCTTCCTTTTAATCCACCTACTGAACTAAATAAGTATCACTTCTCAACAGAGATATGTTTGTTTCATATTTAAATGCCAGTGGAGCCAAATGCATTAGTAAAGACTCTCAATGCTAGAGACCTAAACTTTAGGTCTCTTTCTCTTTCAGTGTGACCTTGAAGAGGTCATTTAACTTCATCCTTTTTTTCCTCATTTTTAAAATGAAAATATTGGGATATTTAATTTTTAATGTTCTTTCCAAGTCAGAAGCCATAAGCTAGATAATTGATTTTATTCCCTTTATGAAAAATTCTTCTCCCTTGTGCTTAGATTTCACAATCTGTTTTCCGTGTTTGTCATCTTCACCACTTGAGCAGCCTTGACTTGAAATATAAGGCCACCCCCATACAAGCTGTTCGGATCTGCCAAGCTGTCCACTCTTCATCCCACCAATGAGTGTGTGTGTGTGTGCGCGCGCGCGCGCGCGTGAGCGCGCGCACGCGCATTCGTATGTTATTTACATATCCTGGCAGTAGAAATTCACAGGATACTTTCTTTTAAAAAAATTTCCTGTGGGGGCAACCTGGGTGGCTCAGTTAGTGAAATATCCGACTTTGGCTCAGGTCATGATCTCACAGTTCAGGGTTGGAGCCCCTCGCTCGGTGTCAGGCTCTGTGCAGATAGCTCAGAGCCTGGATCCTGCTAAGGATTCTATGTCTTCTTCCATCGCTGTCCCGTCCCTGCTCATTCTGTCTCTCTCTGTCTCTCAAAAAAAAAAAAAAAAAGTTAACAAATTAAAAAAAAAATCCTGTGAATGAGCTAGCACAAGTAGCCATGGAAAGATTTAGAAGCTCCAAAAAGAGAAAACTACTAACAGCAAATATAAAGAACCCTCTTGTGTTAAGTAGGCAAAAAACAAAAAAACAAAAAACAAAAACAAAAAAAAACCCACCATGTTTTCTAAAGTGATTCACTAGGATCCTAAGAATTTGACTTCTGTCTTTGATTCCGGCTAATTTTTAGGGAATGTACTTGGCTCTGCTGATGAGCGTTTCAGTGCTAGAAGCCATCACACAACTTCATGGCCCTGTTCTCTTCCCTCTCGCTCTTCTTTCAGTTATGCTCCACCTTCTCTTATGATTGAGAAACTACATTTATAAAGAAGAAATAATCTCACCATCTAGAGGTGAACATTGGTAGCATTTCAATATGTATTTACTGTTATGATCCTTTGTCATGCACTTGATGGTTAAATTTCATGTCATTCAAAATCTGAGCCTTTTCAGATATCATTCTTGTAACTTGAAATTATTTTTATTGTTTCAAGGAAAAAAATAGTTCTGTGATAAAATCAGATTGAGAAATGCAATATCTAAGATGGTTAGAATATATTTCTGTATTTGGGATGACTTGATAAGAGATTGAATCACACTACATTATTTATTTCTGAGCCAGAATATCATGATTGGTAAGACCACAAATCAGAGAATATCGGCTTCAAAATTTGGCTTTGCCTATTGTAAGATGTCTGACTTCTGGCAAATTGCTTCACTTTGCTAAGTACTTTCTACACTGATAAAAGGGAAATTTATTAAGCAAACATTATTAGAATTTTTATTGTAATATTTATAAAGCTTATATGATAGGTTCCAAGAATAGAAATGTGTTAGATTATAAAATATATTTTTCATCCAAGTAATAAGAAAGCCGAATACTAATCTAGTAAATGCTAGATGCCAGATACTGTTCTAAGCCTCTATTACTTCTCACATTTTTATGAAGCAGGTACCGTTATAATAAAACCTCATTTTACAAGTTAGGTAAGTGGAGACAAGAGAGGTTAACTAACTTGCTCTAGATTACACAGCTGGTAAATGATCAAGCCAAGATTTGGATATAATCTGTGCCGTTAAGCACTAGTCCAAATCATGGAAACTGTTTAATCAATTTTATTAGCTTCATATTTGACTAAAGCTTCCTATAGTAAGCATAGCTTATTTAAACAGCATAGCTTAGGGAAAAAAGTGGTTTAAGCTTATCCAGTTTGATGACTAAATAAAATTGATGCATAGAGTTACTTGTGATTGGCCAATCAATTTTATCATCTGCTTTGAGGATGGTTAAAGTAATGTGAATCTTTAGGTTTTATATATATAATATATATAAAATTTATATATAAATATATATATTTATAAATATATAAATTTTATATATATTATATATTAAAATATATTAAAATTTATATATAAATATATATATTTATAAATATATAAATTTTATATATATTATATATATCATATATTATATAAAATATATATTTATTATATATATAAATTATAAAATAATATATATTATATATAAATAAATAAATATTTATATATGATATATATATTATATATATAAATCTGAAATTATTGTTATACTAATAGTGTATACTTTTATAGAGAATATGCCTGAGTTGTCATCAATTACAGATTATCAAAGCCCAAAGCCCATAGTAATAAAGGGTGGAGAGCCAAATTCTAACTTCAGGGTACATATTCAATACTGTAAATTTGGGTAGTGGTCCAAGATCCACCCACTTCTTTATGGCAACAGCAGCTTGACTTTCCTTTCGGGAATAATTTCCCCCTTATTCTGAGCATGGCTGGTTTAGGCATTGTCGTGCCTTCCTTCTGGACATTGGGATGGAGCTATGATGGCACATCTGCTTTGCTTCTTTTCGTCATACCCTTACCCCATGACGCAGTAATAGACTAAGGGGTGGACTCATGACCGAAGCCAAGAAGTGAGACACGATGCCAAGACATGCTGAAACTGTTCTAAGAGATGCATTTTTTTTTTCCTATGCAGTTTACCAAACTGGAAAGATGTGAACTGGGAGCTTCAGAAGGCCACTATTTGGAGAAGAAAATAGGTAAAACAATGGAGTAAGAGAAACTGAATCCTGGTGATCTATCATGTATGTAATAAAATAATAATAATAATAATAATTTAAAAAACAAATGATTTTTAAAATGAATATATAAAGACATAATTAAATGGAAAAAGAAAATTCTGAGTCTTTGGGGTTTGTACTCAGAGCTTGGTAGAGCAAGATCAAGCAGGAACAAAGAACTTTGCTGACAGTGTATATCAGTAACTAGTATAAAGAAATCCTGGTTTCATACTTGTGAAATATACAATGTTTTGAGCTTAATGTATTGTACACCAGACACTCACAAAGGGATATGTTCCAATCTCTCTTAGTAATTGTTATTTTGAGAAGAAATATTTTATTTGTTTATTTCACATAGACACATACTGATCCACATGTTTTTGATGTTTATTTTACTTAAAAATGCTGAATTTTGGGGCACCTGTGTACTCAGTCGGTTTCGCTCAAGGGTCATGATCTTAGTCTTTGGCTCTTGGTTTTGGCTCAAGTCATGATCTCACAGTTGGTGAGTTCAAGCTCCACATTGGGCTCCACATAGACAGTGCAGAACCTGCTTGGGATTGTCTCTCTCTCTCTCTCTCCCTCTCTCTCTCTCTCTTTCTCTCTGTCCCTCTCCTGCTTGAGCTCTCTCTCTCTTTTAAAATAAATAAATAAACTTCAAAAATGCTGAGTTTTAATACATTTTCTAACACTTTATGAATATAACTAAAATTACAATTTAAATTGCAATATTGTGAATTCCATAATATAATGACAATAGGTATATATGATGAGTAATAGGAAGATCTTTTTGTTCATTTCCTAATGAAAAACAATAAAAATGAAATTAAAATAATTCTAAACCTTTTATTACTTTAATCTATGTGGCAATTTACTGAAGTTTTAGAGAAAAAAAGCAGGAACATCTTAAATAAAATAAAATTTTCATATAAGTATGCCTACTTAGAACTGCAACAATTTTTATATTAAAGTAATATTTTTAATGAAACCTTGCCGTGCATGCAGGTTGCGAAAAAATATCAGTACTAAAATAGAACGTATTTCTATTTCACAGAGAAAAAAATCGCTCTTTTCAATGACTGACCTCACTCTCTTTCCCACCACTCCTCACAGCTGAGCCGCTTAAACTACCAATAGGACTTTATGCCAACCTGAAGCTTCCGGTCTCTACTCCTGGCCGTGAGCAGGCATAATTACCTCTAATTGTGGTTCAGCTGGATTAAGGGACCCAGCATCTGACCACACAGCTGCTGTTTCTGGTCTGACCTGGCCTCCAGGGCTGGATACCATTCTCGCTCCCCCTTGTCTCGGAAGCAAACCTCCTCTTTGGACCATGTACCACACCAATTTCCCATCACTTGGCTCTGCCTTATTATCTGTCAACATTTCTCTGACTTAATAAGCTACTTAATAACCCAGTTCTCTTAAGACCAGTTGCCTGCTTTGTGTTCTACTGGTGGGCCCAGTAAACCATTACATGATCAGAGCTTTGTGCCTGCCCCTGGACCTCATCAATACTGACTGCAGTCCTAGCAAAACGTGTCAGTGCAGTTACCGTGCCAAAGAGTAGTGATCATAATTAAAACAAATGTAGACTAATTTTGATCTTCAATAGCTCCTTGTGTAATGGGGAACAAAGCATATTACAAAGGGAGAGATCTTATCCCATAAGAAGTACAGTGAGAATGTCGAATGTGCGTCCATTGCGCATGCTTAGTCTATAAGTTGATTTCAGTCATTTGGCAACCACAGAAGGCGGTCGTTACAGAACAGAGCATGTTAAAGCTTGACCAATATAAAAGCAGTGGTATGGAGGACAGAAGTGGGAAGAAGAAGATGACGCAGAAACACTTCATCTTACATAAGAACAGGTTAGCATGGTGTCTTGTTCATTTTTTTACATGGCTTATTTCTGGAAACATGAACTAACTTCAAAAACCAAAAGTCAGAGGCGCCTGGGTGGCTTAGTCGGTTAAGCGTCCGACTTTCGCTTAGGTCATGATCTCGCGGTTCGTGGGTTCGAGCCCCCCATCGGGCTCTGTGCTGACTGCCAGCTCAGAGCCTGGAGCCTGTTTCAGAGTCTGTCACTCCCTCTCTCTCTGACCCTCCCCTGTTCACGCTGTGTGTGTGTGTGTGTCTCTCTCTCCTAGAAATAAATAAAACATTAAAAAAAAAAATCCCAAAAGTCAAAATAAACTTACAAGTAATGAAAATAATTTTTGTATCAAAGAGGTGAAAATACTATTAAGACTCTAATTACACCTACTATTGATACCCAAACATTATCAAGTAATTTCCAGAATCTGAACATATTTTTTTTTTTTAGTATAGTTGACACACAGTTACATTAGTTCCGAGATTAGAACATAGTAATTCCATAAGTGTATTCATTATGCTATGCATACTACATTCTTTAATTTGGCACATTTTTTTGTCAGTTGAAAACTATTAAACAGTTTAAAACTATTGATCATCTTGTTAAGGATACATTTTTCCCATTTTTGTCAGATTTAATGATTTCTGTTTTCTCAGTTGACATCTGTTTGTGAGTTATTTTTATTGTTTTATCCCTCGTTGATTTTCACAAAGTAATAAAGAAAATATGATAAAGCAATTTTCCAGTTGTTTAAGTAGAACACATTCTTCAAGTCAAACATGATCTAGAGAGCCAACAGTTACCATGAGTGTAAACAGAACCTCTGTCTTCTCCTCTCCATGTCCCCCTTGCATGTCTTTGAGGAATTTTATAGAAACTCAGGGTGTCAAGAAGACCACTAAGGCATTACCTGTAATGGAATATTGAAATATGAGCATACAGAAACCTCACTGTTCCAAGATGGCAGAATTTCTATATGGGACTGTTGGCTGTCATAGTAGGCCACCAAAGGATAGGTCACAAAATAGGCTGAACAGTCTTACTTATCTATCTATCTATCTATCTATCTATCTATCTATCTATCTATCTATCATCTATCTATCTATCTATCTATTTATAAGTAAGGTACACACTCAATATGGGGCTTGACCTCACAACCCCAAGATCAAGATGCTCTACTGACTGAGCCACACAGGTGCCCCTGAATAGGCATATTTAAAACATTCTGAGGGTTAATGTTTAGTATCCTCATGTTCATGTTAATGGAAGATCAAAAGTATGAAATTTAAGAACCACCTCAATGTGGGAAACAGGAATATGGACATAGCCACTGACAAGGACCTACACTCTGGCAGGATTCTAACATAGACAAGTGGACTAAGATAAAAAAAAAAAAAGGAAAGGAAAGGGAAGGGAAGGGAAGGGAAGGGAGAGGAGAGGAGAGGAGAGGAAAGCATTTCTGCATTTCTTGTCTCTTCCATTTTTTTCCTTAATTATAATGTTCAACTGTTTACATTTTAGTCATCTTTGTCTTTCCTATGCCATATCCTGTTACTCCTTTGCTTCTAAAGTAGCAGTGGCTAGACTTTATTTATATCCATTGTCCAGAGAGACAGAGAGAGAGAGAACTTATCATCTTGTCATAAAACAAGGAATAATTCTCCTGGTTTTGAATCATCAATTATTTTCATGATCACCTACTGTAACATTTAACCTCTAGTGCTATCCTTATTTCAGTTAACTTAAGTTGTAAGGGTCTAGGTACCACTGTATGGATGTCTACTGTTTGAAATTTTTCTGTGTAACAGTCACTAAATATAAACAAAATGAAAATTCATCAGTCTTTACCTACTTCGCCATTTGCCTTGATAGAGGCAGTATGATTTATTGGGAAAAATATAGGGAGGCAAAACAAAATCAAATAAATACCCATGAAATACTTGTTTTATTCTCCTTAAAGGTTGTCCCCTCAGTGTCTCCATTTTACTTTAATGGCTTCACCAATTACCCAGACAAGACAAACAAGTCCTTTCTCTATCCTCCTTATCCATCCCCCATATCATATTGGTAAAGTCTGATTTATTGTATTTCTAAGTATTTCTTTTCTTTCTTTTTTTAAAATATAATTTATTGTCAAATTGGCTAACATAGAGTGTGTTCAGTGTGCTCTTGGCTTTGGGGGTAGATTCCTGTGGTTCATCGCTTACATTCAATACCCAGTGCTCATCCCAACAAGTGCCCTTCTCCATGCTCATCACCCATTTCCCCCTCCCCCCGCCACTCCACCAGCACCCCTCAGTTTGCTCTCTGTAGTCAAGAGTCTTTTATGGTTTGGCTCCCTCTCTGTTGAAACAATTTTCTCCCCTTCCCTTCCCCCATGTTCCTCTGTTAAGTTTCTCAAGTATTTCTTAAATTTATCTTCTCATGTCTTTCTTCCCAACTCAGCTATTCATGATTCATTTTCTTAACTCTTATGTTTCCTATAACAGATTTCTATTCCATTTGCTTTCATTCTCTCCAGACCACCCACAATACTATAAGCCAGTTTTATCTTATTACATTCAAAATCTGATATTATTCCATTACTCACATTTCTATAATAAATTGTCAAAGGAATAGAAAGCACTGAATATTCTGGCTTCTTTCTACCACCATGTCTAGATTTACTTGCTCCTTCCTTCTTCCACGCCTTTGCATACTCTCTGAAATGTTTTCCTTTCACCCAGCAGTTTCATGGTCTTCAAGAATCAGTTCTAATGTCAATCACTTTGTGAAACGTTTATTGTCTCTTCTAAACAACTTATGGGCTTTTAGCCTATGTTCACATTAAAATTTGCACATATCTCTATTATAGCAAATCATACATGATAATATGTGCACTGATTCTACCTTGATCAGCTTACCAGCTTCTCAAGAGTGCAAAGCATGTATTCCCAACTTTGTACTCCAAGAAACTGACCAGAAGTGCCTGCCACATGGTAATGCTAAAAAAAAATAAAGAAACTACGAAATCACTGGACATCTTATTTTCTCATTTTATTTAAGTATCTTTAAACTTTAATAAGAAGAAGCATAATATAGCTGTCCAGTTGCAAAGGGTTCAATTCAAACTCTGGCACCATACTCATGAGATCTATACCTTTGAGTAGATAATGTTGGTTCTCTGAACCTCATTTTCATCATATATCAAATGAGAATGACAATAACAGCTAACTTGTAAGATGTGTGGCAAAAGTATATGAGCTGATATATAGATTAGTTCACTTGAAACAGTACCTGACACATAATAATGGCCATATAAGGGTTTCCAATTTTTATTAAAACTACCATTATTAATATTTACTTTATCAGTAAAGAGCACGTATTCACACAAATGGGGCAAACTATAAAAAAATCAAGTTGGCATCACATATATTTTCACTATGTGTATTTGACATCAGATTGAGATAGTGACACAGAGTTATTTTATGACATGGATTTTCAGTCATCCATTCAATAAACATTTCTTAATCTCCCAGTTTGAGGTAGACACTCTTCTAGACATTAAAGAAACAAAGATGCATAAGAAAGAGTCCCTACCATTAATGTTTTCATTCTAATTGAGGGAGATGAGAAGAAATTAGACAATGGCCATGTGATGTGGTAAGTGCTAACACAAGTACACAAAGTGCAAACATCACACCTATCAGAGGAAGTGAGACAAAGGGTTTTTTTTCTCCTTTTAGATACCTAAATTAAAAGCAAGGATCTTGATCTTCATGCTAATTTAGTTCTTATGGTTAAGGAGGAAATCATAAACGGAGCCACTATAGATATCTAATATTGCAGCCAAAATTTGGCATTACAAGCAGGAATTGGCTTTGATAAATAACATGCGCAGAAAATACAGGGGCTTTTTTATCCATTTATTTCCATATTCTTCACAATCAGTGCTATTTACCATAGCTCCTTGAGCAGCCAAAATGACAAATTTGAGCTTTATTTATTATCCTGTACACTATTTACACAGAAATGGAGGCGTCAATACCCACAAGGCAGACAAAAGAGGAGAAGCTAAAAAATGAATGAAGTTGATAATTAAAACCATTAAACATTTAAGGATCTTAGAGATAATTTAGTACAAATCTTTAATGCTGAGATGAAGCACTGAGGTCCCATGTGGGCTTGGATCAATGTCACTCAGTGAGTTGGTTACAGAGCAGGAACTATAACCCAGGTGTCTAAACAGCAATGCTCATTAATTTATCCTAAAGAAAATGACAGCTGTACAACATTTCAGGCACATAAGCTTCCCTCTCATTCTCTAATGCATTCCACAGTTCAAGGTCAGTAATTAAAGGAAAGCCATTCTACCAATATATTCATTGCCAGAGAAAATAACACAGACAACAGGGGGGTGGAAAGAACAGTAAAAACCCAAGGGGGTAGGCATTCGTTGTATAATGTTCAGAGAACTAACAAGCACAGATTTTAAATCAAGCTAAGGCCACAGAAGTGACATATGATTTTCAAGAAAAGGCAAGGAGACAAGAAGGTTTAAAATAATGGACATATTTTTAGAGCAGCTATATGAGCTGATTTTTATCAAAATACATTCATAGTTTACTAAGGAAAGTGTTGAATGTCTAAAAAGCTTATCTGATAGATTATACAAATACTTGTGTCTACAGATTAATAGATATTTCTCTTCTTTCCACATGGACAAATGGTAATTTTCAAGTGAGTGAAATCATGTCTTTGATGTTCTCATTCAAAAGGTTATATTCTTTTGTTAAAAATGTATGACATAATATGCTGTTTAAATTCATGCAAAATCACAATGAACAGGATTTTCCTAGAGTTTATGAGTTGCATAAATAACTCATTTACCACTGTGTTGTATGTTATTAGGTTGCTTCACATTGACATTTTGCAAAATAGAGAAATTAGTAGACATTTACAAGACCCTCTGTATTCGAGGATACTGTCTCTCTTTTTGAGATAGTAGGATACTAGAATACCACTTAGATTCTTCAGTGAAAGTCATTACTTTGAATCTTTTTGATGGTTATGTTCTTCATTAAAATTTTGCATGATTTGTTTTCATTTTATCGATAGTTAATTGATGAGTACTTATTCATATGTGGTTTTTAATCTTGAGGAAAGCCTCTATAACTAGTACATTATATTACACTTGTATTTTGTGGGTTACCAGTTTTACCATTTTATACTTTGAATTAAACTCATTTAAAATGTACTAACAACCAAGAAACCGATCAAGAATCAAGACAAAATTGGGATTATACCAGGAACTTAAAGTTAAGATTTAGAACCTAAAAAGCTTAATGCATTAATTAAAATAAAGGGAAAACCCATCATGATTAACTAATAAATGTACATGTCTTTTAATTATATCAACCATTTATGGTACCAGTCTTAGGAACCATTTCACAAATTAGGAATATAAAGAAAACATTTCATCAAACAGATTATGAAATATTAGATTTATTATTTTGTGATCTGGAAGATGCTTTGTCTTAACTATAATCATTTTAAAAATGTATTAGACTTTCAGAAGCGATGGTTACCACAATGGACTTAAGACCAAATTTTATTCCAGCTTTGTATATATCCAAAAACGTCTACCATGAACTTATCCTGCCACTTAACCAAGTGGTTTTACTGGATGTACTGTTGCTTGATTCTTTCCCTAGGCTAATGAGTTCCCTTAAGCTGCTAAAACTTCTACGTAAAATTCACTAAATTCTATATGGGCCAAGTGCCCTGATGTACTAGTTAAGTCCAAGTGCCTCACCAGTAAGGCTAAGTGCCCTTATTCTTTTGGTAATGAACATTTTATATTGAACTGTTTCTCATACTGTCTCAGACACCTATTTATCTCTTTATTCCTTGTTTCTATTCTTCCCATGTCCTCTCATTTTGACTTCATTTGCATATTTATCCATCATTTCCATCATTAATTCAAAAAATATGCATATATTTCCTACTATATAGTAGACATTGAGCGATTTGTTCCATACACTGTGAACAGGGTGGATAATTCCTCTGGTTTCTAAAAACTGACATAGAAGCAGAGAAACTGATAAAGAAAAGAGAAAAGGGTGCCTCGGTGTCTCAGTGGGTTAAGGCCCAGACCTGATTTCAGCTCAGGTCATGATCTCATGATTCATGGGATCAAGGACTGAATCTGTCTGGGAGCTCAGAGCCTGCCTGGTATTCTTTCTCTCTTCCTCTCTCTGAGCCTCCCCCACTCATGCTCTCTCTCTCTCTTTCTCTCTCTCTCTCTTTCTCTGTCAAAATAAATAATTAAACAAAAAAAAAAAGGAAAAAAGAAAGAGAAAAGGAAGCCAAGAAAGAAAAAAGAAAGTATACCATACAAAATCATCACAAACTACAGTAAATGCTATAGAAGGTAAAGCAGAGCTGTGAGAAAATAATTGGATACCATATAATGGATGGAGTGATTGACTGTAATTTCTTTTTCTTTGCAAGTGACAATAATCTCTAAAAGATGACCAAAAGGACTAAGGATGGCAGGGCAAAGCATTTTTAAACATGCTGGCTTACTTCTTTGTATCAAAGTTGATTCTTCAATTTTGCAGTGCTACCTTGGATGGCTTTCCAAAATGTCCCTGTTCACCCAAAACTTCAAGAACTTCATATAGCCGCTGGTAGCTCTAGACCTCAACTGGATGGGTTTACGTTTAAGGGTAGGATCCAAATAAATAGCTCTTTGTTTATAGGATATTTTCCTCCATTATCATTATTTTTACCCCACTATTAATGATAATGGAAGTTCTCTGTAGAAAATATATTTTTATTCCACTATAAATGATAATGGAAGTTCTTGGTAGAAAATAAAAAATGTAACAGGTAAACAAAGAATGTATAAATAGAAATCACTCCACCCGCCAAAGGAAACTACCATTCGTATTTTGGTACCTTTCATGAAACTTTATTATGAGGTTATATACAAAGGGAATTCTGTAGTTGTAACTGTATTTTCACTTAACAAGAGCATTTCCATCATAATGACTATACACATCATTTTATTTATTTTTTTTAAAAATTTATTTCTAGGAGAGAGAGAGAGAGAGACAGCATGAGCAGGGGAGGGTCAGAGAGAGAGGGAGTCACAGACTGAAACAGGCTCCAGGCTTTGAGCTGGCAGTCAGCACAGAGCCCGATGCGGGGCTCGAACCCACGAACCGCGAGATCATGACCCAAGCGAAAGTCGGACGCTTAACCTACTAAGCCACCCATGCGCCCCTATACACATCATTTTAATGGCAGAAGGTCTAGATAGCTTGTTTTAAACCAATTTTCTATTGTCATAATTTTCCCCATATGTCTACCATTATGAATAAGACTTCAGCGAAGTCTTGCAGATACATATTTTCTTATTATTTTCCTGTTAGAAGTTCTTAGATTTGAAATTTTGGATTAAATGATAAGTTAAACCATTTTAAAATATTAATAAGTTGAATTTTAGAGACTCATAGAAGATTAAATTTTCAACAGCATGAATATGTATTTCATTACAGTCATACTCATCGGGGACATTAAAATTTTTATTTAATTTACCAATCAGACAGGTTAAGATATATTTCAATATTGCTTGCAATTGCAGCCTTTCTTTTAAAATTTCTAGTTAGGATATTTTTATATTTTTATAATTTTTCATGTTTTTTGGTTTTAAATCTTCACTCTACGGCAACTTTCTACTTTATAGTTTATTTGTTCCTTTTATTATTAATTAATATTATAACCTCTTCATACATTAAGATCATTAGACTCTATTGTGTTTTAAAATTATCTTCTGGGGGAACTTGGGTGGCTCAGTCAGTTAAGTGTCTGACTTCAGCTCAGATCATGATCTCATGGTTCGTGGGTTCGAGCCCCATGTCAGGCTCTATGCTGACAGCTCAGAGTCTGGAGCCTGGAGCCTGCTTTGACTTCTGTGTCTCCCTCTCTCTCTTACCCTCCCCTGCTTATGCTGTGTCTCTCCCTCTCTCAGAAATAAAACATTAAAAAAATATTCTTATTTTCTTCTTCCTTAAATAGTTTATTGTCAAGTTGGTTTCCATCTAACACTCAGTGCTCATCCCAAAAAGTGCCCTCCTCCATACCCATCACCCCCCTTCCCCTCTTCCCCACCTCCCCTCAGTCCTCAGTTTGTTTCTCAGCATTCAAGAGTCTCATGGTTTGCCTCTCTCCCTTTCCCCCACCATTTTCCCCCTTCTTCTCCCGCATGGTCCTCCGTTAACTTCCTCTCAACCCACTGATATGTGCAAACATATGGTGTTTGTCCTTCTCTGCCTGACTTATTTCACTCAGCATAACACCCTCAAGTTCCATCCATGTTTCTACAAATGGCGAGATTCATTCTTTCTCATTGCCATGTAGTATTTCATTGTATAAATATACCACATCTTCTTGATCCATTCATCAGTTGATATACACTTAGGTTCTTTCCATGTTTTGGCTATTATTGAGAGTGCTGCTATGAACATTGGGGTAAATTATATTCTATAGGTCTTTTTTCTTTGATTTCACTTATGGTATTTTTATAGACTGGAGTCTTAGAATTTGCAAGTTCAAATTTATAAATATTTCTGTTTTCCTTTTGGCATCATTTTAAGAATTAACATAAATATTAATTCATCTTACTCCCCTTTTCCCCCCTCTCCTAACTCTCAAATATCCTGAGAACTTATTTTGAGAGGAAGTATTATCAAGAGAAATAACTTTGTTTATGATTTTGTCAAAATAGTGGGTTAACACCATTTGATGAACAATCTATTCCCAATAAGCAACATCTACTCTAATTATGTACATTTACATATCTACATGTGTACACATACAAATATATTTTATAAAAATATATACACATATACTCATATTTTAAAACATATACATTGTATTTTCTTTCACTTATGTGTCTATTCTCTTGTCACTGCAATAATATCTTAGCAATCAATGATTTAAAACAAGATTTGTAAATGAATTAGCTAAGTTCAATGCTTTTTTCTTCACTTCCCAACTATTTAAGGGTTCATCTCTCATATTTAGGTTGGCAGAATAATTTTAAGGTAACTTTTATATGATTTTTCTTCTCACAAATGGCCCTACCTAAAGGTTTCTCAGAATCATATTAAATAGGTGGAACTTAGAACAAACTTTACATCTTTACAAAAGTGAGTCATTTGATAGATGAATAAGGCATGTCACCAAATCATCTTTTAACATTTCTCAAAAAAAGTGAGCATGGATGTATATGTGCATATGGGAATTGTATGTGTGTGTATTTATCACACACCTTAAATGGATTCAAAGTAACTTATATTTTATTCATATAATTAATAACTTCTCTTTTTCATTCCATTATCCACCTGGCAATTAATCTGAAAGCAAAGTTATTGATTGGAATGTTTGTTTTCTACTTAACCACCTTATTGTAATCTCTATTGATTAATAACAATTGTTTAATTAATTATCCTGAGTTTTGTACATAGACAATTATATAACCTAATATTTGATGACACTTTCACTATTGCCTTTCTAATCTCTTAGACTGTTGCCTTTATAAGTTTATTGCCTAGCTTCCCCTGGCACAATTAAATAATAGTAATTATACTAGACCTCCTGGGCTTACTTTTACTTTAATCAGGATTTCCTTGTTTCTTTCATCAATAAACTTAATTTTGGCAATTTTTTGAGGTTTTATAATAAGCTGGAAAAATTACTTAATGAATGGCTGTTGCAATACAATTCAAGTGTCTTTTAATCCTATATTAATATGGTTACATGTTGTATTCTCTCCTCTGACCAATATCCATAACATATCCTATTAACAGATTTCTTAATACTAAATAATTTGTGCATCCTACAGGAAAAAAAATTGTGGTCATAATGGAATTGATTTTCAAAAATTTTGTGTAATATTTTTATCCTGTATTTGTAAAGCAGGGTTGCTCACAATTATGACTAATGAAGGCTGTGTTATTAGCTTTTGGTCCCAAGTTATAATAGCAGTATAAAATCACTGTGAATATTTCTTTTTTTTTTTAAAGATCTATAGACCTTGAGTTCAACCAAAGTATTCTTAATTACTCACATTTGGGGAAGGGGAGGGTGGGGAAGTTGGAAGACTTTCTGAAAATCTAAAATTTCCCGAATAACAAGCAGCTCTTTTAAATTACTGCCTAATAGTTTTATCATCCACTGTCTAGTATGAGTCAGTTAGTCATTCCTTTTATTTACTCCCAAAGAAGAGATATTTATATACAGAACAAGGAGTACTTGAATGTATATATTTCTGTCTTTACCTCTAACCTGAAATATTTCTCAGAGTAATCTTTTTCAGCCACTTTTAGTCATAATTTAAATAAGTGGTGTTCAGTTTGTTCTATGTACAACATAATAAATATTAAGCCATCCAAAATACATTTTTAAAGAAAGGAAACAATACAGAAACAATAAATTCAATAAAGTGAGGGGGTGATTTTAAAGGTGTGCAAATAATATGTGAAATGTTGCTAAAAAGCATGATGAAGAAAGAATGAATTTTATGTCAGCATGTTACTGCTTTGCCATCCCAACAGATCTGAAATTGTTACATGAAGCAACAATTGTTTTTTATATGCGGTAGACACTAATGCTAGCTGAGTAAGTCATGGGCTCACTATAAAAGTTGAGACTACTTATGGCAGTTTCTTGTGTAAAACCGTATCTTGACTGATCTCAGGAAAACATTCTAAAACTATGTTTCAGTGATGCCTGGGTGACTCAGTTGGTCTGACTTCGGCTCAGGTCATATCTCCCAGTTCCAGGTCCGCGTCAGGCTCTGTGCTGACAGCTCAGAGCCTGGAGCCTGCTTAGCATTCTGCATCTCCCTGCCTCCCTGCCCCTCCCCTGGTCGCACTGTCTCTTTCTCCCTCCCCCCAAAAATAAATAATAAAAAAATATTTAAAAATTTAAAATCTTTTAAAATTTTTAAAAAATAAAATAAAATTGTTTAAGTCATTAATTTACCTGTTTATTTATTCATAATTATGCCTTCTTTCAGCAAGAATTTGCTGAGATTTATTATGCATTTTACATTTTTCTTGAATTAAGATTCTAAATGATTAAGACAATCTTTGCAATCTATGATATCCTACAGGCTGGAAACAGGCGTAAGTATGAATAAATACTATAAAGGGTAGTATATGATACATTGAACAATTAATAATATTAGAAGTGTGCACAAGGTACCACAATGACAGGTTATGGAATGAGCATGAAATTAAGCAATCTTCACCTCCTGACTTCCATTCACTGTACAGATCTGTTAGTACCATTCCCCTTTCTGCTTTGATATTTTCAACATTTTCTTCACCAGGTGTTTCTCTTCCAACAGCTTACACTTACCATTCATCAGTGGAAGGCTGTCGTTGAATCTCACTTTTCCTGGGTGAATAGAGAATCAAAGCGACTGGAAATGTGTGTGTCCTCTTCTAGGCAGCACATTCCTTAATCAAAAATGAGGAGTGTATTGGGCCCAGAACTCTAGTTTTCCTCTCTCGATCTGGAGAACTCTGATTGGTGATTTCCTCTAGAGTTCTCAGGTGGGATTGAGCCAAAACTCTCTGGGACTTAACTTGAGATCACTGCCTTGCTTGACTCCCTTCCATTTATGGTTCCATTTTCCAACTTGCATACTGTTTTTTTGGGAAGCATCTCTCAGTAAATTACTTTCACATGAATCATTATCTTGGGGCCTAATTGAAGGAAACCCAGACCATGACAATTGCTTTGGAAGCTATTCTTATCTTAACTGACTGAGCCACTCTGGTACCCCTGTTCAAAATCAAGTTTTGAAAGTGGCTCAGAAAATGTTGAGCAGGAGTTCAGCTCTGTGCACCTAGTAATGCTAGAAATATGCAGGGAAAGAGAAGAAAATTGTTCTGGATTCTGGAAAAACGTCTGTAGAGAGAACTAATATTCAGCATTACTAATGTTGCGGAATTCAGAAGTCATTAAGTCAAATGCTCCAAGCTATTTCAAAACAACAGCACCTAAAACCAGCATGTATTTAGAAAGTATATTTCTTTTGAGATTGCAAAAAATTATGTAGGATTTGTCTACATCTAAACTTTTTTTGATGGGTCAATGATTTAATCAAGCTGTCTTGTGTTTTGAACTGGTTTAAGAGTTAATAGCTTTCTATATTTAGTTTGGTTGCAGTTTTTTACAAATATGATTTAGAATAATATAAAAGTGAAGCTTCAAAGTTTTGTCCACAATTCATACTGAAAATCTAGATATTTCTTTATATGGACTTTCTTGATAGTTTAAATTAAAATAACTAATTTAAACATAATCATGCTATGAAACTTAATTATCAGATCTTTTTCTTTACCAGACTTTCTTCACCTAAGTCAGCAGTTCAGATCAAGTGAGCAGCTGAAGACATCATGAGATTAAGAAATAAATCCTTGTAAGCTGTTTAGTTAATGTAGTTGAAAGAAAAATAAATAAATAAAGGATTGATGAGCAAAAATATTCAAAGAGAAAACAGCCCATTAAATTTTTTAAGTAGCACTCCAAATAACTGTCTAAAATCATAGATTGCCATGGAAGTCCTTTGTACTGCTCAAGTACAAGAAAACTATTATCTAGCAAATCTAATTTTATTTTATTTTTTTTAGTTTTTAAATGTGTATTCATTTTCGGGAGGGAGAGAAAGAGACAGATCACAAGCTGGGAATGGGCAGAGAGAGAGGGAGACACAGAATCTGAAGCAATCTCCTGGCTCTGAACTGTCAGCACAGAGCCCAATGCGGGACTCGATCCACAAACCAACAGATCATGATCTGGGCCGAAGTTGGATGCTTAACAAGCTGAGACACACAGGCACCCCTAATCTTGTATTTTTAAATTAGAATCCTAATCCAAGTTACATGTATTAAAATTTTCAATTTCCCTTTTCATTATGAAACTTCTTTTTAAGCATCTTTTAACAAGGGGTAAGATTCTAACACATATCAAAGACAAATTGTGTTGAAAACTCTCCAGGTACCATCATATATTTTTATTACCACTTATCACATTTATATATACTGAATTCACATACATATATGTTGGTTTCATCTATAATAAATTCCCATTCCCTACCTTTTCATTACTATGCCAACATAGAAATATTTTTGTTTCTGTTCCACTGTAAAAAAGTTAAACTTTGGCACACTGGTCATTTTATTCTTTGTTCCATTAAAAGAATATCATTTTCCAATTTCTTTTTTTTTTTTTTTGCCTACCTTTCTTCCCAAGTCCATCTGATGAAATCATATCCACACGTTAAACATCAATCTAAACACTACTTGCCCTATGCTCCTATGCTTTAACTTAGTTTCCACCTCTAATTAAATATATGATTAGATATATATTATTTTATTTTTATTTTTCAATACTTATTAATGTATTTAATTGATATTATTTTGTTATTCTATTTACACTTTTGAGCTATTTTACCAATGTATAATCAGAAAATAAAGTTGGCTAGATAGTCTTTTAATTGTTAATCTATACCTCCTTTATTCAACATAGTATTTGACTCTTCATAAAGATCTCTTTTAACTGAGGTTTTAGTAGGTATTGGACTTCAGCAACTCAAATGTTTAAATAAATATACCATAAATTTAGAAAGCTTCATTACTGAGCAGGAACAGATCATATGCTTTGATACTTAACTACAAGGAGGGCTAAGCTCCTTTCATAAAAACTATGGAGTCCATCTACTTATGTCTGAAAAAGTGGAAGCCCACTTTCAGTTTGGGATTCATCTGAGAGAGTCCTCTCAAAGCTGGATAGGTAATCAGAACACAAGCAGGAAATGATCTTTATGTTTTCTCTTAGCTATAAAGCCCTACATTTCTATTATTTATGAAAGATTTCCTAAGTGTCCCTTCCAAATACAAAGTCTCCTTCTTTGAACACTTAGTAGAGTCTTTGTATTTTGGACATTTACTTCAATCCACATTGCATCAAGGTTGATGCAAAGCGTGATCGATGTAAGTGAAAAGCACAGGCTCTAAGGAAGAAATAATTTCAGTTTAAATAGCTTAGTTTTCTTGTCAGTTTGACCTTCTGTCCTGGGGTGCCAGGATGCAAAGGAAGCCCCACTGTTGGAATTTTCCAGGTAAACTCTGGGAATTTTCCAGGTAAACTCTGATACTGGCCCAGTACCTGGAGGGCAAAGAGAGACCGAAGAAAGAGGCAGGCCACCCCACACTGTAGGGTGCCTGGTGTGACAAGAGAGAGGACTTACTCATGAAGCTTGTCTTGGACGACTGTAAGATGGGTAGATCTCTGCACTTACGTGGCAGAATTTTAAGCTCATATAAAGACCTTACCTGGGTTCAGTTACATATACTATCCAGGTAGTTACAAGAACATATTGTTCAGTGAAGGCCATGTCCTTGAAAAGGACTCTCACTGTGAGAAGAGCTGGCAGAGTGCTCATGCCAAGGAAAGGGAAGGGGGTGTGGAATATCTGATTGCTCAGGCCCAGGTCATAGGTCAACCATGGGTCAAGTCTTCTTGATAATCTCCTCTAACCCCATAAGAGGAAGAGAGGAAAAAATAAGCATACAGTTGTTAACAATCCCACCTTCAGACAATGCCCTTGATTAACACTGGGTTGGGATGGTTTTCTTGGCTAATTTTCAGACCTATAAGCAAAATTATCTCTCTTGCCTTGAATCTGATCACCACTAATGACCTTTTGAATATATTTTTTTGCTTTCCCAACCCATGAACTCTACTGCTGTCTATGAAGCAAATAAATTTCAAATGTGAGTAATTAAAAATATGTACACATACACTTACAAATACACAAAGACATCATATTATCTCCTCTTTATCCCTCTTTGAAAAACATATTATGTATCTGTTAATAACAATGTATTTTTCTGATGGGCCAACTCTGAAAGTACACTTTTAAAAATATGCTTTAAGAGAGAAAAATAACAATTACTTTCTTTTATAGCCATGGAGAAAAGATAATATGTCAAGAGAGTCCACTCTGGAAACTAGGATTTATAGTCTGTGTATATAAATGAAATCATGCAGTATGTACCATTTTACATGTATCTTTATTACTGCACATCAATAATAACCCAATAATGTGTTTAAAAATAGATTCTATCATGGAAAGCAATAGAAAGTGAGAAAAATAAACTCTGTAGGGGAATGGAGAATGCTGAGGAATTGTCTCTAGATAGTAGTGACTTTTAAAACACATCATTAGTTTGTTTTCAGGTACAATTGTATAGAGAATACCTCTGTGAATTTTAAACTGTATTTATAGCAACAGAATTATTGTATGTGTGAGAATTCAGCATGTAAACATAGGAAGAAAATAAGCAATGATTTTTTGGTCCATCTAGAACTATTATATACTGTATCATCATTATCTTAATTATAATAAAAAGGTGCCTATATCATACAGTTTATACAAATATAAATGCCTACAAATGTATATATATGTATTTGAGTTTGTTTCTCCACATGCAAGACATACACATATTGAAAATGTTCGATGCACTTAACCTACATGAGACTTTTAAATAGATCTCACATCATTGAGAAAAGTGTAAGCTTTTCTCTGTATTTATATTTATTGCTTGAGTTTTTTGTATACAAAAAAATTGCTCAGTTAAAGTCAAATGGCAATGGAAAGATCATTAATGATTATCAGCATCATTAATACTAAACATCTCAATGCCATACCTCCATTACTAACTATATAGAATATATTAATGTCCTTACTTAAAGAATACACTGAATAAAGCTGAATTGTGTTTACTCATATCAACAATGTGTGAAGATTGTTCTTACTTTCACTCACACATTCATTTAAAAACAATTTTTTCAAAGATTATTGTGAGTCAGACATTGATCATGTTGGGTTGGAGAGGGTAATTACCTAATCACTTACGTTCACTGCACTGTCATAAATGCTAAAGTAAGATATACCAAGTACAGTAGATCTTCAAAGACAAGAGTGTAATTATTCCTCTAGAGATTTGGACATTCATCTTTGAGGGAAATAAATCAATTAAAAAGGATAAAATGTATAATATTTCAACAGAAATCAAAATTCTTGGATTATTAATTCATAGAATTAGAAACAATACCTACTTCTATCTAACTAGGGACACTATAATTATAGAAGTGTTGAGTAGGCTCGCTTTATGATTAAGAAAGCCTCAAGTAATAGATAAAAGTGAAAACAATTCTGATTATATATCAGAGGGACACATTTCTCATTTATTGCCACCATAGGAAGACTGTTCATGCTGTTCTGAGGTGTCAAGAGGTACAACTTCATAAAACGTCTCATCTCAGATTGCCCACCAAATACCGACATGCTTTCATAACATCCTCCACTTCTTCAAATCATTTATTAGAATTATATTTGAAGTCTATGCTAACGAACATATTCTTTGGTAGGCACTGGAAATCTTTTAAATGTCCTTTGATCTAGGAAGTGACTGATAATTAAATATAATACCTAAAAAATATTAATTCAGAGAGAGATTGAAAGAACAGAATTAATGAGAAAGAGCACAGTCGACTGGATATATCTGTGTTACAGATATTAGGTAATAAGAAAACCTCTCATGGCAACTAGAAGCCAAATAGGAAAGGATAAAATACCTCAAGTTTAAATCTAGATTACTTACAAAAAGATTTTCAAATTGTGTAAATTTAAGAAAAAGCTGTGTTTGGTTTTTGCTTTTTCCTATTGTTTGTTTATTTTATTTTTTAATTTATATTATTCTTTAAATATTTATTTTTGAGAAAAAGAGAGACAGAGCATGAGCAGGGGAAGGACAGAGAGAAAGGGAGACACAGCATCCGAAGCAGGTTCCTGGCTCTGAGCTGTCAGCACAGGGCCCGATGCGGGGCTCAAACTCAGTACTTCAAGATCATGACCTGAGACAATATCAGACACTCAACCTACTGAGCCACCCAGGCGCCCCTTTTTTCTCTTGTTTTTAAGAAAGAAAAATGAGTTCAAGGGTGGATATTAAATAATAAAAAAGAAGAATAGCCAAGTAATTTTCATAATAAGTGTTAATATTTTCATCTACTTATTATGTTCTGGACATTACTCTGCTGCTCATTGGCTGCTTGCCACAAACCTGTTTTTCAGATAAGGCAAGTGGAACCCAAATAAATACTGTGTCCAATGTTAGCTCATCAGGGTAGAAACAGGACTTGAACCTATACATTTTGGCTATAAGAGATGGTGTTATCATCCACTTTGCCATCCACAAATAAATGTTTCAAGTAGAGCTTATGGAAAGGGTCAGAGTTGGTACATAAACTTTGGATAGACAAGAGATTATACTTGTATGAAAGAATACAGAACAGTTATTCTCAATAGTGACCAGCTGTACAGCTTCACAACCAGATTCATTGGTCCAAATAGTGAGGATCCTTAATCAGTAGGTTTTAGAAGAAACTGGCATTTCTATTTAAAAGAAGATCCACAAGTGATTCTGATTCACAGGCAGGGTGAGAATCACTAAAGTAGGAAGGGAAATTTAGAAGGCAGAAATATAAACCTTGAAAAACATCTGCATGCATTAGGAACACGATTTAAGTCATGTCTTTAATTCTGTACACCATCCCTACATCTCAAATTTATCAGCGAATAACCAAATGTAAGCCATATCCATGATAACACATTTCTAAATGTTGAAACAGGGTTTGAATCAAACTCTGACAATGTCTATATTTTTCCCACTTAACTGGTGTTTCTTTGAGATTGTGTTTTGGGCCTTAGGGTTCTAAAGAATCATCTTGGAGCCACCTTGGTGGAGTGAAGTGGAGTAGGTTAAAAGGATGCAGAGGAAGGGCAACTTGGAGGTCTGCGTTCACTATCTTCTCATATTCCAGTCACAGCATCTCTGTCATTACATACTAAGATTCTGTCTAATATCTATTGTAAAAGGGTCTCCAGTGAATAAAGGGTTTGAAGGTTTCTGAACTAAGGCAAGAAGATGAAATAGAAACGTGACATCAACAGATAGGGATGTTCAGAAGATATCAGCATTATATCTGCATTATATACATCTCTACAGGAAGTCTCTTACTTTAGTCAACTATGTAAATCATGAACATTTAAAAATTCACCAATCCTATGAACTATAAGAATAATTGAAGAACTGAATAGATTATTTCCAATAAAACAATGACACTGATACAGTTTCTGTTTATCAGAGAACTAACATTTCTCACATAATGGACAGCCTCCCTCTGCTTCTTATTATAAGGATTCTCACTCTTTCTCCCCCATCACCCCAAGTCAAAATCTTTTTCCCCTAAAGAAGGAGAATTCCAATTAGCCATACCATCCATGCAGTTAATATCATGATTTTCGTTATTCTCTTTTACTGGGCAAAATAAAACACCAACAACCTACTCGTAGCTGGTAAGTGGTCGGAACAATGCAGCAGTAAATAGCTTAATGCTTGGCCAAATTTTTTCCCATCTGAACTATATTATACTTTTTAAGTGAAGTCTGATGCTGGCTTTGCTGAATATATACATCATAAAATAAATGGAGTCAAAATGGCAAAATATCCAGTTTAGAACATTAGTGGTACACAGAAGTGTTAAGGTTGCTACTTTACCAAAACCTGTCTTTTATTTTGGAGAACTCGAACAAAAGCACAAAGCCACAAGCAAAAGAATAAACTGAGAGTAATAAATTTTGGAAATCAAAACTAATTGTGCTTCCAGGGGGTTGATGGATAATTTTTCAAAGGGGAGAGAAGATCAGGGTTTTTGTTTGTGCAATGCTGAGATGAATTGCCAATGACCTTATGTAAACCAAAAGCTTGTACTGACCTGTTGAAATGGGAAAGCTTGTAACCATGGCAACAGAGGACAAGTAAAATAGGTTTTTGCTGCAGTTATAAATAAGGTAGAGAGACCAGTGGACTTTTCCTCCCTCGTTCTGTGATAAAGACAACACAGATATTTTTTTTCAAAACATCATTTTTCTGTCTGCATTTTTTCCCCAGACATAAAATACACATCATATTTTGAATGAAAATCTCCAGGGAGGCAGACTGTAATCTACAAAGTGGGGAGGAAGGGAGGCTGGAAGGTGGGGATCTGTGGAATGAAGAAGAGGGAGGAGATCTAGAAGATGTGAGGTAATGCCACTGTTTAAAGAATTCATTCTTTTTTAGGTGTATGCTATACATGGCACTTCTGCATCGGACATATAGAATACCTAACGTATGTGAGCCAAGGTGAAGGAGAAACAATGACCAGGCTATTTAAGGTGATAAGCTGTACCACTTATATCTACAATAAAAAAGATACTAAATATATTTATTTGTGCCTATATCCATTCTTACAGTGTTCTAAAATCTATGATAAATGAATAATTGTATATAAGGCTTTGAAACCTATGCAGGCTTGATGGTCACCTTGGATAATTCTGTTCATTCTCTTAAACCAGAATTTTCATCAAATTCTGTTCAAAAATTTGAACCTCTTTCACCCAACACTTGGTGGCACTACTACTTCATAAGGCAGATCCCTGGAAATAGCTCCCAAATCTGTTTTATGGCTTTTGAAAACACCTTGTATGGCTTCCTACAGTGTTAGACTTCAGCTATGATGCCTTGAATATGCAATCTGAGGCAACAATGAGCCCTCTGTCTCTCTCACAACAGTGCCGCTGTGGCAACTGGGAAAAAATTTGTTAGAAGCACTAATTTTCATCACAGGAGGTTTATAGGGATAACAAATGGAAGAAAGGCAGTTTTATAGAACAAAAATGGGGTTGGTACTCTGGAGTCTACACTACCTAATGGAACCATCTGACATGATAGAAATGTCCTATGGAACACACGGATGTTGGAAGTCCATAGTCTAACACGTAGCCACAAATCACATATGGAAATTGAACACTTGAAAGTTACCTAGTGTCTTGGACAAACTAAATACTTTATTTTAATTAAATTCTACTTAAATTATACTAATCACAGTAACCAGAGGCTACCATGTTGGCCACACATGGAGCTCACTATGTGTGAACCTAAGCTCAAGGAAGTTGACTTAAGAACAAGGACAGAAGAACCTGAAATTTTGGTAAGTGATGACACCATTCACCTTTCAGCCAGTGGGTGAGGTGGGGGTGGGGTCCTAAATAAGACAAAATTAAATAAACCAGTCTCCAATATAAGAAAATCAGCCCATTATCCTCTCCTTTCTCATCTAAGAAGAGGTGGAGTATTTTCTTTGCGGTCACATATGGACTGATCAGCTTTCCCTTCTAAATAGTTCTCCTTTTCAATGTTTCTGTTTTCATTTTTTAAAATGGTGGTTGTTGTTTTTACCTGCAAAATAGTCAAGGGAGAAAAAACGCGTTTAGTGGCAGTCACTTTGAATTGTGCAAGCCTAAGGAAGATCCAATGGATCTCCTCGCCACTCAGCCCCATCCCCAGTGACCTGGACTAAAGGGCAGAATGAAACTTTCCAAACTAGTTCTTTCTTATCCCACTGAATGCTAAGCAGTTTGAAAAGATGAATGTCACACAGTGAGTTGCAACAGGGAGAGGGATGATTTAGAGATGCAATTTGTCCCTGGAAAAAAAGTGTGCATTTGAAAGGAGAATGACAATGGCAATGCTCACGGTGCTGCTCTAGGGTGCTCTGTACCAGACCTCACCTTCACTCTAGCACCGAGCATCCTTTACTTCCTTATGGGACGTTTTCAAGTTTTATTAAATTGGATTCTGTCTTCCTTATTAGAAGCTGAGCTCTCAGAGGAAAGATGTTGTTTTTGTTTGTTTGTTTTCATTTTCTTGCAACCTTTGGCCCTTAAACCTATACACCTCTATGGTGACTCTTTTTCTATTAGCAGAGAAGATGAAGGTATTAAGGGAACAGAGGTGTCATGAGTGGGAATTCCTCTATTGTAAAAGCAGTGTGCTGATTACGACCTCTCAGAGTGACAATGCAATTAGTCTACTGACAGTTATGGATGTGGGGACATTGCTGCCAGAATCTTGTTAGAAATCCATTCTGGGCTCTGAATTTGAGCAACTGTATTGCTATGATAAGGAATACTGTGGCATTATCAAGAGTGATTCTACAGGTAACTGGTTATTTTTTTTAAAAAAATTATTCTGTAGCCATATTACTTGCATGTATATAAAAAAATCTTTCTGAAAAGATATTATGTTTTTCACTCATCTGTTTCCTGTTGCCTTCAGCTGGTCAAAATCTGTACTCTATTCCTACGGACCATATGCCAACACTACTCTCCCACTTTCATCACATAAAAATTTTCCTTTTTCTATTCTACTTCCCTATAAATAATCACTCTGTTTATAATCCACTTCTGATTCAAAATAGGTACAGAACGGACTTGATGATTCCTTTATGTTTTGACAATTATTTCTCACATTTTCACTAATATTTTCATTGATCATGTTCTGTCTTTATCATGCCCCCCATCATATATCTCTAAGAATCACTGAATTTTAGAACTTACATGGATGTAAAGACTATTGGTTAAGCACTTCTTAACTTAGGATCAATTAACTGAAAATTAAAGAAAAAAAATTGTGTGAGAGTATTTACCAACTAAGACCTATTCTACTTGAATAGAGAGAATTGTTATATATATAAAGAATCATTAACTAAGTATAAAAAGGAAAAAGAAAATGCTAAGGTATGTATCATGGAGGTTGCCACTGTAAGAAACAACCACAAGCATTTGTGCTCAGAAAACAAGGGAACAATGACAAAAGCTCAGAAACTTAGAGAAGGAGCCCCTAGAGGCTGAAACCGAGTTCTCAGAGGGGGAGGAAGGTAGGAAAGATGAGGGTGATTCCGCAAGTGCTGGCATAATTGCTGCTTGGATTCAACTGGTGCTGCAGAAATAATGGCTGTCACCAGGGTGAGGAAATGTAGCAGTGAGCCTTGCAGGAACTATAAGCAGACAGAAAGCCCATGTGAGGCAGATAGGAAGGATCAAGATTTTTCCTCCAGAGGTATCTGGGTGGCTCAGTTGGTAAAGTGTCTCACTTCAGCTCAGATCATGATCTTACATTTTGGTGGGTTCAAGCCTCATGTCAGGCTCTGTGCTGACAGCTCAGAGCCTGGATCCTGCTTTGGATTCTGTGTTGCCCTCTCTCTCTCCCTCCCCAGTTTGTACTCTCTCTCACTCTTAAAGGTAAATAAGTAAACATTAATTTTTTATTTAAAAAAAAAATTTTAAAGTTTCTTCCTCCTCCAACCCTGCAGTCTCCCTCTGACACCTTTGATCTTCAGACCCAAATAGGAATGGCAGAACTGAGTCCCAGCTCCACCATCAGCAGTGGGATGCAGATGGTGGGCTTGAAGCTGAGAAACAAAAGCTTAGTAATTGCTACAGAGAAAGATAGATGGATGGGTAGATAGATAGACAGACAGATTGATAGATTGATAGAGATAGAGATAAATATATAGATGAGAGAGAACCCAAATTTTTATTAGCTTCCCAAAATAACATATAACCCACAAATGAGTAAGACTCATTGAGTAGTCAGAGAAGACAGAAGGACATCATGATAGCAACCTTGGTACCATTTTGTCTTTTCTGCTATTTCATGCTGCTGCTTCTTTGGTTAGTTACACTCTAACTAACAGGAAGGCATATTAATACAAATTTGAAGACACCATTAGAGCTCAAAACGCATTTAATATTAGGATGCCATAACAAGAAAACATGACAAAACAGAAGCAAACAAACCAGGGTGCCTGGGTGGCTCGGTTGGTTGAGTGTCCAACCCCTGATTTCAGCTCAGGTCATGATCTTAGAGTGAGGGCATGAAGCCCCTGCCTTGGGATGCATGCTGAGTATAGATCCTGCTTAAGATTCTCTCTCTCTCTCTGTCTCTCTGTCTCTCTGTCTCTCTGTCTCTCTGTCTCTCTGTCTCTCTCTCTCTCTCTCTCTCTCCTCTGACTGCCTATTTGCCCCTCTCCCCCACTTGTGCACTTTCTCTCTTTAAAATAAAAAGATTTGCAATATATATACAATGAATATTACTCAGTCATAAAAAAAGAATGAAATTTTGTCATTTGTAATTACATGAATGGAGCTAAGAGTATTATACTAAGTGAAATAAGTCAGAGAAAGACAAATACCATAAGATTTCACTCATGTAGAATTTAAGAAAACAAATCAGCAAAGAGGGGAAAAAAGAGAGATGTAAACCACAAAACAGACTCTTAACTGTAGAGAACAACCTGAGGGTTGTTATTGGGGAGGTGGGTGTGGAGATGGATTAGATGGATGATGGGTAGTAAGGAGGACACTTGCTGTGATGAGCACTGGGTGTTGTATATAAGTGATAAATCACTAAATTCTACACCTGAAACTAATATTACACTGTATGTCAACTAACTGGAATTTAAGTAAAAACTTGAAACTAAAAACATATAGCAATATACTGGTTTTTCCTAGCTGATAAAGCCTGAAGCAGCTCCTTTAGAATGCTTGCTGTTACTCATGCATACACAACTCCTTGGTGATGTTGCAAACTCGGAGGCAGGTCAGAGAAAGGGGAAAAAATAGGAGAGAAAGTTAAGAAAAGAGTCAAGGTTAGGAGTATTCAACTGTTTGAATCAGGTAGACCAATACATAATAATGTCTTAGATTGTGTGCTAACCTTGGATTTGATATCCAAGTTGTCCAATAAATTATGTGTAGTCAATCTGTACTTGACATTCAAATGGGGCCAACAGGATATTGTGGAGAGTGAACAGACCTTTCCAGAAATATTGATGTGCAGAGTAAGTTGGCAGTGCTGTTTTATTTTGGAATGATCCCATAATTTCAGAAATTAGGCAGATGCAGAGAGTTCTGGGAATAGGGTTGTCATTGAGGAGAAAGCTGACATGTCTTGAAAGTGTATTTGTGCTCAAGCAAATGGATTCCTCATCATAACAGATCTCTAGACCCAAGACAGGACTTGTAGAAGGAAGAGAAAACTCAAGAAGAAGTGCTGTCACATAGGCCAAAATAATTCAGGGAAGATTAAAGCAAGAGACTGCAGTCTGGCCTATACTCAACTGCCCAGGGCACTGGATATTGAAAGGGTTCTAATGCACCATTGGGCTTTGTTCACCACTTAGGCTGAGCCTCCAGGTGACACTGAACAGAATTCAGGGACAGAAGGACTAATGATCTTAACCTCAGATCCTTGGAAAGTAATGGCTAGCCTGATGGATAAAAGGAACCTCTCATTGACTGAGTTGAGAACAGAAGCACCCTAGTGATTAGAATTACAGTATTACTTAGTTTTGTTGAATTAGGTAATCTTCTCTGAGAACCTTTTCCTACTTCACAAGCAGAGTAATTCCACATGGACATCTTTTCATTGATTGTGTCTGAACCCTAAATGTTCTTTGTATTATAGATACCATGCATGCATTTGTCTGCCATGGTAATCTCATTTACAAGATTATGAAAAGCCCAGGGCAGAGCATGGGCTCCCTTCATCTGGAAATCCTCATTACCTGGCACTGAGCCTGGCATGCAGCAGGCATCCACACAGTTGAGTGAATTTGTTGAATCTCAATCTGTTTTTAGAATAGGTTCAATTGAGTCAAACAAGTGAAAATGTCCACTTGATCTCAACGATTTCTTGTCACTCTTAGACAATAGACCCATGTCACGTGCTATATTTCAAGGTTCTCAAAGACCTGAAAAGTCATCTATTGCATCAGTCTTTGAAATTTCATGTCTTCATCTATATGTATGTGTACATGCACACCCTGATATAAAGTAAATATACATGAACACACATACATTTTACACATGTTTACATATATATTTACTTATATTTGTATTTTGTTGAGTGATTTTTCCCATAAGTTTCAATGATTTAATTCATTTATCACAGAGGTCTTGTGCTCAAATTAAACTTTAAGAATTAATAAAAAGGCAAAAAAGAAAGCATTAGCGTTCATTAGCTTTAAGAAAATATCAAGAATACTCTTTTGAGAAAGAGCAAGGTTAATACAGAATATTTCATTGCATCCTCAACTTGGTACATGACTCATTTTGTTATATTCTGTACACATTTGTAAATGCCATTGACAACAGTATTACTACAGATCCAAAAAAAGAATGAGTGACAGAAAAACATAGTAATAAAAATGGTACTTTAAATGTAAAATATCTAAAACACTAATAAAAAATTAAAAATATAGGAAAACAAAAGTGACAAGTTAGGCATTTATTTAATTTTGATATTTAAAATAAAAACTGTAAATTAAACTGAAAATTGATGAATCTTTTTGAAAATGCTATTCTCACCAATTCACATTATGAGCCATTGCCCACACAATGAACATTCATTCATTCAAGAAATATTGACTGACCATCTACCAAACAATTTGCTAGGCTCTAAAGACAAAATAGTAAAGTGAGCAAGGTCCCTGAACTCACTGAACTTATTTTTCCTGGTAAAAGTATGCAATAAATGTTAATTTCAAATTAATTGAGCTTCCTATGAATTAAATTCTGAAAATTGTAGGCATTATAAACAGGGTGCTTATAATGGACAAGAGCTTGTATAACTCCAGGCCTGGGAAGCAGCATAGTATCTGGGGTAGAAAAGGGTTTGGGAATTTTGGAAAACTTGGTTATGTCTGAAGCTTAGAGTGAAATGTGGGAGATACTATGAGGTGAAAGTGGAGTGAGGTAAAAGAGACAGGTGGGCATCAAAATGGACTTTGGATTGTATGTTAGTGGAAAACTAGTGGAAACTTCTTTCTTCATTTTTTAGAAGTTTTTATTTAAATTCCAGTTAGTTAATGTGCAGTATAATATTAGTTTCAGGTGTACAATTTAGTGATTCATCACTTACATACAACACCCAGGGCTCATCACAAATGTGCTCCTTAATCCCTATCACCTTTTTCAACCACTCCCTCACCCAGCTCCTCCCTGGTAATCATCAGTTTGTTCTCTATAGTTAAAGGCCTGTTTCTTGGTTTGCTCCTCTCTCTTTTTTCCCCTTTATGCTTTTTTGTTTTGTTTCTTAAATTCCACATATGAGTGAAATCACATGATAACTGTCTTTCTCTGATTGACTTATTTTGCTTAGCATAATATCCTCCAGCTCCATCCACATCATTGCAAATGGCAAGATTTCATTATTTTTGATGGCTGAGTAATATCTCATTGTGTGTGTGTGTGTGTGTGTGTGTGTGTGTGTGTGTGTGTATCACATCTCTTTATCCATTCATCAGTCAACAGGCACTTGAGCTATTTCCATAATTTGGGTATGCTGCTTTAAAAATTGGAGTGCATGTATCCCTTTGAATTCGTAATTTTTGTTTTTGGGGTGAATGTCCAGTAGTGCAATTGATGGATTAGGTAGTTCTGTTTTTAGCTTTTTGAAGAAACTTCATGCTCTTTTCCACAATAGCTATACCACTTTGTATTTCCATCAACAGTGCACAAGGGCTCCCCTTTTTCTGCATCCTCAGCAACACCTGTTGTTACTTGCGTTGTTGACTTTAGCCATTCTAACAGGTGGAAGGTGCTATGTTGTCGTTTTTATTAGTATTTCCCTGATGATGAATAATATTGAGGATATTTCCATGTATCTTTTGGCCATCTGTATGCCTTCTTTGGAAAAATGTCTATTTGTATCCTTTGCTCATGTTTTAGCTGGATTTATTTGTTTTTGGTATGTTGAGTTGAATAAGTTCTTTATATATTTTGGATAGTAACCTTTTATCAGATATGTCAATTGCAAATGTGTTTTCCCATTTCATAAGTTGACTTTTAGTTTTGTTGATCATTTCCTTCCCTATGCAGAAGGTTTTTATTTTGATGAAGTTCCAATAATTTATTTTTGCTTTCACTTCCCTTGCCTCAGGAGACATATTTAATTAGAAGTTGTTATGGCTGATGTTGAAGAGGTTATACCTGTGTTATTTTCTAGGTTTTTAATTGTTTCCTGTCTCAGATTTAGGTCTTTAATCCATTTGAATTTTTTTTTGGGGGGGTGTAAAAAATGATCTAGTTTCATGTCGTGCATGTTGCCATACATTTTTTCCACAGGTGACTTCTACCAAACATTTAAAAGAAGAGTAAAGACCCATTCTTCTCAATCTATTCCAAAAAATATGAAAGGAAGGAAAACTTCCAAATTTATTCTTTGAGGTCAGCATAACCCTAATACCAAAACCAGATAAAGACTCCATTGAAAAGGAAAATTATACACCAATAACCTTGATGAACATGAATGCAAAAATTCTCAATTAAATATTAGCAAACCAAATCCAACAGTACATTAAAAAATCATTAACAACGATCAAGTATGATTTAGTCGTAGGTTGCAAGCATAATTCAATATTCACAAATCAATTAATGTGATACACCATATTATAATAGAAAGGATAAGAAGTATAGTATAATTTTAAATGGGTGCAGAAAAGCTATTTGACAAAGTACAACATCAATTTATGATAAAAACCCTCAACAAAGTAAATTTCGAAGGAAAATACCTCAACATAATAAAGGCCATATATGAAATCCCACTGCCAATAATATCCTCAGTGGGGAAGAACTGAGAGCATTTCCTCTACTGTCAGGATCAGGACAGGGGTTTCTATTCTCACTAGTATTATTTAACATAGTACTGGAAATCCTAGCCACAGTAATCAGACAACAAAAAAGAAATAAAAGTCACCCAAATTAGCAAGGAAGAAGTAAAATTTTCACTATTTTTAGATGTTATGATACTCTATATAGAAATCCAAAGGAATTCGCCCCCCCCAAAAAAGTTGCTAGAACTGATACATGAATTCAGTAAAGTCACAGGATACAAAATCAACATACAGAAATCTGTTCCATTCCTATACATCAGCAATGAAGCAGCAAAAAGAGAAATTAAGGAATCAATCGCATTTACAATTGCATTGAAAATCATAAGATATATAGGAATAAGCCTAACCAACAAAGTGAAAAACCTGTACTCTGAAAAATATAAAACACTAGTGAAATAAAACAAAGATGACACAAAGAAATGGAAAGAAATTCCATGCTTGTGGATTAGAAGAAAAAAAATGTTATTAAAGTGTCCGTGCTACCCAAAGCAATCATCACATTTAATGCAATCCTTATCAAATGCCATCAATGGGGCACCTGCATGGCTCAGCCCATTAAGTATCTGACTCTTGATTTCGGCTCAGGTCATGATCTCATGGTTCATGGGTTCTAGCCCTGTGTTGGACTCTGTGCTTGCAGTGTGGAGCCTGCTTGGGATTCTCTGTTTCCCTTCTCTCTCTGCCCCTCCTTGGATCTCTCTCTCTCTCTCAAAATAAATAAATAAACATAAAAATACTATCAGCATTTTTGACAAAGATAGAACAAACGATCTTAAAATTTGTGTGAAACCAGAAAAGACTCCAAATAGCCAAAGCAACCTTGAAAAAGAAAAGCAAAGCTGGAGGCATCACAATCCCAAACTTCAAGTTAAATTACAAAGTTGCAGTGATCGAGAGAGTATGGTACTGGCACAAAAGCAGACATCTAGATCAACGGAACAAGAACATAAAACCTAGAAATGAACCCACAGTTATACAGCCAACTAATCTTCGACAAAACAGGAAAGAATATCCAACAGATAAAAGAGTCTCTTCAACAAATCAAGTTAAGAAAACTAATGGGAACTTTTAAGCAGGAAAATGGCATGGTCCGACTTATGTTTAAAAGTAGGACTGTAGACTCCTAAGGTCAAGGACAACACAGGGATGTCTACTCTCACCACTGTTATTCAACATAGTATTATTGGAAGTCTTAGCCTCAGCAATCAAACAACACAAAGAAATAGTAGGCATCCAAATAGGCCAGAAGGAGGTCAAACTTCCACTCTTCGGAGATGACATGATACTCTATATGGAAAACCCAAAAGATTCCACCAAAAAACTCCTAGAACTTATCCATGAATTCAGCAAAGTGGCAGGATATAAAATCAATGCACAGAAATCAGTCACATTCATATACACCAACAATGAAGCAACAGAAAGAGAAATCAAGGAATCGATCCCATTTACAATTGCACTAAAAACCATAAAATACTCAGAATAAATCTATCCAAAGAAGTAAAAAATCTATATACTGAAAACTGTAGAAAGCTTATGAAAGAAATTGAAGAAGACACAATAAAATGGAAAAATATTCCATGCTTCTAGATAGGAGGAACAAATATTGTTACAATCTCAATACTACCCAAAGCAATCTACATATTCAATGTAATCCCATCAAAATAACACCAGCCTTCTTTACAGAGCTAGAACAAACAATCCTAAAATTTGTATGGAACCAGAAAAGACCCTGAATAGCCAAAGCACTCTTGAAAAATAAAACTAAAGCAGGAGGCATCACAATCTGGGTCTTCAAAGCTGTGATCATCAAGACAGTATGGTGCTGGCGCAAGAACGACACTCAGATCAATGGAGTGGAATAGAGAACCCAGAAATGGACCCCCAAACATATGGCCAACTAATCTTTGACAAAGCAGGAAAGAATATTCAACGTAGTAGAAACAGTCTCTTCAGCAAGGGGTTCTGGGAAAACTGGACAGAAACATGCAGAAAAATGAACCTGGACCACTTTCTTACACCATACACAAGGATAAAATCAAAATGGATGAAAGACCTATATGTAAGACAGGAAGCCATCAAAATCCTTGAATGGAAAGCAGGCAAGAACCACTTTGACATTGGCTGTGGCAACTTCTTACTCAACACATCTCTGGAGGCAAGAGAAACAAAAGCAAAAATGAACTATTGGAACCTCATCAAAATAAAAAGCTTCTGCACGGTGAAGGAAACAATAAAAAAACTAAACAGCAAACAACGGAATGGGACAAGATATTTGCATACGACATACCAGATAAAGGTTTAGTATCCAAAATCTATAAAGAACTTAACAAACTCAACACCCAAAGGCAAAAAATCCAATGAAGAAATGGGGAAAAGATAGGAATAGACACTTCTCCAAAGAAGACATCCAGATGGCCAACAGACACATGAAATGATACTCAACATCACTCATCATCAGGGAAATACAAATCAAAACCATAATGAGATACCACCTCACACCCATCAGAATGGTTAACATTAACAACTCAGACAACAGCAGATATTGGGGAGGATTCGGAGAAAGAGAATCTCTTGCACTGCTGGTGGGAATGCAACCTGGTGCAGCTATTCTGGAAAACAGTAGGAGTCAAAAATTCAAAAATAGAACTATCCTATGAACCAGCAATTGCACTGCTAGGTATTTATCCAAAGGATACAGGTAGGCTGTTTTGAAGGACACATACACCTCAATGTTTATAGAAGCACTATCAACAATAGTTGGAGAGAGCCCAAACGTCCATTGGTAGATAAATAGATAAAGAAATGTGGCATATATATACAATGGAGTATCACTTGGCAATCAAAAAGAATGAAATCTTGCCATTAGCAACTACATGGATGGAACTAGAGGGTAAAAAAGTAGGACTCTAGATATCTTATCAAGAATAGATTATAGGAGAATTGGGATGGATCTAAGGACACCACACAGAAGGCTATTTCAGAAGTCCTGGTGAGATAATTCAGTTTTCAATAATGTTCTGGCAGTGGAGATAGAAGCAATTAGTAGAATTGATAGCTATGTTAGAGGTAAAATCAAGAAACAGTTAATTCAATATAGAGTTAAGAAAAAAGAAGAATAAAGCATAATTCCTGAATTTTAACTTGAGTATCGGGGTAAAAAAGTGCATACTTAGAGATTAAAAAAAAAAAAAAGTACAGGTATTGATATAAGAAAATCTAGATATAATGTAAATAGCTAGGCATAAAAATCAGGAATGTCAACATCTAGGCACAGGGTGCCTGGGTGGCCCAGTGGGTAAAATATCGAACTCTCAAACTCTTGGTTTTGGCTCCGGTCATGATCTCATCGTTTGTGGGTTCAACCTCCCACTTTGGGCTCTGCACTGATAATGGGGAATCTGCTTTGGATTCTCTCTTCCTCTCTCTCTGCCCCTCCTTTATTCATTCTCTCTCTCTCTCTCTCTCTCTCTCTCTCCTTCTCTCTCTATCAAAATAAAGAAGTTAGGGGCGTCTAGGTGGCTCAGTCGGTTAAGCGTCCGACTTGACTCAGGTCATGATCTCACGGTTCATGGGTTCGAGCCCCGTGTCAGGCTCTGTGCTGACAGCTCAGAGCCTGGGGCCTGTTTCAGATTCTGTGTCTCCCTCTCTCTGACCCTCCCCTGCTCACTCTCTCTCTCTCAGAAATAAATAAAACGTTTAAAAAAATTTTTTTTAAATAAAGAAGTTAACCTTTTTTTTAAAAAAAAAAAGAATTTTCTTTGCACATAGAAGAATGATATTATCCTAACCCAACCCTCACATTCTATACATTCATACACCAAGTAGTGAAAGACGCTCCATCAGAGGTAGCTGAGAAGGAAAACGATCATTAGTTAAAACAGGGATCTATGGTGTTAAAGAATCCTGGACAGTAGAGTGTTTTAGGAAAAATAAAAAATAAAGGTTGAGATGAGGGTGAGACCACATCATATGAAGAATTGGGACCACTGAAGTCAAATGATCTTTTACAACAGTGTGGGTAGCTAAGTGAGAAAAGAGGCTAAACCTAGTGGTTGAAGAGTGCATGGTAAATGCAAAAGTGGGAAAAGTCAGCATAAATACTTTTCTTGAGAATCTTTTTGGTGCATGTGAAGTGAAAATATACAAGTTGGAGAAGGACATGGGATGACCCAAAAAGCACCAGTTCATTGCCCAGCACAAAGCTTTCAGTGACTACATTGCTTATACCTCACATTCACTTCCAAGCTACATTTTTAAAATATTTTCTCACACTATTCTCTACAAGGCCTTGAATATTGTGTCAGACATTTTTCTGCTTCTGTGCTTCCTTTACTCATTTGGTTTCATTTCTGGTTCCATTTCTGAAAATAATCTCCCACCTCCTACTTGCCTGTCCTACTCCGAAACTCTGGTCTCATTTTCCATTCACCATGAATGCCTCCCTGTGATTCCAAGCAGCACTAAATGTCTTATGAGCCCTGACCATTTACTGTCTGTCTCTTCCAGAGGTTAAAGATCAAGAGAGATACAACTCGAAGTACCGGAATTTTGATGCCTCCAGCTTTGGTTTACTTTTTTCAACATTACTTTGGCTATTCGGGTTCTTTTCTGGGACCATACAATTTTAGAATTGTTTGTTCTAGCTCTGTAAAGAATACTGGTATTATTTTGATAGGGATTTCATTAAATATGTAGATTGCTTGGGGTAGTGTTACTATTTTAACAATATTTGTTCTTCCAGTCCATGAACATGGAATGTTTTTCCATTTCTTTGTGTAATCTTCAATTTCTTTCATAAGCTTTCTATAGTTTTCAGTCTACAGATATTTCACTTCTTTGGTTAGGTGTATTCCTAGATATTTTATGGTTTCTGGTGCAATTGTATATGGGATCGATTCCTTGATTTCTCTTTCTGCTGCTTCACTCTTGGTGTACAGAAATGAAACCAATTTTCATATATTGATTTTATACCTGCGACTTTGGTGAATGCATGTATCGGTTCTAGCAGTCTTTTGGTGGAGTCTTTTGAGTTTTCCACATACAGTATCATGTCATCTGCAAAGAGTGAAAGTTTAAATTCTTCCTTGCTGATTTGCCTTACCCCTCAGGATGGGTAAAATTAACAACTCAGGAAACAACAGATGTTGGTGAGGAGGCAGAGAAAGGGAACACTTTTGCACTGCTTGTGCACTGGTGCAGCCACTCTGGAGAATAGTATGAAGTTTCCTCAAAAAATTAAAAATAGAGTTACCCTATGACTCAGATATTAAACTACTGTGTATTTATCCAAAGGATACAAAAATACTGATTTGAAGGGGCACATGCACCCCAGCGTTTACAGCAGCAGTATCAACAATAGCCAAATTATAGACAGAGCACCAGATGTCCATAGACTAATAAATGGATACAAAAAAAAGATGTGATACACACACACACACACACACACACACACACACACACACACACATATTTAATCATGGCATATTACTTGGAAATCATAAAGAATAAAATCTTGTTATTTGCAACAATGTGGTTGGAACTAGAGTGTGTTATGCTAAGTGAAATAAGAGTGTTAGTGAAAGATAAATATCATATGATTTCACTCATATGTGGAATATAAGAAACAAAACATATGAGCATAAGGAAGTAGAAGAAAAAATAAGACAAAAACAGGGAGGCAGGCTAACCATAAGAGATTCTTAAATAGAGAGAACAAACTAAAGGTTGCTGGAGGGGTGCTGGGTGAGGGCATGGGTTAAATTGGTGATGGGGGGTTAAGGAGGACAACTGTTGGTATGAACATTGGGCATTATATGTAAGTGATGAATCACTAAATTCTACTCTTGAAATCATTACTACACTATATGTTAACTAGCTGGATTTAAATAAAATTCTAAACAAACAGACAAACGTAGGAGACTGTTAACACATTATAGGGGGAAAAACAGGTCAATAGAGAATTTCCAAATCCTGCACTGTCAAAAACAGAGAGAGAAAGAAAGAGAGAGGGGAGAATGAAAGAAGAGAGAACGAGTTTTATGTGGGAAATCCTAAATTATTTTACTATCCAGAAGAGGTGGGAAACATCAAGGAAGACATTTCCTAGACAAGTTTATGACATGGGAAGCAGAAAATGCAAGTCATTTATAAGAAAAAAACCCCACAAAACTAAGAGACTAAAGAGCCTGTGTTCTCTGGAATACAAGAATAAATTGTCTCTACCTGTAATCTTTGCTAACTCCATTTCTCTGTCTCCGACCAAGATCATTAGCAACTACTTCTGTCTTCTAGAAGAGTCAAGCCAAAGAAGGTCTCGTGTGAAAAGAAAGAGAAACCCTCTCCTTTTCTGGTCCCATTTATGGCTGTCATCAGCAAGTCTCGAGGCAACTCATTTAAAATGATTTGACTTTCAATGGACTTACCTTTTCTTAAATACAGTATAAACTAATTATGAGCAAGAACATATTATGTGTCTGCCAGTGTAAGTATTTTTGCTTGTTTGTTTGTATTTCCGTAGGGTTTTATAAATTGAGTATTGGTGTGATGCATTAAAAAATGTAAAACTTACCAATGTTATCGTATGTGATTGGCAGGCAATCAAAAAACACACTTAGGAATAATTTCCACTGCAGTGCTAGATAACTTCAAAAGTAATTTTGTAAAAATATTTATTCACTTTTGAGAGACAAAGAGAGATAGAGTGTGAGTGAGGGAAGGGCAGAGGAGGCACAGAATCCAAAGCAGGCTCCAGGTTCTGAGCTGTCAGCACAGAGACCAATGCAGGGCTCAAATTTATGGATCACAAGATTGTGACCTGAGCCAAAGTAGGATGCTCAACCAACTAAGCCACTCAGGCGCCCCTGGATGACTTGATACTAGACACAATCAAAAGTCATATAATCAGACAACAATTAGTTCCCTAGAACTCTTTGAGAAGGAAATTATTCAGCATTCTTTATCTGTGATCTAGTAATTCAGTCAGTTAGCATATATGCATGGGTTGAAATGCTCTCTGAAGTAGCTTGGGGCTTCTGGAAAAGAAGTATATAAAAATGTAAGCTGTTCTAATATCTTCTTCACCTGCATTCATCGTATTTTTAGGTAGATAAATTTATGTAGCTGAATTAAGAAAGATAATTAAGAACTGTGGTTATAGTTAATAAATCAACTCAATTCACTAAGAAATGAGACTTAAAAAAGCATTTTCCAGGGTGTCTGAGTGTCTCAGTCAGTTAAGCATCTGACTCTTGATTTCAGCTCAGGTCATGGTATCACAGTTCATGGGTTCAAGCCCCGCATTGGGCTCCATGCTCACCGTGTAGAGTCTGCTTGGGATACTCTTTTTCCCTCTCTCCCTACTCCTCCCCTGCTTGTGTGCCCCACAAAAAAAAACTTTTATAATAAATAAAAATAAATTTTAAAAAAGGAATTTCCCAAGTTGTAATTTCTGGAGATGTGAGGTCACTTATGAAATAAAGAAAGGTTATCCCCCCCCCCAAAAAAAAGAAATTTGTGTTAATAGACTTATAATGGTGCATTAACATAACTTGTGTCTGAGAAGAAACCAAGTTAGGGGAACTGACTTAGAAAAATTTCTTCCCCTGCTTTTAGACAGGGTCTACTTGCTTATTTCAATCTTTATGATTTTGTCATGTTGCTCTCTATGCCTTCCTCTCACTTTTTCTGTATTTTTCAGGATCAGTTAGACTATATCAGTGGCTTAACACAAGAGTTCCCTGCCAAATGAGATGACTTTGAGACAACTGTTCTTTCTGTAGCATTCACGGCAGCAACCACCATGAACCTCAACTACTTCTATCTTGCTCCTCATTCATTTAACCATGAGACCTCCATTTTTGCCATGGCATTAGGAAAAGAAAAAACACACACCTGGAAAATTTGGAAAATTATTTGGGATTTTACTGCCTTGGCTTAGGGGAGAACGATACATCCACACTTCTCATTTCTCTTTGGACAGAATTAGTCATGTAGCACTAACTGCAAAGAGGCTGGATGTATACTTTCTCATATGACCAAATAGAAGGGAGAATCAGATATTAGTGAGAATTAAAATGTCTACTGAGCTCATGTTCCCATGATTAAATCACTCACATGTGCAACTTATAGAGCAGCTATTCCAGCTTATACCTACAATGAAATGCATTTTCAACCAGTTACAGAAGTTATTATATCCATTCTTCTCTAACTGAGGATCAAGCTATCAAGGCTAACATCCTCATTACTTCAATTACTGATCTAAGTATAACCTTTCTACTTATCCATTATCACTTCCAATGTCTTCCTATTTTGGCAGTGTATAATTCCAGAGGAAAGCCAGTCTTCTATTTTTTTTAGCCAGATAGAATCCCAGCTTAGAATCTGGAGTCAAATGGCCTGATTCTGAATCCTGGTACCAGTACTTAGTAGATATATGACCTTGGTAACTTTACTCAACATTTTAGTGTTTAGAGTTCCTCACCTACAAAATAGAGATAATCATAGCTTCCACCTTGTTGGGTGATTATAACAATTATATAAGAAAATATGGGTAAATCAGGGTGCCAGAGTGGCTTAGCTGGTTGAGTGTCCGAATTTGGCTCAGGTCATGATCTCACAGCCCATGAGTTTGAGCCCCACCTCAGGTTCTGTCCTGACTGCTCAGAGCCTGGAGCCTGCTTTGGATTCTGTGTCTCCCTCTTTCTACCCTCCACTGCTCATGCTCTCTCTCTCTCTCTCTCTCTCTCTCTCTCTCTCTCTCCCTCTCCCTCTCTCTCTCCCTCCTTCTCAAAAATAAATAAACTTTAAAAATATATGTAAGGGGCACCTGGGTGGCTTAGTCGGTTAAGCGTCCGACTTTCGCTTAGGTCATGATCTCGCGGTTCGTGGGTTCGAGCCCCTCGTCGGGCTCTGTGCTGACTGCCAGCTCAGAGCCTGGAGCCTGTTTCAGTCTGTGACTCCCTCTCTCTCTGACCCTCCCCTGCTCATGCTCTCTCTCTCTCCTAGAAATGAATAAAAATCATGTAAAAAAAAATATATATATATATATGTAAATATTAACTCTTATTAGTAAAGATCCTAATGTCCTTAATCTCATCTTAAGATATTTCCACCATGTTTTTAGGTTCACTGAAAACTGGATTTAACTCTATAAAGCTGAGTTTTCTCCGATTTGTGTTACTCCATATTCCTTTGTGACACAAGAACACATAATATGAAAGTGTTCTTTTTGCTCTCAGTTATGGTCTCTAAATAATTTCTTCTTCCTCCTCCTCTGGGGAAGGGAGGGAGAATCCTGCCTCTTTCAGCCGCATGCCTTCAAATATACTAATCCTGTTGCATACCAACATCTTTACTGCCTCCTTGTATTAAAGACTCCATCTCCTGACCCCTATTGTTTCTTTGTGAGCCTGAAGTCAATGTCACTATCTCTTTATCATATGCCACTCTCTCTCCTATAACTCTGGATGTGAAATAACTTTTATTTTCCTTCAGTTAAAGGTTTTGCTTCCAAAATTATAACATACATTTTTACCACCAAAAATACGTTAATTTGAATATCCAATTCCTCTACTGTCACCTCTTATCTTTCTAACTCACTGGTTATTATAAATTTTTTTAATGTTTTATTTATTTCTAGGAGAGAGAGAGAGAGAGAGAGACAGCGTAAGCAGGGGAGGTTCAGAGAGAGAGGGAGTCACAGACTGAAACAGGATCCAGGCTCTGAGCTGGCAGTCAGCACAGAGCCCGACGGGGGGCTCGAACCCACGAACCGCGAGATCATGACCTAAGCGAAAGTCGGACGCTTAACCGACTAAGCCACCCAGGCGCCCCTCTAACTCACTGGTTATTATATCCACATGTCAACAATGCTTTCACTTCACAAAATGGTCCAAATTCCTTGGAATGCACCAAACTCTATTCTAAGAGGGAAGATTATAACAATATAAGCTTCTTCAGGAAGTGAGAAAAATCTCAAATAAACAACAACTTTACAACGAAAGAAGCTAGAAAAACAAGAGCAAACAAGATCCAAAACTACTGGAAGGAAGGAAATAATACACATCTGAGCAGATGTAAACAGTATAGAAGATAAAATAAATAAGTAAACAAACGAATAAATTAAAACAGGTCAATGAAAACAGAAGCTGCTTCTTTGAAAAGATCAACAAGATTGATGGACTTTTAGCCAGGCTCATCACAAAAAACAAAAAGAGAGAGAAGATTCAACAAACAAAATTAGAAATGAAAGAGGAAAAATAACTAACAACATTATAGAACTCTAAAGGATTATGAGAACATGAAAATGTATATTCCAACAGATTGGACAAACTAGAAGAAATGGATACCCTAGAAACATATAATGTACCAAAACAGAACAAGGAAGAAACAAAAAAAAAAGATTGAACAGACTGATGACCAGCAATGAAATTGAATCAGTAGCCAAAATCTCCCAAAAAAACAAAAATCTAGGACCAGACCACTTTGCAAGTAAATTCTACCAGATACTTAAAAAAAAAAAAAAAAAAAGCTAATACCCATTAACTACTCCAAAGTGTAGAAGAAGAAGGAGAGCTTCCAAATTTATTCTATGAGGTGAGCATTATCCTTATACCAAAACCAGGTAAAGACACTACAAAAAAAGAGAAATACAGGCCAATGTATCTGATTCAAATAGATGCAAAAATCCTCGACAAAATATTAGCAAAATGAATCCAACAATACATTAAAAAATCACTCACTGAGATCCAATGGGATTTATTCATGGAATGAACAGTTTCTTCAGTATTCACAAATCCATCAATGTGATACATTACATCAACAAGAGAAAATATAAAAATTATATGATCATTTCAATAGGTGGAGTAAAAATATTTAACAAAGTACAACATCCATTCATGATAAAAACCCTCAACAAAGTAGGTTTAGAGGGAACATATCTCAACATAATAAAGGTCGTGTATGAAAAACCCATAGCTGACTTCATACCCAATAATGAAAAGCTGAAAAAATTCCCCTTAAAATCATAAACAAGACAACGGTGTCCACTCTCACCATATTTATTCAACATAATACTGGAAATTCTAGCCACAGTAATTTGGCAAGTAACAGAAATAAAAAGCTTCAAAATTGGTAAGAAATAAGTAAAACTTTCATTAATTGCAGCTGACATGATACTGAATATAGAAAACTCAAAAAACTCCACCAAAAAAATACTAGAATTGATGAAAGAAGTCAGTAATGTCACAAGATAAAAAATCAATATATAGATATCTGTTGCATCTCTCCACAGCAATGATGACACAGAAGAAAGAGAAATTAAGAAAATAATCCCATTTATAATTACACCAAAAATAATAAATAACCCAGGAATAAACTTAACCAAGGAGATGAAAGACCCATACTGTGAACTATAAAACATTGACGAGAGGAACTGAAGACAACACAAAGAAATGAAAAGGCATTCCATGCTCATGGATTGGGAGAATAAATATTATTAAATGTCATACTACCCAAAGCAATCTACACATTTAATACAATCTTTATCAAAATATCATCAGCATTTTTCACAGAACTAGAGCAAATCATCCTAAAATTTATGTGGAACCACCAAAGATCTTGAATAACCAGAGCAATCTTGGAAAGAACAAAACTAGAGTTATCAAAATGTCACATTCCAAGATATACTACAAAGCTGTAGTAATCAAAACAGTATATCGGGGCACCTGGGCGGCTCAGTCAGTTAAGCATCTGACTTCAGCTCATGTCATGATCTCACTGTTCGTGGGTTCAAGCCCTGTGTCATTCTCTGGGCTGACAGCTAGCTCAAAGCCTGGAGCCTGTCTTCAGATTCTGTATCTCCCTTTCTCTCTCTGACCGTCCCCTGATCACACTGTCCTATCTCTCTCTCAAAAAATAAATAAAACATTTTTAAATTTTTTAAAAAAGTATTGTACCTGCACAAAAAAGATACATAGGCCAATGGAATAGAATAGAGAGCCCAGGAGTGTTTGGGTGGCTTAGTTGGTTAAGTGTCCAAAGTTTGATTTTGGCTCAGGTCATAATCTCACAGTTCCTGAGATGGAACCCCACGTCAAACTCTGCACTGACAATGCAGATCCTGGTTGGGATTTTCTCTCTCCTTTTCTCTCTGCCCCTCACCAACTTGCTCTCTCTCTCTCTCTCTCTCTTTCTCTCTCTCTCTCTCTCTCCCCCTCACTCTCTGTCACTCTCTCTACCTCATTCCCTCTCAAAATAAATAAATAAACATAAAAAAAGAATAAAGAGCTCAGAAATAAACCCATAATAATTATACTGTCAATTAATCTTCTACAAAGCAGGAAAAAATAACCAATGGGAAAAAGACAGTTTCTTCAACAAATGATGTTGGGAAAGCTGGACAGCAACATGTAAAAGAATGGTCTACTTTCTTCTACTTACTTCTACATCACAAACAAAAATAAGCTGGAAATGGATTACAGACCTAAATGTGAGACCTGAAACCATAAAAATCTTAGAAGAGAACACAAGCAATAATTTATTTGATGTCAGCTGTAGCAACATTTTTCCAAATATGTCTCCTGAGGCAAGGGAAATAAAAGCAAAACTAAACTACTGAAATTACATCAAAATAAAAATTTCCACACAGCAAGGATAACATTCGATGGAACAAAAGGACAACCTACTGAATGGAAGAAGATATTTGCAAACGATATCTTTGATAAGGTGTTGGTATCTAAAAATATATAAATAATTTCTAGAACTCAACAACCAAAAAGTAATCTAATTAAAAATGGACAGAAGACATGAATATTTTTCCAAAGAAAACATATAGGTGTCCAGGAGACACATGATGAGATGCTCAATAGTACTCAGCATCAGGGAATGCAAATCAAATGCAATCAGACAAAATGGCTAAAATGAAAAACATATGAAGCAACAAGTGCCGGTGAGAATATGGTACACTTTTGGTGGGAATGTAAGTTGGTGCAACCACCGTGGGATACATCTGGAGGTCCCTCAAAAAATTAAAAATAGGTGTACTATATGATCCAGTAATTTCAATACTGGATACTTACCCAAAGAACATGAAAACATTGATTCACAAAGATACATCCAGTTTATTGCAGCTTTATCTACAATAGCCAAAATAGAGAAGCAACCCAAGTGTCTGTCCGTAATAGATGAGTAGATAAAGAAGTTGTGATATATATATCACAATGTGAATGTGAGATATATGTGTGGAATGTTATATTTAACATTTATAGCATTCGTGTATTATATTTAACATTTATAAACATTCATTTGTATATATATAAAATGAAATATTACTCAACCATATAAAGGAATGAAATCTTGCCATTTGCAACACCATGGATGGTTCTAGAGCGTATAATACAAACTGAAATAAGTCAGTTAGAAAAAGACAAATGCCATAGGATTTTACTCCTACGTGGAATTTAAGAAACAAAACAATGACAAAATGAGACAAACCAAAAAGCACGCTACTAGCTATAGAGGGCAACCTGATGGTTACCAGAGGGGAGGTAGATGGTGGGAGTAAGTGAAATAGGTGAAGGGGATTAAGAATACACATATGATGAGCACTGTGTAATATGTAGAATTGTAGAATCACTATATTGTACACCTGAAACTAATATAACAATGTACATTAATTGTACTGAAATTTAAAAATAAATAGATAAATGAATAAAACTTTTTTCCAAAACACAATGCATTCACCTCATCAAGATACCTAATTTATTTATTCTATGAGTTTCTTATTATCAATAATCTCATAGTATTGTCATGTCTATCTTTGCCCTGATTATACCTCATACTCAATTTTTCCTCTGAAGAAGTTTTAATTTCTTCCCTTCCTTCTTTTTCCTTTAAAGCCCTGGGTGAGGAGTGCCTGGGTGGCTCAGTCGGTTAAGCATCTGACTTCAGCTCAGGTCATGATCTCACGTTTGTGGGCTCGAGCCCCACATTGGGCTCTGTGCTTTCAGCTCAGAGCCTGGAGCCTGCTTCGGAATCTGGGTGTCCCTCTCTCTCTGCCCCTCCACGACTCATGCTCTGTCTTGGTCTGCCTCTCAAAAGTAAATAAACATTACAACAATTTTTTTAAAGCCCTGAGTGAAATCAAATATCATCTTTTCCTTCACTGCATAAGAGCATCTGATCATTTTTCAAGAAAATCATACAACTAGCTGAGCAGATTCATTTTAAGTGCTTGATCAGAAACATCAAAAGGGTTTCAATATTTTTTGGGAATACTTTGTTGTTTCTTTAATACTACCTTTTATCTTATTCTCCTTAAAAGCTGTTCATTTGCCAGCCCACCCTGTTAGCGCCCAGGCATTCAGTTACCCTCATTAATTCCTGGTCCTTCCAATCACAGCATTGCACATCCCTTTTCTGACACTCAGCCAACGGTCCCTCTCCGACTCTGGGTCTTATCTTCCATAGCTTCCTTAAGGGTTTCATTCTTATATTTATGTCTTTTCTGACCTACATCATTATTCTCTTTCTTTTCTGGATTATTCATATAGAAACAAATGTGCTCTCTTATGTCTAATTCTAAGAATACTCTCTCATGACACCATATTTTCCCTCCAGCATCTTTTGCATTTTAAAACCGGTGTGAACTAAAGGGTTCTCTATACACATAATCCCCAACTTCTCCTTTGCATTCACTCTTAAATGTGACTCCCATTCAAACTCTTACAAGGCATCTCTATGAAGGGCATGTTTCATGCCCAGCGAGGTATTTTTCCTTCTCAATTCCCTTTACTTCTCAGTAAGGTTTGATACCACTGATCACTTTTTCTTAGAACCTTCTCTTGACTTTCATGATGCATCATTTTCTACTTTCCTTTCTGCCTTACTGTCCCTTTTTCTGTTTTCTTTGCTTGTTCTTCATTGTTTGTCCAACATCTGAATTTAGAATTCAGCAGTACTTGTTCTCATGTTTTCTCATTATTTCTGTCCCATGTCCTATCCTGTGACCCATTCATTCACATGCCATCAGTATCGTTGATATCATTATGACTCTTAAATTTAATATACCCTAACCGGACATTTTTAGTGAAATTGAGACTTCAACATCTCTACCAAGCTGTCTTATAGATAGGTCAGCATCATTATGTCCCAAACAGAGTCCTCAACTTCGTTCCTAAATCCTAATAATATCCACTCTTTCTCACCTGGGCGACTGCTATGTCTACCCTGGAAGTTACTCAAACCAGAGGTGTGTGATTGTCCTGTTCTTCCCTTTGCCTCATTCCTACATCTTCTCTATCAGCAAATCCTACTGAATATTTTTGTACAATGTATCTGGAATGTTTCCAAGTTTTCATAGCTCAGCTGTCACCTTCCCAGCTCAAAATCTCATCTGTCCCCAGCCTCTTTTAAATTTTTATTTATTTTTGAAAGAGGAAGCATGCATACTGGAGGTGCAGAGAGAGAGGGATGGAGGATCCAATTGGATCGTGCTGACAGCAGAGATCCCAACACAAGGCTCAAACTCGCAAACCATGAGGTCATGACCTGAGCCAAAGTCAGACACTCAACTGACTGAACCACCCAGGCACCCTTACAACCTCTTCTTTATCAGTGTGCATGATTCCACTCCCTCTGCCTTCTAATCCACTTCCCCTCCAACAGCAAACTGATGTTTGAAGTATATATTCGATATTCTAATACTTAAAAGCCTTCCTCAACTATTAGTTCTCTAGGATAAGACGAAAACTATTTTTACGAGACTGCTTAAGCTGAGTCCAACTTATATTCTAACCTCTCTGGTAATATTTACCACCCAACTCATTTCACTACTGATGCACTGGATTTTTATTAGCTTCATAGCAGTGATCAACTCTTTTCCAACTCGGGACCTCTGCTTAAATCTTCTTGTCCTTTCTCTTCCCTCAGATCTCAGTTCAGATATCTCCTCTGTAGAGGAAACAAAGAATGAATCATCACGTGTTGCTGGACATTCATGGATGAGTCAGTTGGAATGATCAGTTCCATGAGCTGAATAGGGAACAGGTTGCATAGTCAAGATTCTTTTGCTTTCAGCATATTCATCAACTATGTGTCTTAAGATTCAATGATGCTTCCTGATAAAAACTACATAAAATCTCTATCTGTGGATCTTTGGGCAATATAATCATTTGAAATCCTATTGTCCACGGAAGCATTGGCAAAATTCAGATACAGGATATTTCTCAGGGAAATTATGAAATGGCAATCCAGATCATCTAGGCGACTGCTTTTTAACTCAATGCACAGAATTTGCAGACCTCTAGAAATATATCTCAGGATACACCACTATTTTAAATTGTTATTTATTGAGGAAGTCACTGAAAGAATGGAAGAAAACATAGTCAATAAGCTTTTTCTAGATCATGACAGGTAAGATCTACTTCAACACCTGGATCTCGCAGAATCAAGAAAAATGAATCTTCTTTTATATGCACTAACTCAAAAGCCATTATTTAAGAAATAAAGAAAATGTTACATCCTGTCATAGGATTTCAGATCTGGAGAAGTGTTTTCAAGGTGAGAGAATAGTTTTGTCTATATGGAACATAATTTCACTATAACAGATTAAAAAGAAAATGAGAGTAAGAGACCCAGTGTCAAGAAGATGTTTATTTGAATGAGGATTTATTTTATTTTTTAATTTTTGATAATGAATCTCAAAAAGTAGTGGCAGATAATGTGAACAATGCATGCTACAGAAAGAAAGTAATGCTTGTGATTCAAGCATTTAATGCAGCAGTAAAAGAAGAGAAAGAGCAAAGTGACTTGGTAATTTTGACTGAGCTAGTAGAGGCAAGCCAATAGCAGCGCATGCCATGAAGAGGGATGGGGGGCGGGGGTGGAGAAGCTGGCAATTTAATAAAAACACCAGACAAGCTGTCATTGTCCTGGCAAGGGAAACAGAGTCAATGTGATTATAATGTTTTAGAGAAGCTGTCCAGAAAAACGGGGGGATAGGAAACTTAACACGGTTTTATTATTCACTACCTGAATTGTGCGGAGCTGTTAGGAGAGGCTGGATAGGAAAAATATTAAGTATTAAAATGATTGCTACCATGCCACAGAAGTTACACCTGCCGTTATCAGTGTAACTGCCACTAACCCCTCTTCATCCTTTGGTTAGGGACTATCGCAGGCTATATTTTTAAATCTCAGAAATGGGACATGAATGGATTTCTGGAGTGCTAGCACTGCGTATAAATTTTCATTAAAACCAAATAGTTCAGAAAACAGCCACAGTGTAGCAAAAGATTTCTGGGGGAGTCAAGGGAGCAGTGTGTGAAAGAGAGAAGTGAAGGGTTGAATAAATATCAGTTCAGCAGGAGATATTACTTAAAATTTTAATATGAAATAGGGCCAGATAGGCTAGAAATCGGAATGAAGACATTTTTCGCTACTATTTCATAATAAACAACGAAAACCAGCTGCGGTTTACAACATTTTTGATTCTATTAAAATCAGTCAGTGTTTTATTACCTCTGACATCTATTTTTTCCTTTGTCCATGGCAGTGTGGCGCACGAAGGCACATTGCGTCTTGTTTTGCTTATTCTGTGCTTTGGTATCATTAAACACTTGACCACTCGATTTGATTCAGATGATAGTTAAAGAATTTTGCAATTAATTGTAACTGAATTTGGAAAGGGAAACTGCCTCCCTACTACAGCTTTCTAAAATGGCATCTACAATAATTTTTTTAAAAATCCCCTGAATTGTAACTAATTACAGGAGGGTATAGGGTCTAACCAGATGCCAAGGTGTTCAAATGGAAAACATCAGCAAGACTTAATTCTATAATAAAATTGGTGATAGTTTTTCATGTGGTTTTACTGACTATTCCGTTGAACAGTTAATTTTTAAAAGCAAATGATCTCTAAAAGTGTGAACCTGCAATAGAGCCACTCAGATCCGGGTTCCTTTTGGTTTCCAAGGAAACCATTTCATAGACATTCACATAAATAAACTCTAGACAGTGGGAGGAAGCACCATAAATATAGGAACAGGTTCACTTGATTTTTTATCTCTATGAGAAAAATTCTCTCTCCCTGTAACCGTATATGTACTAAAAAATCTACGAACCAGGAGAGTAATACCTTGTGCATGACAGATGTAAGCAGGATAATGCTACGTTTACTCAGAATGTAAGACTTAACCATGAGAAGGTCTCTAAGATTTCCAATTTTCAAAGTTTTCGAGATGAGCACCACGAAGGCTTATTTTTTTCATTGGGATTTTAATGGGTTGTTCATTTACACACTCACAAAAACAGGTCTTCATTTTATATCTTACTTCTTTTTATGCCTATCTCTCAGACAAAAAACAAGTAGAGATTTTTTCCTTTTGCAAAGTTGTGCAATACTACCTAGCCAACAAAAGCTCAAAAATATAGTAAAGTTATATCTTCAGACTTTTGTCTCAGTTAACTGTAAGAGGTGATCTCGGGCTTTCGGAGATCTGCAAATATTTCTGAGTTCTGAAAACTATGAGGCATCTAAATATAAACCAAACCAAACAAAAATAAGATTTTAAAAACCCTGCTTTTTACGCATTATGATACAAATCTTTTTTTTTTTAGTTTATTTATTTATTTGAGAGAGAGAAAGAGCACAAACAGGAAGGGGCAGAGAGAAGGAGAGACAGAACCCTAAGTAGGTTCTGCACGGTCAGTGCACAGCCTGATGAAGGGCTCAAACTTAGGAACTGTGAAGTCATGACCTAAACAGAGATCAAAATTCTGATGCTCATCGATTGCATTGCCTTGGCATCCCTGTGATACAAATTCTATGAATTGATATTGCATTCCTCTTTTCAATGCTCTCTTGGCATTAAGTACCAACCTTAACCTATTTAATCAATCAACAGAATGAACTCTCTAGTTTTTGCTGGATGGCCAAATGTCCCCTTCCTTTGTCAATATGGCGGCCCTCTGTTTTCCTCTGCAGGACTAGCTGCTCCCTCATTCCAGGCCATCAGACAGGGAAGATCAATCACAATCTTCCTCGGGTGTAGACCTAAGCCTCAATCCAAGTCTAAGTCTCCACCAAAGTAATACAATTAGAAGTTGGTTGGAACCCACTTCCTGATGTGAAAAATCCCGATGTTGTCTTATTATCTATACTAGCCAGTGTCTGACTTTTCAGGGTTTCCCTTCTTCTATCACTTCCTCACCATTCTTCCACTGTATATACCTTCTTCCTTAAATTAACTAGAGTAGGTTTCATCTGAGTTGAGCCAAAGGCCTTCAATCCAGTATTCTGCCTCTGGCTACTGCTGCAAAAATTTTTAAAACAAAATTACTCTAGCTTCCATAAGAACCAATGTAAAAAAATGTCCTATTTTCAGTAAACTGTCTTAAATTACTATTTTAAGTCAACGTATTATTTATATTTACCATCTATGCAGAACTAAATAGAATTCTTTATTTAAAATTTTAAAGGACAATATCCAGTTCTAGAAGAGTAGGTTTGGAATAAAGAGTATATATCTAGTCTCTCTGGGTCCTTTAGTATATTGAAAGTTAAATTTTATTCAATCACCATCGTGAACAGAATAACTGCCTCACTGCAAACTTCATACTGAGACTCAAATAGATTTCAGTAAATGAAAAGCAGCATCTATATTTAGAAAACATTTATAAGTCTTGGATTAAAAAATGCAAATTTATATATAATAGATGTGTAATATATTCAGAGAAAAATTAAAACAAAGTGATGTTTACCTCCATTAAAGCCATTTGTAGAGGTGCCTGGGTGGCTCAGTCAGTTGAGTATATGACTTCAGCTGAGGTCATGAACTCACAGTTCATGAGTTCTAGTCCCGCATGGGGTTCTGTGCTGACAGCTCAGAGCCTGGAGCCTGCTTCAGATTCTGTGTCTCCCTCGCTCTCTGCCCCTTTCCCACTCACACTCTGTCTCTCTCTCTCTCTCAAAAATAAATAAATATGTTTAAACATTTAAAAAATTCATTTAAAATTTTAACCAAAAATTGTTGGCATTTTATAAATATTACCTTATGTTTTTGTTCATTCATTCATCAAATATTTATGAAGTGTCATTTTGGGCCAGAAATTGCTTCAGTGTTGAGGACAGTAAATAAAAGCAACAAAAATGCCTGCCTTCATGAAGATTATATTCTGGTTAGAAATACAAACATCAACAATATTGTAAGAAAACTGATAGTGTTGTTTGGTCATGATGAGTCTCAGTGGGCAAAATCAAGAAATGAGACATATGTCACAGGGAAGCCAGGGAAGGCCTCCGTGGAAAGGACTTTTGATCCAAGGTCTGAACAAAGGGAGGGGGAAAGCCAGAGCATATTTGACAGAAGAGTAGAGAACATGCAGTTTATCACTTGCTTCGTTGAAATCTTCTCCTAGTGCTGATCAGCGGCCATTACAAAAAACACCTCACAGTTGGGGCGCCTGGGTGGCTTAGTCGGTTAAGCGTCCGACTTTCGCTTAGGTCATGATCTCGCGGTTCGTGGGTTCGAGCCCCGCGTCGGGCTCTGTGCTGACTGCCAGCTCGGAGCCTGGAGCCTGTTTCAGTCTGTGACTCCCTCTCTCTCTGACCCTCCCCTGTTCACGCTGTCTTTCTCTCTCTCTCTCTCCTAGAAATAAAAAAAAAAAACCACCTCACAGATAATTCCTCAAAGCAAGGATAACAAGTGGAAAGGCCCTGAGGTCACAGAGTGTTTGCTGTATTTGAAGGGAAAAAAGGTGGGAAGTTAGCAAGGATGGCATTTTAGGTGAGCAGAAGGAACAGTGTGTGAGATTAAGTGGGAACAGAAAGACAGTCCAGTTAACCAAGGGCCTCGGGGTCTTGCTGGAATATGGAGCTATATTCTAAATGAGAAGTCTGTCAAGGATTTTAAACCTGGGAAACGCTATAATCAAATGAATATTTTCAAATGATCATTCTTGAACTTTCAGGAATTGGAAAGGAGAAGGTGAAGAAACAGCACAGCCACTTACAGATTGTTCTGTATAAGTCAGATTTACAGAAACACATGTTGGAAATGGAATTTTGAGGAAAATCACTGATGCAAATGTCCTTTCTGAGAAACAGCTAATTCTAATTCACTTAAATGTGTCAGAGAGGTCTTTAACTTCTAATAAAAATTAATCTCTAATAAAAAACTTATTTTTAATGTTTATTTTTGAGAGAAAGAGAGCGTGAGCAGGTTAGGGGCTGAAGGAGAGGGACAGAGGACCCAAAGCAGGCTCTATGTTGACAGCAGCAAGTCCAATATGGGGCTTGAACTCACCAACCATGAGATCATGACCTGAGCCGAAGTGAGATGCTTACCGACTGAGCCACTCAGGTGCCCCTAACCATGGCATTTAAAAGTCCCCAGCCCAGTTTGCTCCTGGGTGGCTCAGTCAGTTAAGCATCCAACTTTGGTTCAGGTCATGATTTCATAGGGTCATGAGTTTGAGCCTTCCTTGAGCTCTGTGCTGACAGCTTGGAGCCTGGAGCCTACTTTGGATTATGTGTCTCCCTCCTTCTGCCCTCCCACCCTTGAGCTCACTCTCTCTCTCTCTGTCTCAAAAATAAATAAACATTAAAAAGTTTAAAAAAATATTAAGTCCCCAGATCAGCAGCAAGCCATTAACTATTAAGATAGAGTGTGTACTTTCCTCAGTCCTTACAGCACCTAACACCATCTGTACTCATCGTTTTTATTCACTGTTTACCTTTTTTCACCATAAAGGAGGTGCCAGGAGGGTGAGAACTAGTTGTTCGTGTTAATTTTTTAAATTAATAGAAACTCTTTTGGAGCAGTTTTAGGTTTATGGAAAAATCAAACATAAAGTACAAAAAGTTCCCATGTATCCCCCTGTGCACACCTGACATGAGCGCAAGAGATCTTCCATTTGTTACCATGATGAGCCAATGTTGGCTCATCATTATTAGCCACAGGCCAAAGTTTACATTAGGGTTCATTCTTTGTGTTTGTGCATTCTATGAGTTTTCACATATGTGTAATGGCATGTGTCCAGATGCACCATTACACTGTCATACAGAATCATTACACTATACTCATGTTCCCCCCATTCATCTGTCCCTCCTCCCACCCCACTCCAGCAACTGCTCATCTTTTTAGAGTCTTCCTAGTTTGCCTTTTCCAGATGTCAACTAGATGTATAGTTTGAATCAGACAGTGTGTAGCCTTTTCAGAAAGGCTTCTTTCGCTTACCAATATGAATTTAAGGTTCCACATGTCTTTTCATGACTCGATAAATCATTTGTTGCTATTGCTGAAAAATATTGCATTGTATGGATATACCACAGTTTGTTTATTCCTTAATTTGTTGAAGGACATAACTTGTGGTCATTGTGAATGATAAACATTTGTGTGCGGTTTTTGTGTGAACATACATTTTAATCTCACTTGGGTAAATACCAAGGAGTGCAATTGTTGGATGAGATGTCTGGGATTATATTTAGTTTTGCAAGAAATCAAGAAATTACCAACTCTCTTCCAAAGGTTTTTTGGCCTCTTACCAGCAATGATCGAGAGTTCTTTTTGTTCCACATGGTTGCCAGGTTTTTATATTGTCATTTTTGTTTGTTTGTTTTAGCCATTGTAATAGGCATTCAGTGGTATCTCATTATTGTTTTCATATTCGCTATTAAACCTCTGGTATCTAGAAGCATGTCTGACAGAGCAGGGGTGTGGGGTGGAGGAGAGGCAGAGAGAATGACAGAAGGAATCAATCTAAAAACTATTCAAACAAGGAATGAGAAAATTCAGATATGTTGCACATAAGTCAATAGTTTTAGTATAAGCAGTAGGGTATTAAAGACAGTATTACCAGGGATTTGGACACAAACTACATAATTGTATTGAGGTGAATAAAAAATATTTTAATAAATGGACAAGCATGTAAATTTTTCTCATAGAACAACTAAAAGTTTTATAGAATTCCCAAAATAAATCCAAAAGATAAATCTTATTTTAATAAAAATTACACTTTTTTTTTACATTGACCTAGCAATTAGAATCAACTGGGGCACCTAGATGGCTCAGTCGGTTAAGCGTCAGACTTTGGCTCAGGTCATGATCTCACGGTTCATAGGTTTGAGCCTCATGTCGGGCCCTGTGTTGACAGCTCAGAGCCTGGAGCCTGCTTCAGATTCTGTCTCTGTCTCTCTCTCTGCCCATCCCCCACTCACACTCCGTACTCCGTCTCTTTCTCAAAAATAAGCATTAAAAATTTTTTAAAAAAGAATCAGCTGTAAAACTACAAGGAGAGAATATCCTAATGAGCACTGTATGCCAGTTGCTGCCGGTCAAGCAACATTGCGTTTGTTTGGAGGGAAGACGTCTTAATCTCCTTTCTCCAATTGCATCTTCCACAAAGACTACAGTGTGCCTCACTTGCCTCTTCTGCACTATCCAGTACAAGCTCACGCTCTACCCAATTCTGAAGCATCTTTTTAGCATTGAAATTATTTTGCCCCAAATACCCTTTTATCAAAGTTAAAATTTATTTAGCTTCACCCAGCTCTGCTTTGAAACAGTTTCCTTTCATAAGTAACACTCCGAGGATAAGAGGTTTGCCACGTAACTTGCACTTCCCACACAGGGGCATGATACTAGAAAGTGTCACTGTGGAAATTGGAGACGGGGTCTCTGAACAATACTGACATCTTTTAGGAAAACAGTCCATAAAAGTTGTGATGAAATACACAGAAAGGCATTTGGACATGAGCCTTGTTCTCATCAACTTCCAAAATGTTGTCCCCATGTATAGGCTGTTTTGTAGTCAAGGACAGAAAAATCCATTTGTAGAAATCATCTATCAAGAAGTTGTATATTAGGACTATTTGCCTTCCGGGGATCCTTTCATACAATTCCAACAAAAGGAAAATGTCATACTGCCAGAGCCTTGACTGGGCCAGGGAAACCCAAGAACAGCTGCTTCTATTTTCCTGATTCACATCTGTGTCTAATAATTCATGCTTGACTTTGATGTAGTCGTTGGCAAGTTAACATTTCCCCAAATCCAGAGTTTCGACCAAGAATAAGGTTTCATCCTTTGTATTTTTAAGAACTTAACCCATTTCCCCCCCCCTTTTTTTTTTACAAATAGTTTATTGTCAAGTTGGTTTCCATATAACACCCAGTCCTCATCCCCACAAGTGCCCCCCTCCGTGCCCATCCCTCCCCCACATCCATCAGTCCTCAGTTTTTGTCAGTATTCAAGAGTCTCTCATGGTTTGCCTCTCCCCCTTTCCCCCACCATTTCCCCCATTTAAACCCCCTTATCTCTCTTAATGCAACGGCATGTGACTAAAATGCCTCAGTGTATTCCTAATGCTGACATATGTCACGTGTGCAGGTAATTCACGTGCCCTCCATCTTCTACTGCTTCCATTTGTCCCTGAACATTCATAGATGCTTATAAATTTGTTCTTATAGCAGTGTCCCCTGTTAGATCTAGCCTACTAGATCATATTTTATGACTATGTTCCTTTATTCAGATTATCTAGTCTCACCTAAACCTCATGTGATCCATAAATATGGTATCACCTCATTTATTTATTCACTCAGGAAACATTTATTGAAAGTTGAGAATTTTTTGGACACCAAAAGGCACTTGAGATAAAAAGTTAAATTATTCCTATTTCGAAAGCCATGTCAAAGGCAAGAAGAAAATATCAAAATTAATAATTCTAACGATCATAAACTAGAACTATAATTTCTTGCATCTAAAAGAAGATAGTTCTCAGATATGTGGTAGAGGCCAGAATTTCAACCTTGACTTTCCAGAATCAAAGGTGGTTCCCCAAATCCTCTAAGCTTCGCTTGTCGTTCAGTGAACAGGGAGAAAGGGAGAGAAAGTTGCCCATGTATAGGACATATGGGGGGGTGCAATCAAGAGCAAGATGAGGAAGGATTGAGACCACTTATGGAAGGTATTCACATGTGCCATGCATTTTGTAGGTCTTTGTTTTCCTAGTGATTTCTGCCTATTTTCATTTATCTCCATATTTATGCTTTTATTACACTGCAATTTTATTCCCTTTTTTTAACATGAAATACAGTATGATACATTTAAAATTACCATAACATATTGACTAAAACAAGGTCTTCAAAAGGCCCCTGTAAATCTCACAATTGCTGCTATTCAGAAATTATCTTCTTTAATTAAAATTGTCGACTCTTGGAGCACCTGGGTGGCTTAGTCAGGTAAGCGTCTGACTCTTGGTTTCAGGTCAGGTCATGATCTCATGGTTTCATGAGTTCGAGCCTGTTTGGGATTCCCTCTCTCCCTCTCTGCCCCACCCCCACTTGTGCTGTCCCTGTCTCTTTCAAAATAAATAAACTTAAATAAAAATTGTCAACTCTTATCCCAACTGCATACCACTGTAGTCTTTATTTTTCTGTTTTATGTATAAGATGCATATAAGAAGCCTTGTCAAGTAATTTGCTTTCAGCTTTCAGCTCTGTCATTCCTCTGGTTTCTTGGTCAATAAACGACAATCTCAATGATTATCATCTTCTCCTCTCACTCAAATAAAATATTTCTTCACTTATGCTTAGCATTCAAGCTCTATGAGGCATTTTTGTGTATGATTCAATGCTCTAACAGCATGCTCAGAAGAGTGTCTGGCATAAGGGAGGTACTGTTGCTGGAAATACATGAAGTCAATGAAACCTGTAATAAATTCATTCCAGAGCACAAAATACTAGTTGATCTAATGTTACTGAAATATACCTTCCAAAATGTTCATTTTGAAAATCAGAGTCTCATGTCGTTCTAGAAGGCTCTTTCAGACGACTAAGAGACATAATCCTAGACTTGGATTGCAGATGGCATAAAATTACAGGAAGCAATACCAGCCCTTTTGAGGAAGACTGGTAATGAGAAGGCAAGTCAAGCAAATCCAGGACTTTTCTTCTTGCCACTCGCTGTGAGGCAAATCCTGGTAGCAATGATAGACCTCATTTCTCCCTACTTTTCTCACATAGAGAAAAGTACTTTTCTTCCTACTTTTCTCACATTTGTACTCTTAACCTCCAGACATTTAAAGTAAAGCTCTTTATTGGGTTGAAATGGAAAAAAAGTAGAACCTAAAGTCCAATCTTCAACCAACCTTTTCCTAAGCTCTTATTACAGGTTACTTAATCTGTCTCATTGTGGCTGATATTAGATGGCACATGATGGCTTCTCTTAGATTTTGTGTCATTTACTTTTTCAAGGAAAGCCAGAGAATTAAGTTGTCTTAAATCATCATCTGAATAAGAAATATGTGCATTCAACCACCCTAATCTGTATCAAGGGCTCAGTCTTTTTATTGTTTTATCAGAAGTAGAGGTACATTTCTCACTGATCCACTGCCCCGAAAGGTGCTGTATCCAAAGTGAATCCTTCTCTATTTTTATTAAACTTGACTTTGGTAATATTGGATGCTAACACATTTTGCAAATAATACTGAAGACAAGAATAAGCTTTTGCCTATCTTCCCAAGCGAATAACTTAAAAATTATATTTGTTCTTTCTTATTTCTAATGGAGAAATAATCAAATAAAGAAATCCTTTATATATTTGTCCACTGTGGGAGTCTTTCTAATTTGCAGTAATCATTAAGAGCACTGATACTATTTGGCATTCATATTTCCAGGTCTTCTTAATGACTAAGGATATAGTTCATCTTGGCCAGTAGAACAAACTAATTTCTCACACAATCCCTTCATGGCTTTCAGGTTTGAGTTCAGAGTAACCAGTATTTATCTTCCCTTTTTAAATTGAACCTTTTCCTTCAAAAACCAGATGAAAATAATAGGAGATAAAGAGGAATTCTTTCCCTATTTCCACATAATATTGGTTTGAAATGCACATTTTTAAATATATAGTGGTATAAAAGTTTTTTTTCTTTTCCAGCAGGCTTTATAATCCTAATTTTCCATCCTAATTTTTAAAACATCTGCTTATTATTTTAACTAAAAACATTTTTTTGAGAGAGACAGAGCAAGAGCAGGGGAGGAATAGAAAGAGAGGGAAACACAGAATCCAAAGTAGGCTCCGGGCTCTGAGTGGTCCACACAGGGCCTGATACAGGGCTCGTGTTCACAGACCGCTGTGACATGACCTGAGCAAAAGTTGGAGACTTAACAGACAGAGCAACCCACGTGCCCCAAAACACCTGCTCATTTTAAAATGTAGTGTCCCTGATCCACTTTTTGTGGATATATACCACCACATTGTATTTTTCTTTTCTAGGTGGAAACACTGATCTTTGAATTAGCTTATCTCAGGTCCTGGAGGCTATCTGGAGACCCCTCTGTCACCTCCAGGAACTCTTCACTCCAAAATTGTCACTGTAAACTATAATGATCCATTCTAATCCCTCCCAGGAAATGAATCCTGGCAGTGTTCCCCAAGCTCTGAGATTTTAAGCACTAAAAGTCAATATCTTGTTTTTAATGTTTGTTATATGCCTTCACCAAAGGGGGAAAAAAGTCATCAATTGCAAAAGGCAATAAGTTAATGAAATCAGGGGGGGAAGCTACAATAATTATGTTATTTAAATATAATAACATGTTTAAATTATTTTCAGAATAGCTGTTTGAAAAAATCATTTTGTAAAGCTTCACAAACATTCCATCTATTTTAAATCCATACTCAGTTTCTTTGCATGTTTGCCAAAAATAGCTTTTTGTAAGTAACACCACAAACTCAAGAGAGTCACTTTGATAAAGTTAAGAGCTTTGATGTCCTATGGTGAAACACTTTGACTTTAGAATTTCTACTCTAACTATAGTCATACTACTGTCTTATGTATCTCTCAGCAATACTGTTCTCTGGGCTTCATTTTCTTCATCTATAAAGCAAAAGCTCACAAAGTACCTATAAAGAGATAGAAATTTATCCTTTCAACCAGCAAATATGTCTTCTTTATTTGTAATTTATTTATGATTAATTTTTAGTTTATTTTTAATTTTTTAATACTTTTATTTATTTTTTTAGTTTTTATTTATTTCTGAGAGAGAGAGACAAGTGAGAAGGGGTGGATCAGAGAGTGAGGGAGACACAGAATCTGAAACAGGTTCCAGGCTCTGAGCTAGCTGTCAGCACAGAGCCCGACACAGGGCTCAAACCCATGAACCTGAGATCATGACCTGAGCTGAAGTCAGCCGCCCAACTGACTGAACAGCCCAGGTTCCCCTTTGTTTCTGGTTTTGCTTTCCTTATAAATTTTAGAATCATCCTTCCAGTTTACACATAAATCGTTTCAGCTGCAATTCTTTTGAATCAATAGGTGAGTTCAGTTTTGGGGGGAGTTGACATTTTAACAATAGTGAACTTCCAGATTGAATCTTTGTACACTTATTACACCTTTCTGTAATGTAGTTAATCAGTGTATCTCTACATTTATTACATCTTCTTTTCTTTAACTCATCAGTGTTTTATTTTCAGCACATCTACAGATACTGTATATATTTAGGAAGATTTATACTTATTTCACATATTCGTGTTTTTGATAATCATACCAGTATTATTTTATTTCAGTCTTTCATTATTTCCTGCTGTCATAGAGAAATATAATAGACTTTGAACATTCACCGTTTAAGTTATCTTATTGCTAAACTCACATTTCAGTTTTAATATCTTTTTATATAGTCTAAGGATAATCTATAAAGATAATTTAGGGACAGTCTCATTGTTATTTCTTCAAATATTTCTTCCTCCCCATTCCTTCTTTGATTGTTCTGGGTTTCTGGTGACATATATTTTAGATTATTTAATTTTGTTCTTAGTTCATTCATAGTTCTTGGACACTCTGGTCATTTTATTTTCACAAATTTTGTTTTGGTTTTCAATTTGTGTCATTTCAATCTGACTTATCTTTAAGTTCACTGATAATTTCCTTTTCTGTAACAGATCTGCTGTTTAGACCACCAAAGGCCTTCTTTGTCTCTGTTAGTATGCTTTTCCATTTGTTTCTTTCTTACAGTTTCTAAATGTATACTGAAATTACCCAGTGGATCATGCATATCATCCACATTCTGCACAAGGGACTACAGTATATCATTGGAATTATTTTAAATTTCATGCCTGATGTCATCTCTTTCCTATTCTTTGGTTTTTAGACCATGTGCTATTTTTGGTTAGCTTTTCATATTCCTTATGATTTGTTTACTTTTGTGGATAGCAAGTTTCTTGTATTGTACTGAACAGTAGAGACTGAAGCAAATTAATTATGATAACAATGGGTACCTTTTCCTTCTGTTAAAACTCTACTGGGGAGGTTGAGTCAATCAAGTCAGAAGTTAAGGTGGGTTTTTAATTTCTTTTTTGCTATAACCACAAATTGCTCTAATTCCTCTAATATTACCTTAGGTTTAGAGGTGAGATCTGAGGCACAGCCACCAATGTCCATTCCACTGTTGACTTTAGGCCTTCCCTTTACGTTGTGCCTTAGAGTGTTCTTTATGGTCTTCCACTCTTACCAGTGAAATTACTTCCACTAATTGTTACCAGATGTGTGTGAGCCTGATGGTGAAAGGGAAGGAGAGGAAGGAGGGTGAAGAAGAAGCATCCCTGTTATTCATCTTCAGTTTTAGGCAGGCCCCTGGGCCACAGGGCTAGGGCATTCTCACTTCTCTGGTCCTGTCCCTGGATGTTAGTCTGGGCCCAGTGTCTTCACCTTCTCCTCCACACTGGTGGGATTTAAGAATTGTTTCCATTCTATTTCCCTAAATGCATAGGTTTTCACCCATGTTCTAAAAGCAGCAGGTTCTGTTTTCTTTCCTGAAATGTTTCAGAACTGTAATTTGTTGAAAAGTTAGGGAGAAGGATCCAGACCATGTTCCATACTTTCTAAGGTCTCTGGGACTCTCCTCCCCAGAAATTCTCTGTAAGAAGAGGGATCCTTTATAGGATTTTCACCCTTCCCCTAATCTTATTAAGATCCTAGAAGAGATGATCAAACATCATCAACAACAAAAACAGTCAAGTACAAACCAAGAATAAATTGGTGGTACCCAAAGAGGAGATGGAGACAGATGGCAAGTGAAATAGTTAAAGGGAATTAAGAGGTATAAACTTTAAGTTAGAAAATAAGTAAGTCACAGAGATGGAAAAGACAGCATAGAGAATATAATCAATAAGATTTTTAAAACATTGGTGACAGATGGTGACTATATTTATCATAGGAAGCACTGAGTAACATATAGAATTGTTGAATCATTATGTTGGACACCTGAAACTAATTTAACAGTGTATATTAATTATACTTCAGGGGTGTCTGGTTGGCTCAATCATTAAGCACCTAACAGGCTCACGTCATGATCTTATGGTTCATGAGTTCGAGTCTCACATGGGGTGAACACGGGCCCTGCTTCTCTCTCTCTTTCTCTCTCTCTCTCTCTCTCTCTCTCTCTCTCTCTCTCTCCTTCTCTCTCTCTCTATCTCTTTGCCCCTCATGGGATTATCTCCCCACCTCTGCCCCTTGCTCACTTGTACTCTCTCTCACACACACAAGATAGATACATAAATAAGTGTGATTGTTCTGAAGAACACACTCTAAAAAATGTTATACTTCAGTAACGACAACAAAAGATCATATAAGTAAGAATCAATGACTTTTGTTTCTCTGGACCACATGTGGTTCTGTATTCTGACCTCTTACTAAGTCACACTCAACTCTTGGTAACCAATTAAAATTTTAGTTGAATTTTTATCAGTGTCTGGCTACATCTGCTCATGGAAGCAAATACTTACTCCCCGTTTCTCCTTGGAGACAACAGTCTTTCTTTAGATCTTATTTAGCGGCAACCTCAGCTCTCAGATGGGTTCAGGGAAATTTGTGAATCTGCTGATTGTCCATATTGGGCTTGTTGTGGGTGTTTCTGCGAGTGGGAGGAATGTTCTCCCCAGCTTTCTACGTCCTTAGTCAAATCTGGAAGTCCCCTAGGCTGGAACTTCACAATCTTTAAACGAGCTCATTTTAAAAATCAAACAAAACATGTATAGAAACAAAATGAACAATGCTTTCATGATTTGATGTAATCCTTCCACACACAGGCTCATTTCTTTCTCTCCTTTACAGTCAAATAACTTAAGAGACTTCACTTTCACTTTGCCATTCCATGTCAACATATGCACATATCAATCCAATTGAATCTACTACATGTTCAATTTATCACTGAAATCATATTGTCTCTACTAAACTCACTATTGCAATGGATGTTTTTCACTCTCATCTTACTTGATCTCTCAGCCACATATGACATTCATAAATACTCTCTTCTTTACAAACCCCTTTCCTTAGATTCATAACCCCAGTCTCCAAGTCTTCACCTACATCTCAGGTGACTGCTTCCGAGTTTTCTTTATGGCTGGTATTCTTCCTCCAAGACATTAAATCTTGGAGTTCCTCAAGGTCAGAATGAAGATCCTGTTCTATTCTCATTCATTCATTCCTATAACTCCAACAACTCTCTTTGTATAATTTCTAAATTTATATGTCCAACATGCTTTTGTTCATAGCTCTTATTCTTTTTTGTCCAACTTTATTGAAGTGTAACTTACAATATTGTGAGATTTTTATAAAATGTACAACATGATTTGATACATGTACACATTGTGAAAAAAAGTCCCCAATGATTTCATTAACACATCCATTACTAACACATCCATTACATCCATGTTAACTTTTTCCTTTTTTTGGTTAGAACATTTTAGTTCTACTCTCAGAAAATCTTGATTTCATACTATAGTATTACTAGAGACAGGCATCATGTTATATATTGGATCCTCAGATTTCATTCATCTCGTAACTGTAAGATTGTACCTATTTACCAAACTCTCCATATTTCCCACCCCCAGCATCGCCAGACAGCCACTTTTCTACCATTTTTTTCACAGCATTTTTTCTGAGCAATATTCCTATGTGGATGAATTTAAGGCATCAGACTTAAAATATTCTAAACTGAACTCTTTTATCTTCACTCACTGACGAGCTCCCAGGAAGCTGTCTCTACAAGTTAGAATCCATGCAATTATGTTCTGCAAATTGATGGATGACCCAATGGTGGGTCTCGGGCACCTGTTTGGTAGTTCACTCATACTCTCTGGTCCTGTTCATGCCCTGACCCTAATGTGTCACTTTCATCTACAAAGTTTTGTTACTAGGGTTACCCATCTTTAGAACTTAGTGGGGTATGATAGAATCTATCTTTGGCCACATAGTCATTTGATGCCCCATCGTCAAAGAAGCCATCTCTGCCAGCACCCACCAGTCCACCAAGAGCTCGTTTTCAAATAGTGTTTCCTTTTGTGCTACAGATGGCATGACTTTGTCTGAGAATCCTAGGGGCTCTATGCTGTGACTCTCCTACTGGAGTAGGGCTGGCTCTAAAGCTAACACAAGCTTCTTTTCTTTCACCACAGATATCTCTGCTACTAGAATGTCTGCCTAATTTTAGTCTCTGGCAACACTTTTTGTTGTCCTGCAGCCTGGATTTGCTATAGAATTATTTCTCTATCTAGGTCCAATTCTTATATATGTATATATATACATGTATATATATATGTATATCTTATATACGTATATCTTATATACATGTATATATATATGTATATTTTATATACATGTATATATGTATATCATATATATGTATATCATATATATGTATGTATATCATATATATGTATATCATATATATGTATGTATATCATATATATGTGTATATGTATGTATATCATATATATGTGTATATGTATGTATATCATATATATGTATATCTTAGCCCCCCTTCTGTATCCTTATCCTCCTAATCTTGTTTACCCAAACTTGTGTGTGAGCATCCTATGGCATTGTAATTCTTTATGCCTAGTTAACCCATTGGTGCAGGCTTAGGGAATTCCTAAGCTTATTCCCCACACTTGCCAAGTACAGGTAACCTTTCTTGGTGGTGGAAAGGTTGCAATTCAATAATGTGTTCTTTATAGATGCCCCAGCATACCTCAGCCCAGTGGACCTCAAAGCACTTATTTTATAGGGCCTGAATCTTGGTAAGGTGCACTTCTCACCTTCTATGTTTTTTACTGAGGCTTTCCATATACTAGTCATATCTTGCTTATCTGATGTAATTCACAAGATGGCAGCAATAGAGTAGATTTATGGGTTGTCCTGTGAAATATCCAGATGGTATAGGGCCCTTTGAACTATCTTATAACAGAGACCAGAAGAATTATATATAACCATAGTCCCATGTATATTGTTTTTTACCATTTCTACAAAGAAATGGTAGAAAAGTGATTGCCTGGTGGTGCTGGGGGTGTGTAACTGTGTATAACCCATAGTCCATGCCAATTCAAACCAATGTTCATCAATCATTGAAAGGTCTTTCCCCCATGCATAGTTACATGCCTAAAAGGCAATAGGATTTCTGGTAGAATCATGTCATTCGCAGTAAGTGAAATCACAAGGCCCTTTCTCATAAACATTCAACCTTCCTTAGTTAAGTTGATGGACTCTGAGTATGATAACTTATTTAGGATTATGTATCAGATCATGATTTTTTATTTGAATGGATAAATTACCTATACATATAGTGCCTTCCGGATCTGCTCATGGAATACAGTCAGATGAGTCTTCTGGCCTTCATAGGATATAGGCTTTGATGTGCCCACTATTGACTTATTCTTCTGTCACATGACATTTATACTTAGTGTAAACAATTGCTTTTATCACATTTCAAAGAGTCATTCTAACAGCATGTTGGTAATATCATCAGGGGTCTTTGCCAAGGTGTTAAATCTTCTATCACAAGAGTATTCCAATGTCTATGAACCTTCTCTTATCCAACTAAACATTCTGCATCCCTTCGTCAGGACCTCAGGATCCGCCCCCCCCCCCCATATATGCTGTCCTAGCTCTACATTAGACATATCCTGTATCTTTTTCAATGCATAATCCTTCTCTTCCCTTGGAAACTTGTTATCATCCATACTGTGCTGAGACTCAAACTTTGTTATTGGTCCAATTGACAGCAAGAGAGATAGGGGAGATCCTGGGGGGTGGGGGGTGAGCATTGTCTTAAAGTGCTTAACTTAAGTGGTTTTCATGACCTTCTAGCAAGAGAGAAGGGCCAGATTTAGGATGAAGTAGGTGAGGTGCCTGGAGAGGTTCGTGGTCCTAGAGGCCCCCGCATTTGCATGACCTCAAGGGAGTTTCCCTCTTTAAATTGTGTCCCACATACACCACACTTGCCTCACACCAGTCATGGTCATGGGAGAGGAGAAGCACTACCATTTAACTAATGTATGCATGTCACTTCTGCAAGGCTATTGGGTTCAATGGAATCTAGATCATTTGTCTCAAGTGCATCTTCCTAAATATCCCCTTCTCAGATTCATGGTCCCGCTCCCTTCCTATAAAGCCCTTGAATTTGGTGTGAAGGATGTTAGGGCTGAAAGCTCAACCTTCTCTGAAGCTCCACTGTTTCATAATTAAATCCTGAGCCAAGTTCTTCAGTTTTGTTTGCCCTCCAGCTGCAAGAAATGAAGGTTTCCTTAAATACTACCAAAAAGATTCTCTGTGTTCAGTGTCTCTTCAAATGGTGATTTATCACCCAGACCCTGTCATTTTCTCTCATCAATGATTCAATGGGACTCAGCAAGAGCCATTCAGTTCTATTGTTTATAAGGATGATTTCTCTCATATTTCTCAAATGCCAGAGAGATTGCATTGACAAACAATTTCCTTCAATTTGCATACCACGTAAGGTCATCGCCAAAGTATAGTCCAACAATTTTATTTCTAAAATACTCTAAGCTTTATTCATATCCCACTTACCATCAGTATTGGTATCAGTATCAGTATCAGTGCCAACCAAAAGATAACTAAGGTAAGTCTAGAATTCTACTCTCTGCATCTCCTCTTGGTAACAATTATCTTAGAGTCCCTCAGAAATAGACACTAAGGTAAAGAATTTTATGTATTAATTAATCAGGAGTAGTCCTCTGGGGAGATATTCCACTTAAGGAAGTGAAGAAGTCAAGATTAGGCACAGAGACAAATTGTTAGATAGATGTTGCCACTGACAGGTATGTAAGGCAGTTTCCAAAGGCTGAAGGTAATTCTTCTGAGTGAGAAACAAATGGGATCCATCAAAATCAAATACTGCCAGGAGTACCTGAGGATGAATGTGTTGGTCTGTAGAAGAGATATGGTTAGACCACTTGAGTTTCCACTATAGGAAACTGCACTTTATTTTATTTAAGACGATTGCCACATTCAGAATGCATTAAAACAAAATTGTGTTTTTAATAATTCAGCATTTCTCCTGGAGAAAAAAAAAGAGTACGTATTAAAGGCAACTGAAAAGTTGTATGCATTTTGAGATGGAAAATTGGGCAATTACAAAAAAAGAAAAATATATTTTCAAGTGTCAAGTAATGCAACTTTTGATATCACAAGATGGTTTTGGGTACAAGATGGTGACCCTGCTTGGTGTCTCTTCAAGTAGGTTTTGAATATTGAATATGTTTCAAATGATCATGACACAATGTGTTCTAAACGAATAGATTTAGACAAACAGTCTAAACTAATAGATTATGTGCATAGAATGTGAAGTAACAATTCAGTGCTGGTCTTCTTCCAATATGACAAATCTGGGTATTACATAGATAGACCCCTAATTTCCAGTTTTGCTGAATCAAATTTCTTTTGGTCCACCAGATAGTTTGCAGCGAGCCATAGGATTGTAGTTCGGCCTGATGTCTGTGAGAAAGGAAGTCATAGTATTAGATAAAGTCAAAGCATTTGTTTTGAGTTTTTCACCCTTAAATTCAAGGACAACTACCGCCAATGTGTCCAACTGTTTGGGAAAACAGAACAGAGTTGTTGAAAGTGATACGCTGTTTTTCAATAGAAACAAAAATCTTTGATTTTCTTGTTTATTTAAAAGCCACACATTTATGGAAGGTGTTTAATCCTCATGCTACACTTAGAACTCTTGTTGGTGAAACTCTTTCCTAATCAAGATTTAATGGAATTAAATAAAATTAAATAACTGGTATATAGTTCTTAGTATATACAAAGGGATTATTTCATACAAAAAAACTGTTTCTTAATAAGTATTTGTTGTCTAAACGATGTGTTGGTTAATGGGTAGTTCAGGATGGTAATTTTAATTTGAGATGGAGATTTCTGAGGTGAAATGACAACCTTTCTTTCTATGAACTGAGAACCAATGAAAAAGTAGAAAGGGACATCAGATGGGGATCAAAATATCAGCTCTATTGTGAGACTGTTGATCTGAAGATGCATCTTGGATCAATGCCCAGATGGTCTTCCCTTGCTTTATCCTGATTTTGATTCCTTTACCACCTACTTCAGGTAAGAAAAGCCTTTCTCTAGTTACCTGATAACAGAAATATGAAATAGAACAGACTGATTCTGGAGACAGGATGACCCAAAGAAGAGAGGCCACAAGCCATAAGGCACAAAAAAAAAATCACACCTCCATGTTGCCAAAGAGGACTTGCTCCATTGAATGGTGGACTCTTGCCCACACGACAATCAAGGAAATTATTTCTGCTTCAGGGAGGAATAATGTACAATAAACTTAAAATGGCAAAAGGTGACTCCAATGTAGCCCCCTCCTGGAAAAGTTTCCTTGTGAAAACAGTAAAGGAATAAGTAAAGCTTTCCTTTGAAAATGATCTGGAAAATGGATCTGCCATTTATATCTAATACTGAGCATGATAATCTTTGAGCATCTACTGAAGAATATATCAGAGATACCCCAAATTAGATAACAAATGGCAAGATGAAGTGAGATAAAATTTTAATATAGGAACACTAATGATCTATTGTTATTCTAATTGCTCTGTTCTTTTCTGTCATTTTTATATGATCTCTGTTTTTGAAAATATTTCCAAGAAAATAATGAGCTCCAAATTTAACATTAACTAAAAGGCGTAGATGTATATTTAAATATGATCCTGTCAGGAAAAGAAAGATTTTAAAAGCCCAAATGAATGATGGTCAATTATAAATATGTTCTTAACACAGAGTTAGTGAGTTACAAAAGTCCCTAGTCAATTGAAAAAAAAGTGTCAATATATTTTAGTAGATAGATACTAAAATGAAACTATGAATTCTGCTATACAAGAATATATATATAGTTTCTGTATTCCCTATTTCCATCTATTGATCCCTTTGCTCAAGGAACAATTCCAAGCCAACTTTACCACTATTGTTTTATAATATGCTTTGATCTTTTACAGCAAGTTCTCCCAACTTTTACTTCTCTGAGAGTGTTTTGATCATATCTAGCCCTTTACATATGTTATAGAATAAAATTGTTAGGTTGCATAAGAATGTCCATACACACACACATTCAGAAACCCAATTGAATTTTTGATTGATATGGTATTAAATTCACACATTTATTTGGAGAAAATTGAGACCATTCAAATACCACGTCTTCCATTCTGTGTATATGGTATATCTTTTTGTATTTGTGGATTCTTTTATGATCCTTTTCTCTAGAACCATTAGTTTGGAAAAGTAGGAGGAGAGCAAGGTTTAGTTCTCAGGTGCATGCTGACACTGAAGAGACCTCTATCTTTCAAGTACATGTGAGAAGGATGTCTTATAAGACCTCACCTTAATAGTCCCAGGCCTTAGTATCTACTCCTCAGTTGGCTAACAACCAATCATAAGATACTAGACAATGGCCTTAGGAAAACAGCAGCTTTTAACTCCTCTGAGTTCATAACCTCTTACTAAAGTTATTTTGGCTTTCCCCCCACATTTTTAACCTCTCCAATTAGGGAAATTAAAGAAAAAAATATTGGGCATGTATAAATAGGAAGTGCTGATTGTAAAAAGACTAGCTCACTCTTACAGGAAATAGAAGCCACATATACATTTCATAAAGGATTATTTTAGGCATTTATTTAAAAATAACAGGAAGTGGAAGGCATGCGACAAAACTAGGGAATTCATAATTTAAAATTAAATCTATCGGGGATCCTCGGTAGCTTATTCGTTAAGCATCTGACTTTGGCTCAGGTAATGATCTCACAGCTTGTGACTTTAAGCCCTGCCCTGAGGCTTTGTCGACAGCTCAGAGCCTAGAGCCTGCTTTGGATTTGGTGTCTCTTCTCTCTCTGCCCCTCCCCCGCATGTATTCTGTGTGTATCTCTCTCAAGAAATGAATAAACATTAAAAAATAAAAAAAATAAATAAGTAAAATTATATCTATCAATATTTTAACATTATTGCTATTTTATTATTATATCATATGTCAACACATTAATAATTTAATGACAGAAAGCATAAGCTTCAAAGAAGTTGATTTCTCAAACAAGGTTCAAATCTGATGTTTGGCTCCTCTGTTTCTCTAAAGATACTTCAAGGGTTGTTTCACAGGAGCAAGAGAGAGACAGATAAGCCCAACTAAAGGCACTCAAATATCACTTTGACAAGACTAATTCTGTGTTTTCTCTTCCTATTAAGCTGGGATTCCTCACACAAATTTATCTGAAGGCATAATTGCCACAGATAAGAAATATTTGAAAACCACTGGTCTTTAAAAAGAGAGGAGATTCTCAAATATGCCAAACAAACAGTGCCTGGGCCATTGTAGTAAGATCCGAGCACTGTACTTTGTGAGATATATCCAGTGGGGAATTGTTTCATAGGTTCTAAATAAATGTAAACCATGTTATGTAAGATGCTGCTTAGCATTCATTCAACAAGTATTTACTAGGTTTTGACTAAGCCACCGGGCACTACTGGTGGAAGAGAGAAGACTGATCTAGTCCAGTCTTCAGCTAGTCCCCTAGCTGAAGAAGTTGACATTCCTGTGGGTGATAGAAAAAAAAGAAATATATATATATATATTATATTAGATATTATATATATAGTACTTACAGTATAATAATCAATATTATTCAAACTGATAGACTAACATATTGTCCCAGAAAAGGAGATGAAATTTCTAAACTGTAAACGCAATTTAAATGCATTTGGATGCACTGAAAACTGAGCAGCCAATTCCTACTTGAATTAACAAGTGCATCAAATATACTTAGGTGGTGATGCTTCAATTTGCCGTTGAGTCAGAAGTGAGTATCGTGACTGGTGATGGAAAGGATTCTTCATCTCCCTATTTTCTTCTTACCTTTGTAGGCACACATTTTTAAATGTCTCCTGTTTTGTTTTTGTTGTGGTTGTTGCTGGTGGTTTGTTTGTTCTATTTTTACTTCCCTTCGCTTTGGATGTTTATCTTTTTCTCCATATATAATGTTTGTAAAGGTTAAAAAAACAAAAGAAGTGGAGGTGAGAGGTTAGGGGCCAAGGAGCTTATTAAAATAAGCCACACTTTCTTTTCGCTTTTTCAATTTGCAAAGCATAGGGATCCCCTTTGTGAAATCTGACCCTTGTAGCAGGTCCCTACAAGCTAGTGGTGGCATCTGCTGCTGTATTGATTGTCAAGCCTTGTTCTGAGTCTCTGGCCAGCTGAAAGGGTATCTCTTTTCTCCTCACCCACCTACATGTGTCCCCACTAAGGCTACATTCCAGCTGAGGACACTAGAAGTCCAAAATCAAGGTGGCAGTGTTCTTCAATCCAGGACATTCATTACGAGCAAAGTTTCCTGTCACCTTAATGGCCAGCTTACCGAGGCAGACCTGAGTGTGGTGGGGAAAGGAGGGACTTCTCTCTGGGAGGGGAAAAATATCAGATAATAAATAATACACTAAAGGAAGCAGACTGCTCCCTTTATTTTTCTTTTATTTTTTGAGATATTGTTTTTGGTCTTTTGCTTTATATTTATATATATATATTTTTGATGGATGAGTAGGAATGCATCTTCCCCTTTTTGTTTCTCTTAATCTTTTCTATCATTTTACTTCAGGGATCAAAAAAATGCTTTTGTAAGATTGCATCAACATGGTGTGTGTAGACAAAATACCAGACTTTGGAATATTACAAAAATATTGCGATTAAGAAGCCCGTGATTAGGGGCGCCTCGGTGGCTTAGTCGGTTAAGCGTCCGACTTTCGCTTAGGTCATGATCTCGCGGTTCGTGGGTTCGAGCCCCGCGTCGGGCTCTGTTGCTGACTGCCAGCTCAGAGCCTGGAGCCTGCTTCAGTCTGTGACTCCCTCTCTCTCTGACCCTCCCTGCTCACGCTGTCTCTCTCTCTCTCTAGAAATAAATGAAACATTAAAAAAAATATTAAAAAAAAAAAAAGAAGCCCGTGATTAGATATGGTGATATTGACCCTGTGAATGAATATTTGAATGATAAGTATGTACCCAAATATAAACTATATTATCTGAACTGTGATATTTTCCCTCAGTAATTGAATTTTCTATTTATAAAAACATACATTTGTATAATATCTGAGATACTTTATCATCCAAAAAAATTTTAACATTTTTAATGTTTATTTATTGTTAGGAGAGAGAGACAGGGTATGAGTGGGGAGGGAGACATAGAATCTAAAGCAGGTTCTAGGTTCTGAGTTGTCAGCACAGAGCCCGATGTGGGGCTCAAACTCACGAACCATGGGATCATGACCTGAGCTAGCATCGGACACTTAACCAACTGAGCCACCCAGCGTCCCATCATCCAAAATTTTATTTCTATTATTTAAATGCTACCATTTTCAGATTAAATTTTTTTTGGAAAGAAAATAGTGTAATATACCCAGATGTGTTTATATTTTAAAAAGTATGTTTTAAATTGTATTTTGACACTTTTATCATATACTTTCTTAAAATCTTTGAGCACAGATTCTGCTATTGACCAATTCTAATTTTGAAATTCTATTTAATTATTTACTTTTATTTATTAAAAAATAAATAGTTCCTAAAGACATGAATATAAAAATATTCTATGATAAGAAATGATGTGATGGAATATTTAATCCTATGATATAATCTTATGTTCATTATATTATAATAAGCATGATACTGATGAAATCGTATATCACCATATGCATCTGTACATACATTTGCTAGCTTGAGAAAAATTAATGAGAGGTGTATTTTCCTTTTTTTGCCTCCAGCATTTGTTATATCTTAAGAATTTTAACTCTTGCTCCAGAAATATATACAGCAGAAATGTATAAATGTAAGAAAAATATATTTGATATGTGCAAAAATGTCTGGGATGCCATCATTAGATAGATTTCATTGAGATATAAGTGTCATTTCAGTATACTGAAAACTTTCTCATGGAAGAGCACTCACTAATTATTTTTATTCAACTTTTATTTCTTTTTATGAATTTATAATTTTTGTTTTCCTTCTGGGGAGAACTCATAATCTCTCCAGCTGAATGTTACAAAGTATCAAGTATTCTAAAACACAGGTGGTAGACTGGATTAGTACTGTGAGTCCATTTCATTGAACCCAGTGATCAAAAGCAAAGTGGCATGAATGCAGGGGAAAAAAAATCCCTATCTATTCCCAGAGAGAAAACTGAGGCTCAGAGAAGATACTAAATTAGCTGAGGCTGAAATGGGAAATCACACCTCCAGACAACCATCTCTAAATGTTATTACACCTGGCAGGATGAGGTCCAGACGTTTCTGAGAAGTTAATTTGACAGTTGAAATGATTCCTTCCTGTCCTTTTAAGTTGGAATTACTTTGGTGAACTGTATTGACCAATCCTTTCAGATTTACAGGATTCTTCTATATCCGCTTTGCAATTGACTTCATTTCAGCTTGGACTTTTGAGAGCATCAATATACCCAAGTCAATGAGTTTGGTTCTGTGAAACATAGGGGTGCCATTGAAAAACTCTTCCCTTCATGAAACGTATACTCTACTGAGAGAGAAATGTCATACACAGAACGGTAATAACAAAGGTCCATATGCCATGGATGAAATCTACCATTTTCTCCTTCCACATTGTTGCAAATGCTGCCTATACTTATGTTGGTGAATCAAACCGCCTGGATTTGTTGCATACTATGACAAGGACTATTACCAAAGTCAAAAGCGAAAGCCAACATGAAACCTAGAATCTTCTTCTCATTAATTTTTCTCAAGCTAGCAAATGTATGTACAGATGCATATGGTGATATACGATTTCATCAGTATCATGCTTATTATAATATAATGAACATAAGATTATATCATAGGATTAAATATTCCATCACATCATTTCTTATCATAGAATATTTTTATATTCATGTCTTTAGGAACTATTTATTTTTTAATAAATAAAAGTAAATAATTAAATAGAATTTCAAAATTAGAATTGGTCAATAGCAGAATCTGTGCTCAAAGATTTTAAGAAAGTATATGATAAAAGTGTCAAAATACAATTTAAAACATATTTTTTAAAATATAAACACACCTGGGTATATTACACAGTATCCGAAGCAGGCTCCAGGCTGAGCTAGCTGTCAGCACAGAGCCTGACATGGGGCTCAAACCCATGAACCGTGAGCTCATGACCTGAGCCAAAGTCGGATGCTTAACAGACTGAGCTACCCAGGCACCCCCAAACTTTGGTTATTGTTGATTGAAGGATCCAACTCTTGATTTCGGCTTAGGTCATGGTCATCCAGTTTGTGAGTTCAAGCCCTGCATCAAGCTCTGTGTTGGCAGCATGTCTCTCTCTCTCTCTCACCCTTCCTTGCTTGCTCTCTCACTCACTCTCTCTCTCCTTCTCAAAAATGAATAAGTAAAACTTTTAAAAAAGAAATAATGCAATAAAAGAAAATAATAAATTTTGGATTGGTAGAATTTAAATTGCATAATCATTTAACAAAAAGCTAGAGTGGTTAAAGTTCTGTTTTGTTTTGTCTCAATTCTTATAATGTGGTAGGTTTCTGTTAGCTCAATTTGTTAAGGAACTCACTAATTTTGTGAAGACACAAGTTAAAGTATTCATTATATTCCTCTCAGGTTCCAAACTACATTGCCATTCTAGGAGAATGGAAGGCAAACAATTGGCTTTACACTCAACTAATTCTAATTTTTAAAAAATCCATAAATTAAGCTACTTGAAATCGTCATTACCCAAACATTTTTGGATCTACCAAATCTAATCTCATAAGGTTCAACTTAATAAATAAAACTCCATTTATAAATTATAGTTCTGCTTTCCAAATGCTGAATTTAGAATATCTTGTAATCTACGTGCAGTTACCCTTGTAAATCATCCAGGTCAACGACAGGGCAATTATAACTTAAAAGCTAAGCCTTAGGATTCTAATATTCTACAGTTAAAGTCAACTGGAAAATAGTATGCTATGCATTTATTGCAGGACAGCAGTGATTTGGGTGTTTTCTGTATTCTAAAGGATAGAAGATGAGTAAAATGGAGGAAACAGTAAGAAAAATGCATTTTGGAAAACTCATAGGCTAGTCCAAAATTTTCATAGAAGTAGCTTTCACTCCTTACCATGTCTTTCTATATTTTTTAGGTAGCTCATGTAATAACTGGTGACATCATAATAAAAGCAACAGATATGGCATTCAAGGTGCATTCGTGCTGTGCTGTTATAATACCAGCCTCTTTTCTGGGTACACATTAGACTTGCAGGACCGTGCATCTGGCAAAAAATGAGATGCTATGAAACAGCTATTTAAATATGAATTGCTCTTCAAGCTGCCAGAGGTAATAGCAGACTTAAAAGAAATTTTCTCCATTTCAGAAAATTAACAACCTCTAGGGAGAAATATTCTCAAAGAGTCGCTTAAGACATAGGGCACTTTCTTTTTGTCCCTTAAAATTACCATAGCTTCCAAAAATACCGCTCCGGGGATGTGTCCTTGAGCCTTTACATTCCTGTAAACTTTATTAAACATGCTGATTGCAAGGTCTATTCAATCTCTAAACCATAAAACAGAAAAGTGATTTGTGTTTTCTTTTCTGGCACAACAAAACCCAGGTTCAGAAATATTAATAGATGCAATAACTCTGGAAATTGCACACAATTTTAGTCTCTACCTTTCACAGCCTACGGAATGGGTTTTATTGTTAAAAAGGGTGAAATTCAATTACACATTTTCCAACCTGAATTGTGACTTAAAAAATAATATAATACTATTTGAATGCCTATGATTAACTTATCACAGGAAGGAAAAATGTAAGAGAAGGCACCCTGAATAGCAGTTCATTTATATTAATTCTCAAATTACACAGAATTGGTGAGTTATCGTTAGATCTTAACCATCTTTGTTTGGAAACTAGTTTTATAGGAGTATAGAGTTACCCTGATCGAAAATCGCTGTTCTTATTTAAAAGGAACAAAGCATTATAATAAACTTCTGTCTTATTTTAATCAATTTGCATGTTAAAATTGGAAAGTGGGGAATCTGGGTGGCTCAAGTCATTTGACCCTCCAACTCTTGATTTCCTCATGGGTAACAATCTCGAGTTTCATGAGTTCAAGCCCCTGGGTAGGGCTCTGCACTAACAGTGAGGAGCTTGCTTGGGATTCTTTTTCTCTCCCTCTGTCTCTGCCCTTTCCCCACTCACACACACACACACACACACACACACTCTCTCTCTCTCTCTCTCTCTCTCTCTCTCTCTCTCTCTCAAAATAAATAAATAAACTAAATGGGGAAAGTGATTCCTTTTTAAACTGTAAAATTTAGCTGTTATTTTGGAAGCTTGCCCAATGTATGTACCCTTTCTTGTATTTGAAGAAAACCCCTCCTTTTATTAGTCTGAGTGAGGGACAGAAAATGCCTCTCCTTTGAGTACTGAAAAGTCTAGATCCCCGGTTTCCTAGCCTTCTCTACTTGATGCGTTAGCATGAGACTTAGGCTCCTTTTTAAAAAATTTTTTAATGTTTATTTAATTTGAAAGAGACAGAGGCTAAGCACAAGTGGGGGAGGGGCGAGAGAGAGAGAGGGAGACATAGAATCGAAAGCAGGCTCCAGGCTCTGAGCTGTCAGCACAGAGCCCGACGCAGGGCTCGAACCCACACACCATGAGATCATGACCTGAGCTGAAGTCAGGCACTTAACCAACTGAGCCCCCCAGGCGCCCCAACTTAGGCTTCTTCTTTAGGGACGCAACTTGCCTGACTTTGCATCATGAGCTAGTAGTGATGAATGGGGAAGGGGCTGCTGGTGTGCGTATTCATTCTCCCTGTCTCATTGCCCCAGAGGGATCAGGCTCCTGGAGCAAAGAAGCATTTAGCAGTTGCATACAGAGTCAGTAAAACTGAGTTCTCAGCGGGGAGCGAGCGGTGTGGATACGACAGCGTCCAGTGTTTAGTTGACTGCTCATTGTGTGCGTTTGGGGCGCTTGGTCTGGGAGTATCATACTTTGTGACTCTTCCCATCTTCCCATTGATTCGGGAGTTACCCGATATCCTTTTATTATATTTCTTTCTCCCTTAGCTGGCCAGAGAAAGCTTCTGCTCCATGCAGCTAAGAAACGTGACTGGTGATCAGGCTCTTCCTGCACATTCTTCCCCCGTTCTGGGCCTTTTGTGTTTCCTAGTCCAGTGGCCCACTTTACATCGTAACCAGTTTACATAGTGACTTTACAGGGTAACCGGTTACACTACTGTTTCCCAGCCGAGGCTTGATTTTTCGTTTGTTTGTTTATTTATTTGTTGGCTGGTGGGCATTTTAATCTAGATCCATTTTACAAACGTTGTTATCTATTACAATTATTTGAACAAATTTGGGATGGTGGTTTTGCAGAGCTCGCTCCCTCTGGACCCATGACAGCATTTCTCAGGAAAAGGATGCTGAAGCCTTAGCATCAGGATGGGTCTTGGGAAATCACTAGCTTGGGGAACCTGGGTGGCTCCGTCGGTTAAACGTTCTGACTCCATCTTGGCTGAAGTCAGGGTCCCGGCAACGTGGGAGGGGTGGGGCCCCACATCAGGCTCAGCACTAGCAGCACTGAACTTGCTTGAGATTCTCTCCTCTCTCTCTCTGCCCTTCCCCCACCCCTGCTCACTCGCGCCCTCTCTCGCTCTCCCCCGCTAAAATAAATAAACATTTAAAAAAAGAAACCACTGTCTTGTCAGGGTTTCTCAAACTACTGACATTCAGGGAGGGATAATTTTTGTTTGTGTGACGCTTTCCTGTGCATTAGAGGAAGTTTAACAGCATCCCTGCTCTCTAACCCATTAGATGCCAACAGCAAACCATTTCTTGTCAGTGTGAGAACTTTGGTTCGGGGTCAGATCAGAGATGGTACCAGAGTTTTATATATGAGAAAGGAGGATGATAGCTCTGACCTCATCTCTGAGGCTCCCTTTGGTTGCAAACACCTTGCTTTACTTCGATTGAACTTCTCCTTGATGATCGAAATGTCAGGCGAGGAATTAAAGGAGCTGAGACACATCCTCAAATGTCCTATCAGGACAGTTTTGTTTTTTTTTTTTTAACAAATAGTTTATTGTCAAATTAGTTTCCACATAACACCCAGTGCTCATCCCCACAAGTGTCCTCCTCCATGCCCATCCCTCCTCCCCCCACATCCACCAGTCCTCAGTTTTTGTCAGCATTCAAGAGTCTCTCATGGTTTGCCTCTCTCCCTTTCCCCCACCATTTCCCCCCTTCTTCTCCCCCTTGTTCCTCCGTCAAGTTCCTCCTAATCCTCCTATACGTGCACACATATGATATTTGTCCTTCTCTGCCTGACTTATTTCGCTCAGCATAACACCCTCAAGGTCCATCCATGTTGCTACACATGGCCAGATTTCATTGTTTCTCATTGCCATGTAGTATTCCATGGTATAGATAAACCACATCTTCTTGATCCATTCATCTGTTGATGGACACTTAGGCTCTTTCCAGGTTTTAGCTATTGTGGAGAGTGCTGCTATGAACATTGGGGTACATGTGCTCCTATGCATCAGCATTTCTGTATCCCTTGGGTAAATTCCTAGCAGTGCTATTGCTGGGTCATAGGGGAGTTCTATTGTTAGTTTCCTGAGGAACCTCCACACTGTTTTCCAGAGGGGCTGTACCAGTTTACATTCCCACCAACAGTGTAGGAGGGTGCCCGTTTCTCCACATCCTCGCCAGCATCTAGAGTTCTCTGATTGGCTCATTTTAGCCACTCTGACTGGCGTGAGGTGATATCTCAGTGTGGTTTTGATTTGTATTTCCCTGATGAGGAGCGATGCTGAGCATCGTTTCATGTGTCTGTTGGCCATCTGGATGTCCTCTTTGGAGAAGTGTCTGTTCATATCTTCTGCCCATTTCTTCACTGGGTTGTTTGTTTTTCAGGGGTGTAGTTTGGTGAGTTCCTTATAGATTCTTGATATTAACCCTTTATCTGATATGTCATTTGCAACTATCTTTTCCCATTCCGTTGGTTGCCTATTAATTTTCTGGGTTGTTTCCTTGGCTGTGCAGAAGCTTTTAATCTTGAGGAGGTCCCAACAGTTTATTTTTGCTCTTGATTCCCTTGCTTTTGGAGATGTGTCAAGTAAGAAGTTGCTGCGGTGGAGGTCAAAGAGGTTGTTTCCTGCTTTCTCCTCTAGGGTGTTGATAGTTTCCTGTCTCACGTTCAGGTCCTTTATCCATTTTGAGTTTATTTTTGTGCATGGTGTGAGAAAATGATCTAGTTTCATTCTTCTGCATGTTGCTGTCCACTTCTCCCAACACCATCTGTTAAAAAGGCTGTCTTTTTTCCATTGGATATTCTTTCCTGCTTTGTCAAAGATTAGTTGGCTGTATACTTTTGGGTCCACTTCTGAGTTCTCAATTCTGTTCCATTGGTCTATGTGTCTGTTTTTGTGCCAATACCATACTGTCTTAATGATGACAGCTTTGTAGTAGAGGCTAAAGTCTGGGACGGTGATGCCTCCCGTTTTGGTTTTATTTTTCGGGATTACTTTGGCTATTTGGGGTCTTTTGTGGTTCCATACAAATTTTTGGATAGTTTGTTCTAGTTTTGAGAAGTATGCTGGTGCAATTTTGATTGGAATTGCATTGAATGTGTAGAGTGCCTTAGGTAGTAATGACATCTTAACTATATTTATTCTTCCTATCCATGAGCATGGAATGTTTTTCCATTTCTTTGTGTCTTCTTCAATTTCCTTCATAAGTTTTCTATAGTTTTCATCATACAGATCTCTTGTATCCTTGGTTAGGTTTATTCCGAGGTATTTTATGGTTTTTTGTGCAATTGTGAATGGGATCAGTTTCTTGATTTCTCTTTCTGTTGCTTCATTGTTGGTGAATAAAAATGCAACCGATTTCTGTACATTGATTTTGTATGCTGCAACTTGGCTGAATTCTTGGATCAGTTCTAGTAGGCTTCTGGTGGAGTCTGTCGGGTTTTCTATGTAGAGTATCCTGTCATCTGCGAAGAGTGAAAGTTTGACTTCCTCTTTGCCGATTCTGATGCCTTTGATTTCCTTTTGGTGTCCTATCAGGACTGTTTTTATGTCATACAATGAAAAGGTTTTAGGGCCAAACTAAGCAATCTTAGCATAAAAGAGTGATTAAATATTTTCATACAGAGGGGAGACATAGCAGGGTTTTAGACATTTTAATCTGGTTTAGTGGGCAGGGGTTAAAAGGAAGAAAGGATAGACACTGAATTTCCATATAGCAGGTTACAGCAATAATCCAAATGTGAGATGAAAAGGGGCTGAATTAAGAGCATGTCAATGGACGTTGCAGAAAAGATGGAAATGAGACAGAATCAAAGCTACAAGCCAACCGAAGTTGATAATCCATAACAATTTGGATAAAGAAGAGTAAAAACTCTAAGACCTCCATGGTGTTTTGAAAGCAAATGCCACAGAAACATCTATAGCATTAAGGGAAATAAGGCAATAAAGAATAGGAGCCCATATTAGAGGAAAAGATTGAGTTAAAGATAGATCTACAGCTTTGGATCATGTATCGTAGAATGTCCCTAAAACTATGTATGACTAACTTCTCAAAGAGAGGATTAAGTTGGAGAAGTGAACTTGAGAATATATTTTTAATGATGTAGTCAATGATTTGTTTCAACTCTTTAAATGTTCCATAAATTTAAACCATAATGAGTCTTTAACAGATTGAATTGTGAGAACAATATTCAAAGCAGCATTGTATATTACAATTGGCCATGGAGAAAAAAAGGTCACATATGTCAGTAAAATTATACTGCTTTACAATGTTCTAAATGTCAAGATGAGGTATAATTCAACTACATGGTAATTAAAATAATTTTTCCCACGTTCTAAAAATTAAAAATTAACCAACAAATATTGTCTTTAATATTCTACTGCCTTGAACAACTACTGCAACCTCATTAAAGATCTTCAAAGTCAAAAACTCTGCCTTGTTCCCCTGAATTAATACCCGACTTTCTTGACAAACATATAGTTGAATTTTTTTAAGTTTACATTTGATCTCATTTATTGTGACTCTCCTTGTTTTCAAATTCATCCTTGAACATCTTTTCAAATGTAATGGCCTTTAAGAAATTTTTTTACCTGTGCATACAAGGACTTGTTCCCTATAAGATGCTAGGTATACATTTGGAAAAGGATACTGGGAAACTTGGCTTGTTCTCTGTGGATAACGGATACTGTAGAATTGATCTGTCAAGTACTGAAGTGTGAAGGTCTCTGGTTTAGAGTTTCTCCACCACTCTCTGCATCTAGTTTTTCAGCAAATGACAAAAGGTGTATTTCAAACTATTAAATCTATTTTTCTTGCACAAATAAATGTCCAAAGGATTCTGCTTTGATTCTCCATTAATTGTTCCAATTATGAACTTTGGCCTTTTTAATTTTTCCACATTTTACGATTGATTTTATTTTATTTTTTTAAATATTTATTCATTATTTTTGAGAGAGAGAGACAGACAGAGATTGAGCAGGTAAGGGGCAGAGAGAGAGACACAGAAACTGAAGCGGGCTCCAGACTCCAAGCTGATAGTACAGAGCCTGACGGGGGGTTCGAACTCACAAACTGTGAGATCATGACCTGAGCCAAAGTTGGATACCTAACCAACTGAGCCACCCAGGTGCCCCTGATTTTGTTTTTTATGTTGAGAAATGATGCATATGCCTTTTTGATGACATCCCTGAAGTTTTCTAAATTTTTAATGATGTCACCTTGATTTGTGACTCACTTTTCCTTAGTCTGGATGTTTTTATATTTTGGATTACCTATATTGATATTCTAGTCTCATAAATTCCATCCTTGACTTCTTGCTCAATATTCTAAGAGATTTTCCAAAAAAATGTCCTTCCAGTCATTTCACTTATTATTTTACCTTAACATTTACATTCCTGATTTCAGAACTCTTTATTGTTTTTACATAGTCTTTTATCAAAGCTGCCATATTTGTTTTATCATCTTGAAATTTTCTGTGTATACTACATGGGAAGAAGACCAATTTCATGTCCCCTGAAATTTTATTTAATTTGAATACCTTGTCCCTGTGTTTATTTTGAACTGAAAAGTAAGCTCTATGCCCAATATGGAGCTTGAACTTATAACCCCAAGATCATGAATTGCCTCTCCTACTGACAGAGCCAGCCAGGTGCCCTGAACCTGAACTTTTAAGCTACTAGTGTTCTTAAAATTCTGTTTATTCTAGGTGATTGTTCATTTAGCCAGATGAAGATCTAGGTTGATTAATATTTCCCTTGTGCTAATTTATTTCCCTGTAATAACATCTCCCCTGAAAGAGAGGGTGGACTAAAGCTTTGTGTAGACGATGAGTTAGTCAATGGACAAGCTTTATTTGTTGTGTATAGCAAGGATCAAACCAATAGGGTATCATGTCCAGAAATGTCAAGCCAATAAATGGCTGAGATGGAGTGAGCCACTTTATTAGGACTCCTATTCTTCCTAGAGGGGGTTCAATTTCTTTCTATAACAGTTCTCAGGATATAATGACAGGATGAAGACTGATGATAAACAATTACTTGTTGCACCTGCAAGAGGTGGCAAGGGACCTGTTGTCATTCATGTTCCCTAAAACATCCTTTAATTAAGCATCTTGATTACTCACTAAATCTCCAATCTGCTTGCAGTCTTTCCCACTCTGACGCTGGAATCATTTTAAGGAATCTGATGGCTCTTTTCCTGCTGTATGTTGCAATAGTTCTTTTCCATATTTTTACTGTCATTTTCACACTTTTTGACAAAAGAGAGAAAAGAAACATTATGTTCAGTTTGGCATCTTGAACAGAAAGTGGCAGAACTTTTATAATTTTGGCAAAAGATGAATTTCCAAAGGTAAGTGGTATTTTGAAAAGACAAAACAAAACAGAACAAAACAAAGCAAAACACCCCACAAGACTCAGAGTGTGCAACAGAAAGGAGAACAAATTATATTACAGAAGAATTTGGAGAACCCAGATCTTTCATAATGGACTCTAAGTGTGGTTGGCCATTTTCTCTGCAGGAGATACAGCTGTCCTATATTGGACAGTAAACTCTCCTGCTCTCTGCTCCACAGACAGACCCTGTCCTTACCCTCCAAGGCTGTTCATCAAGCCAACATCTTAGAAGAGTTGGTCTAGAGCAAAAACACTCATGAGTCTTTCGAGACATGAAGAAACATAAATGACAATGATTTATTTCCTGGCAGGATTTTGACCCAGACACTAAAATAGTTTTCTGAAATAGGTTGAAATAGGTTGGCTGTAAGTATTCACAGGACCCCTCTCTCTTGACAAGAAGGCCTGGAGTTAGAACTAACACCAATGGATCAATATTGGGCTCACTGCCCCAGGCCAAGGCTTTCTTAGTGGTTATAGCTCACTATGTCCATAGGACATAAAGTCAGCCTCAAATATAAATACTCTGAGGAAAGAGGAGAGACCAAGGCCATAAGCCCTGACTTATTTACATAATTCCTACTAATGCTCCATCATCTTGAGCTTTAACTGAGCCCAGGAACAGGTCCCTTTATGGAGTCCAAGGGAAGTGTGCAAAGAGACAATTCCTCTAGAAAGCAGTAGACTTCTTCTTCTCTCTCTCTCTCTTTTTTTTTTTTTGCACTGTCCTTGAAGGATGCATCCATTTTGGCTTTGTATCATAATTTTCTAGACTCATGACTTTTATATTCTGATTTCTTAATATCTTTTTAAAAAATTTTTTTGATGTTTTTTTTTGAGAGAGAGAGACAGACAGAGCTTGAGCTGGGGAGGGGCAGAAAGAGAGGGAGACACAGAATCCAAAGCAGATCCCAGGTTCTGAGCTGTCAGCACAGAGCCCTATGCAGGGCTCTAACTCATGAACTGAGCTAAAGTTGGATGATTAAACAACTGAGCTATCCAGGCTCCCCAATTTCTTAACTTCTTAAAAATAAGGATTCTGCTCATTCATCTCTCAGAAGTGTGTCCTAAAAGACTATTTGGAAATAATTTGTTAAGGTCAATTAGAATTTTAGAATAACAATCAGAGTCTGATTAACAATTTTTATTTGTCAAAAGGAAGCCCTCTTAGCCAGCTCCTGACATTTTCGCTGTCTTTACTTAATGAAAGCCAGGTGTCTTTCATCCCGTGTTGGTTTTGCTCTAGAAAAGTCTATCTCCACCTGCACTGCATATTAGCATAACATGGGAGCTTTAAAAATATATATATAAAAGAATGCTATAACCTAAAACCAGAAAAGTCAGACCTCCATGGATATATTTTTAAGCCTCCTCACACTTGATTCCGAGGCACAGTGAGGATTGAGAACTAGGCTCCAGAGGGTTGCTGGGTACTGTCTTCAAGAGACCAGAAGTGTACTACCCTCTTAATTTTCTCTCTTCATTGCAGGAAAATGTCTTTGAGATGGTCTATGCAGCTTAGACAATACACACAAGCCCTTCTCAAGACTCTACATTTTTATACTACAAACTGAATTTTACACACACACACCAAAGCCCACATTTAAAAATATCACATATTCTAGGACAAAAACTTTAGAGCCACCTAATATTCTATAAAAAAGAAAAAACCTTGATATTTCCTCAAAGATGCAGATATGCACCCCTTATATGCTTTTGAAAGGTTAGAATTAGGCATTCACTGTATAACTATTGACTAAGGAAAGAAATAAATGTACTCATAAGTGAAAAACAAAATGGTATGCACATCGATAAGGGGTCCAGAACTATGCTTTTAATGTGATAAGGGGCATGAAGTGCAAGATGGAGCCCTAGGTCATGAAAATGGTTTAATGGAGGAACTTCGTTAACAAAACATTTACTACATTTAACCATAAGAAATCAATAATAACGGACTATGTCAAACCACAAAATGGCACTCCCATGTTACAACCTAACAATTTCTTATTGATTATTTCATACTGTCCATAATTTTCACTTATTTGGTTTATGGATAGTTATTACCAGTTGTATTAGTCAAAGGCCCATGAAGATCCCGTTAAGGAATAGAGCTTAAGACACAGAGGTGAAATTGTTTATTCTAAATTTTGAAACATTTCCATATGTATAAAGTAATACATGTTTGCTAGAAGAATATAAGATTGTGTTCCTCAGGGCTAAAGCTCTGCTTAGTTTTAATATATGGTACTGAGATAGCATTAGGATATTCTAGCATCACATATTTATATGGCTAAATGATTTCCCCAAACTCAGTAGCTACAGCCATCCAATGCACCTTTGGGTTATTAGGAAAAAAGAGTTCCCCTTCCTTTAGAGCAAATAGCTTTTACAAGGGCAATGGCTTGATAGGTAAATCCCAATATGAATTTCAGCCCCCATTTGTCTTCTTGTGCAAGTGCACATAGGCAGTGATCAACGTGTGCAACCATACATGGAGAACCTGTACACTGTATGAAGTTTTGTTCTAAGCCAGAGGTGATTTCCTTTTCTTAGTTGTTACAACATCAGTGTCTGATGATTAACAATGAGACAGATATCACATAACAAGAATATATCTAAAAACCAGCCAAAGTCACTCAATTGGTCAATTATTGATTACATAAAATTATACTAACTACATTCAGATAGTACCACAGTAGATTTAGCAGGTAAAATTGTGTTTTGTTTGCTTTGTTTTGTTGTCATCTGTCCAAATGTGCTTGGAACTCCCACTTTATGATAGGTGTGATGTGGTCAGGCAGCCAGAGCCTTACCTAAAACTTGGAGTCAGCTTCAAACAAGAGTCCCTTTATACCCTCTCTTAGTGCCGAATTAAATGGTTGTAATGAGACCCACTTATTACCTCATTTGAGGTCAATTAAATTGGCAGGTCCCTACATTCATTTTAGCAGAAATATTGAACAAAAATCTGGCAACTGGTTTTGACCGGAGAAGACTCGCAGGAATTCTGTGAAAAATGTGTCAAAAAAAAATGAATGTTTTTTGAGAGACGGATACTGAGATTTTGGTGCTATGTGCTCGAGAGCAATAGTAAATGGGGACAATTTGTTATTCCCAAGTTTTCACCAAGAGAGAAAAAATAGCTAAGTAAACAAACAGTTAAATAGTAAACAAATAGTTAAATATAAACAAATAAGTACATAATAAAGCAGGAGTTTTAGGCATAAAGAGATGGTGTCTAGGAACCAGTTAAAGTACCACAAAGCAAGAATTCACATCCATAACCTTGAATGTTGAAGTGGGCACTCTAATTTTGGAAGTCCTAGTGTTATTTTGAAAATTAATACTTTCATTTTTTATTAAAAGCCATATATCATTCAGAAACTATAAACACTTGCCTTCTGATATCAGCATTAATTTATTTTCTTAATGATATTTAACAGTCCAATTTCTCATCCAAATAAATAAGGTCTACTGATAGTTTAAAAACCTATACTATTTAAAGAAATACTAAATATCCAGGGGGAAAGCCACAATTCCAGAGAAGCTTCTGTAATTTTAATTATTGTATTTTATGAGTATAATATTGTTATACACATTTATAGCAGATAAACTGGTTTCTAGGGGGAAATCCTGTAATCAGTAGCTTAAGACCTGATAAAACGTACCTACTCTTTTGCAGGGAATAAGCGTTGTGTTCCTGAGTTCATCTAAATGGTGTTCTATGTTTAAATTATTTCTTTATTACAAATCACAGCATTATAAGATTCTAAGTGCTAAATAGCTTTGCAATCAAAAGATATGTAGGGTAAAAACTGATTTCAAATACCATTGAATAAGTATCTGATTGTTAAGTACTCGGCTTTACAGAAGGCTTTCTGTTTGCATAGCAAAGTTCTGATACAAAAGTAACCTCTTAAGTAGTTGAACTGGCTTTGTTATTTTCTGTAACCATCTATGAAGGGACTAATTACCAATCTAGAAAGTTTCACAAAGCTAGTGAATGGACATTGGGTTTAATCTAAACTATTGGAAAGTGATCACACCTAAGGAGTGATTTTAAATTTTCACTAAAGCAAAATAATTTATTTATATGTGTATATTTCTATATCAGATCAGTAAAGTAAGGAAAAAGCCTAAAATACGTACAATATTCTACAAGCTAAAAACAAAACAGATATTTGTAAAACTGCATTAGAAAGAGAGAATCCGATCTCCATGGTAGCCTATGTATTGTGTAACTCACATTGGTATATTCTTTTTTCATAAGAAAACATCTGGCTGTCATGTTAACTACTCATGAAACTTTTAAGACTTATTTTTAATTTTGCTTATAATATATATATGTGTGTCTAGTTTTGAGGTTGAATATTTCTAAAACAGGTATAATTTTTCTAGTCCCTAAGAGAAAAGACAGGCTTTTATGTTGTTTTACAATTACTTTTCATATAGTGATTTATTTATATACACGTTATTGGGGTTTATGTAGTAAAATACACTTAAAATAAAGAGTAACTGTGTTAATGAATAAGTTACTAAAAATGATTAAATACAGAAGCAAAATGTTATTGAACCAATACATCACGGGGACTTTTTTTTCCCAATGAGTCTGGCAAAGACACTTTTAAGAGTCAGTCATATCAAACAATCTTGGAAGAAAATATTTCAAATTTGTACATAGCATTCTAATTTATAAGAAGAAATATAATACTTGAAAACCATTTTCTAGAGTTTTGATGTCATGGTTTACATAACTAATATCAGAACCCAATGGGGTACTTGGGTGGCTCAGCTGGTTGACTCACTCTTGATCTCAGCTCAGATCTTGGTTTCAGCTCTGTATTGGACTCCACACTGGGCATAAAGCTTACTTGAAAAAAAAAAATCAAACCCCCAAATGTAGACTTGAGCCTTACTAATGAGTAGAAATGAGAAAAAAAAGTCATCAGTAAAATATAATCTGAGTCTTTTAAAAGACTCCATAATAAAAAAGATCCATCCCAGAAATGTAAAAATAGGAGGATATTTTAAAAATATAACCATATAATTCAGCACATCTCTAAATTTAAAAATTTTAGATAGTATTTAAATATATAATAAAAGACATCTACAGATTGAAAATAAATTTCAAGTTAAAATTCTTACAATGTGATATTTGGAAAGATGTTTCATTTTTATTATAAAGGGTATTTATCTCCAAGCAACAGCTGAGAATACTCATAAAGATGAAACCATAATACATTACAAGCATTTTTAGCAATGGAACCTCTGAAAATGGAAGAGAACGAAAGAAAGAGAGAGAGAGAGAAACGGAGGGAGGGAGTGAGGGAGGGGGGGAAAGGAAGGGAAGGAAGGGAAGGAAGGGGAGGGGAGGATAGGCCAGAGGAAGAAAAGGGAGAGGAAGGGAGGGGAAGGGAAGGGGAGGAAAAAGAAGAAAACTTGACCGAAATCCCACAATGCAGAAAGGAAATAAGCAGTGGCTTTGGAGTCGTAGGAAAAGGGACACATGATGCACCACTACTATCACTTCATACCACTTCTCACCAACCCATCTCCACCTACAAGATGGCCCTGAGTTGCCAAACGGTAATTCCAGTCCCCATTCATGGATTATTCAGAAATGTGGGACCAAGTCATATGATCATGGCAAAGAAGGTGATTTGGAAAGATGACTATCACTCCCTCATCACACTGTCATTTCTTGTGGGGGTACATGAAGTTAGTTTTTTGAGAGTACCCGAGTAAAGTTTCCAGAAACTAAAATCAAAGCCCCAGGAAGTTTAATTCTTCTAGGTGTTCCCATTTGTGCTGTGTGCCCTGAAGCCTTGCACTACTGTTATCTGTCTGAAGATGAAATCTACCCACAAAACGGAGCGATAGCATTAGGTCAGCCGTGAAATCTTGTTCCTTCTGGTCATTCGGTTTTTTTGGCCATCAAGTCAGTTGTCATTGCATTTTCTATTCCTCGTGACCTATGGCAGGAGTTGGCAGACTTCAGAAAAGGACCTGATGATAAACATTTTGGGCTCTGTGGACCATATGATTTCTGTTACTCAACTCTGTTATTTTATCACAAAAGCAGCCGTAGGCAATACATAAACAAAAAGCATGGCTATGCTCCAATACATCTTTATTTACAAAAGTAGGTCATAAACTTACTCTCCCATGTTTTCTTCTAAAACTTTTGTACTTTTAAAATTTACATTAGGGCCTTTGATCGTTTATAGTTAATTTAGATATGTGAGGCAAGGGGATCTGTCCCAGCCGTGTTTATTTGTTGAAGACTATAGGGAATTTCCCCTGTACTATTGTCAAAAAATCCATTGACTAATTCTAGACTCTTTTCTATTGATTTATTTGCCTATCAATATCACACTAGCTTTTTTAAAAAATACTTTTATAATGATTACCCAGCTTTTTTTTTTAAGTTTTTAAAAAATTCCAGTTAACATATTGTGTAAATTACTTTCAGGTGTACAATACAGTGATTCAACACTTCCATAAAGCACTCAGTGTTCATTACCAGTGCCCGACTTAATGCCTGTCACCTATTTTATCCTTCCCTTCCCCCCACCTCCCCTCTAGTAGCCATTAGTGGTCTATAGTTAGGAGTCTGTATCTTAGTTTGCCTCCCTCTCTCTTCTTTTTCCTCTTTGCTAGTTTGTTTTATTTCTTAAGTTCCACATATGAGTGAAAATATATGCTATTTGTCTTTTTCTTGAGTGACTTATTTCACTTAGCATAATGGCTTTAAAATATATCTTGAAAGGGGTGCCTGGGTGGCTCAGGAGGTTAAGCGTCCAGCTTCACTCAGGTCATGATCTCGTGGTTGGTCGGTTCAAGCCCCGCATCGGGTTCTGTGCTGATGGCTAGCTCAGAGCCTGGAGCCTGTTTCAGATTCTGTGTCTCCCTCTATCTCTGATCTTCCCCAGCTCACGCTGTCTCTCTCTGTCTCAAAAATAAAATAAAATAAAAATTTTTAATAAATGAAAAAATAAAATAAAATATATCTTGAAATAAGGCACTGTAAGTCTCCTAACTTTGCTTTCTTTTTTGATGGTGTTTATTCATTTTTATCAATTTTAAGATCAGTTAATCAATTTCTAAAATAAGACTATTGAGGGAGTGCCTGGGTGGCTCTGTCAGTTAAATATCCAACTCTTGATTTTGGCTCAGCTCATTGGCTCATGTCACGATGTCACAGTTCATAAGATAGAGCCTTGCATTGGGCTTGGCACTGACAGCACAGATCCTGCTTAAGGCTCAGTCTCTCTTGCCTCTCTTCCTTTCTCCGCTGGTGGTTCTCTGCCATGAGAGACTCTTGAATGCTGAGAACAAACTGAGGACTGATGGGTGTTGGGGGGAAAGGGGGAGATGGGCATGGAGGAGGGCACTTGTGGGGATGAGCACTGGGTGTTATATGGAAACCAGCCTGACAATAAACTATTTGTAAAATAAATAAATAAAAGTAAATAAATAAATATTTATAAATAAATAATAAAATAAGACTGAGAGGACTTTGATTGCGATTGTGTTGAATTTAGAGGTCTTTTGGGGGAGACTTGACATATTATCACTATTGAGTTTCCTGATTCAGGAACATGTCGTACCAGACCATTTACTCGGGTCAGCTTTAATTTCTCTTATCAGTGTTTTGTACTTTTCATTTTACAAGTCTGACACCATTTTTACCAGATGTTTACTTATCTACACAATATTTTGATGCTATTATAGATAGTTTTTTTAATTTAAATTTCTTGTGTAGAAGTTTGAATGTAATTAGATGGCTGGGTAGTGTAATTAGATGAGGTTATAACTCAATTATTTGAAAAATTAAAGCAACTGCACTTGTCTTATAAATCCAGTCTTCATAAGGCTGCGTGTTTATGTCTATGTATTTTTCTTACAGAGGTGCAATTTTTTTTTACTTTCTGGTGGTATTGCTAAAATTAATTTGTAAAGAGCTCTATTAATTTTTTAACGTTTATTTTTGAGAGAGCGACAGACAGACCACAAGCAAAGGAGAGGCAGAGAGAGATGGAGACATAGAATCTGAGGTAGGCTCCAGGCTCCGAGCTGTTAGCACAGAGCCCAATGCAGGGCTCGAGCTCATGAACTGTAAGATCATAACCTGAGCTGAAGTCCAATGCCCAAATGACTGAGCCACCCAGGTGTCCCTGTAAAGAGCTCTATTAAATTGGCTTAAACATGAATAAACATTAAAATTTTATAGATATTATATATATATAATATATAACATATAATATATATTATATATATAATATATATTATATATATAATATATATATATATATATATATATATATATATATAATATATATTATATATATATGTTACCACCCAGGGTGCCTGGGTGGTTCACTAGGTTAAGCGTCTGACTTTGGCTCAGGTCATAATCTCATGGTTTGTGAGTTCTAGCCCCAAATAGGACTCTGTGCTGACAGCTCAGAGCCTGGAGCCTGTTTCAGATTGTGTCTCCCTCTCTCTCTGCCCCTCTCTGCTTGCACTCTATCTCTGTCTCTCAAAAATACATAAGCTTTAAAAAAACAATAATATATATATATATATACTATCAGAAATATAGAAACTAACCCAAGTGTTTTTCAAGTTCATGTGATGTAGGATGATCTTCAGTAAATGAAAGTGTAGGGGAGCAAAACTAATTTCTCTTTCACCCTTCTAAGTTGTTCACAGAGACTGTATCCTAATCCCCCATAATAAATAACAGATCAACAGTGGGGAAACAAACAGAAGTTTCATAACATATATACCTCCTGTCTACATGGAAGGTATCCAGAAAAATTGAGTACCTCCCCCAAAAGACCCAAAATGTTAAATCAAATCTCCAACTAAAGACAAAAGAGGTTTAGGGGGAAGGGAACAGTTATGACAGATTAAGAGGGTGAGGTTGTATGCAGACTTAAGCCTTTGCCTTCTCCAGTGATAAGAGTTTCTAGAAATTGAGTCATCCTTCTCTTCCTGGTACAGAGAGGAAACAACCTTACAAATGGCAATTTCCCTTACAAATGTAAATGTATCTTACAAAAGGGTAATTTCTTTTTGCTTTTCAGAGATTTTCTTGTATCTGTCATTTCTTAAAAATAAATGCCAAAGAGGAATATTTTGGGGTAGTATATTCTGCTGTCCTTCCAAAACTAGTTTAAGTTAAATTTATGATTGTTTCTACTGTATAGATTTTTGTCTGTTGATCTTGTGCTTGTAACCTTGCTAAATTCACTTTCAGTTTTAGTAACATTTTTATAGATTTCACAGAATTTTCTGCATAGATGACCATGACATCTGTGAATGCAGATCTTATTATTTTTTATTTTACAATGAGGATTTCTTTCATATCTGTTTATCCTAAACCTACAAAACTATCTAGGACTTCCCATGCAATGTTGAGTAGATGTCCCATAGTGTCTCTTACCTTTGTACTTAAAAAAAAAGCTTATTTATTTATTTGGAAAGAGAGAGTGGCAGAAAGAGAGAGAGAGAGAGAATCCAAAGAAGGCTCTGTGCTGTCAGCATGAGCTCGAAGCAGGACTCAACCCCAAGAATCACCACCTGAGCCAAAACCAAGAGTTGTTTGATTAACCAACTAAGACACCCAGGAACCCCAACTTCTGCACTTCTTGAAGAACTCCCAAAGAGACTAGATTTGGAATTCAGAATTAAAGTTTCTGTTACTGGAACTGACTAGTATTAACTGGAAATTTGTGAAGTAAAGACACTAATACTCAGCTAGTCTGAAATTTAATGAATTATTAAGTGGAAACTTTGGGTCACAGACATGTATATTAGTATGTATATGTCTGCATGTGTGTGTGCAGAGAGGCTTAGCACATGTATATTGTAAAAACGTGTCTGTAAGAGGTATTATGCACATCTCTATGTGTATGTGTGTTTGTGTGAGTACATCTACCTATTTATCTAGAAGTGCATTGAAAAATGTCTGTAAAAATGGACTCTACATTACTAACAGTGTTTACATGTAGAGGTAGGGCATAGGGAAGGAACTCAGAGTTTATTATATATAATTTACTATATATTATCTTTTGACATTTTTACAATGAGCCTGAATTGCACATATGATATAAAACTGATGTTTAAAACATAAAGGCACCCAAAAAGCCAAAACACAGACAAACCTTGTGACAGTGGCTGTCTCAGGAAGGCATCATTATAATGTTTTCCATGTTGCATGTGCTTTTCTGTATTTTTTCTTTTTATTATAATGAACGTGTACTGTGAAAAGAGAGAAGTGAAGATCTTTTTAATTTTAAAAATGTGCCCATGGGAAACGTTTAGTACATCAAAAATACTGAGAAAGCAAAGTAGTTTCATGGAAATAATCAATCTGAGCTGATATATCATGGGAAACTAAGTTCTAGGTGATTCAAATAAACTGCCAAGATCTAATTCAAAACCAAAAATATTTTCTCTGAAATTCCAAGTGGCAAAAATGTCATCTTAGATTCTTATCAGGATTTAATTTTAATAAAGCACATCAGCCATGAGTCACTGTTTGTTGCCAGTATTGACTCTTCCAGGAAGGCTTTAGAATCATTATATCAAAAATGCCCAAACAAAATTCACATTTGCTACTCATATATTTTCAGCAGGTTATTCATGTCTTCCCAATGTATAATTTAATTTTTATATCTCATATGACATTTATTGCCCTTCTAAAATGACAAACCAAGTACAAAAAATAAAGGTTCACCTTTTCGTCAGAGCGGTCCCTTTAAAATTTTGATGTTCAAATGGACATTAGCATACATGCATAAACATACACACACATTCATTGGTTTTGTTAATTAGGGTTAATCAAGACTGTCCTTTGGCAATAAATAATACAAACTGATATGATATCTCTATTTTTGCACATTGTACGAATGCTTTAAAACTCTAGTTGTCTCATTGTTTCGGTGCTATATCTTTAAACTACATGTTTCTTTTGAATTTTATGAATAGTAGTATTGCTTTTTAATATTTCCAGGTTCACGATGAAGGATTGAGATGGAATTGTTTCTGAGTCATTCTGTATTCCACACTTGGCATCCCAGGTGGCTACCCCTTCTCAACAAGGTGTACTTGGCCTTAGTTTGTGTGCGTAAAGTCAGATAATTTAAAATTAGGAATGATGGAGGTGAAGAACAGCATGAAAGGCAAGATAAAAGTACACATCTCTGGGGTGTATGGGTGCCTCAGTTGGTTAAGTGACTGACTGGCTCTTGATTTTGGCTCAGGTCATGATCTCACAGTTCATGAGTTTGAGCCCTCCATGGGGCTCTGTGCTAACAGTGTGGAACTTGCTTGGGGTTCACTCTCTGCCTCTCTCTCTCCCCCTCCCTCGTCTCTCAAAATAAATACATACATTTAAAAAGAAAGTACAAATCTCTCTTGTTTAAAATCCCAGGGACATCAGGGCCAGTGCTGGTGTGGTAGCTCTTCTCTAGAAAGTCTTCAAGAATTCTGGCTCCTTCCAGTTTACCTTCTCACCATCCTCAACATTTTCTGCTGTGTTAATTTAGCAATATATGCAGTCCAAACACCCAAAGGAGAGAGAATAATGACCATGTGGGGCAAATGGTTTCCTAGTTTCCATATGCCATTTCCTCTGACATCCCACCAGCCATTAATTCAGTCACTTGGCCACATCTAGGTGCAAGGAATATTGAGAAATGTAATTTTTATGTTCAATGTCTATCTGGTGAACCAATCATTCCGTTAAAATGAAACAAGGGGAGAATTAGTCTTAGGAGAAAGTATCACCCTGCCTGCTTCATTGACCCACTTTTACTTCCAAGACCCTACTTTTTACTGATTCCAGCCTATTTGTCTCACTGTGGGAAGCATTTGTTTATTTCAGTTCGTTGTGGTCTGACATGGATAGTTGCCTTGTACCACAACCTTCTAGGGAGTTTTTCAATTATTATTACTTAGCTTCTTGAATCCCACCTCAATCCTCTTGGATCAACATTTCTCAGGATGGGACCTCATTTTGCATGTTTAATCAAACATTAATCAAAGTAGTTCTAAGGGGGCCTGTCTCGCAATTGCACATATAATACACACAGGTCTAGACTCCTGGGAGTTAGGCTGGACTTGATGATAAAAATTACTATAAATACATCATAACGCTAAAGAAAATAAAAATGTCATATTACCACCTTCGTATCTGTAAATCAAGCCTAGTTTGGGCCAACACATTCTTCCTACTTCTCTTGTTTTGTTTCCTCTACTGCTATGGGCTTCTCATTCTTCTGCTTTCAACTAAATCAAAACTTGGACCCAAAGAATTTTCTTGGGTCCATGTGAATTACTTCTCCAAGGACGTTTACTTTCTTTGACTTCTCCCTAATGAGCTAGTGACCCAGTGCTGACCTCTATCCGGGTTGTCACAGCTGCTGGACAGAACATGGAGAATACTGACATGTTCGAGGACCCCTAAAACCTTACCAGAAATGATACCTATAATTACATCAAGATGGAGGACATTTTGAAGACCCCTTCCTCTGAGTCTAATATATCATGGATGTAGATGTTTGCCTGACAACCCTCAACACAAGACAATGTCATGAAGTCAAAGCCAACTGTTTATTATGAGGAAGACTGATCTCTTGGGAGTAGACCTAATTTACCTCTTTGCAAAATTCAGGCAAAAGGGGATGGTTTTTGGAAACTGGAATGGATTTTCACTTAACTATTCAGCATGAATAATTTAATCTAAAGATAAATAAATGCACATGAAGAGATGATACTCTCTGGTATGCTACTACTACCTGGAGTCTAAATAAATAATTTAGTGTGTTTTATATGGGGCGTTTTATATAAAACTGGCTCCACTTTGCCCTTCTCAGGTCCAAGTGAGAAACAGCTCCAGTTTATGCAAAATTGGCACGATTTTACCAACCTACTTCTCCTACTGAGTTGTACCAACTCCTTGTCTGAGGAAGCAGTAAGAATAAAGAAAAAAGTTGAAAATACATGTTTTAAATAGACCAAGAAAGATATGTTCTTCATTTTATGCATACTCCATGCTGGGGTTACTCAAAACACCCTATGATCCTCTTGTTAGTTTATGATTTTCAGAAAAAAGCAGCAGGGAATCATCTGCAGACTATCTCTGTTTATTTGACTTTTTAAAATGGTTTTCTTAGTGAATTGCTTCAGGGCCCAGATACTTAGCTAAGCAACAGCAAACTCTTAAAAATAAATAATCTTTAAATAATGATTTTTAATAACAGTAACAAGTGAGAGCTCACTTTGATTTAAACCGCCAATTAAACTCGTCATTGAAATTTTATCTTCTACCTACTTCAATATATTTTTCCTTCTGTATCTAATTACCCCATGTTCTACCTCCAGATTTTCTTTCTTGCATATAATGTCTCTCTCAGATTCTTAAAAAAAAAAAAAAACTACCAAAATCAAAAAACAAAAAAAAACCTATTATTACAAACAAAGAGGGTTTAATAATGTAGTTAGAGGGTGTAGGTCAGGCATAAAAATTGAATATTAACAAAACAGATGTGGAGCACAGAAAAAACTCTGAGATTCTCTCAAAAAAGTATAAGGTCTGAGATCCTATACGTTTCAAAAACACAGTACATTATATTCTATTATTGGGGAGTATCATTGGGTACTGGATATTGGCTGATGAAGAAGGTGATATATTTTCATGTAGCTCAGAATTCAGACTTCCACTTTGTTCTGCTTGGCCCATACAACTTAATTTTTTTTCTATTTTTTAAATTAATTTATTTAATTTGGAGAGAGAGTGAACAGGGGAGGGGCAGAGAGAGAGGGAGAGAAAGAGAGAGAGAGAGAGAGAGAGAGAGAGAATCCCAAGCAGGGTCTGAGCTACCAGAGTAGAGCCAGATGCAGGGCTAAAACTCATGAACCATGATCATGACCTGAGTTGAAACCAAGAGTCAGATGCTTAACCAACTGAGCCTCCCAGGTGCACCCCCATGCAACTTCATTAGCTGTTACTATTCACAGAAACTCAGGCAAACTGTCTAACCTCTCAAAATCTAAATATTTTTAGTTCCAAAATAATAATAATTATTATTAATAATGATAATAATACTTCATAAAACTTTTATGATGATCATATGCAAATTTTATCATAGTGACCTGACTCTTCTTTCCCTAGTGTTGTGGTTATTACATTCACCTCATGCATTGACTTGACACAGACCAAGCGCTCAATAATGTTAGCTATTATTTACTGTATTAAAAGCACTGAGAAGTCTCACAGTTTAAAAAAAAAAGGGGGGGGGGGTCTTGGGGCCCCTGGTTGGCTCAGTCGGTTAAGCGTCCGACTTCAGCTCAGGTCTTGATCTCGCGGTCTGTGGGTTCGAGCCCCACGCCAGGCTTTGTGCTGACAGCTCAGAGCCTGGAGCCTGTTTCAGATTCTGTGTCTCCCTCTCTCTCTGCCCTTACCCCGCTCATGTTCTGTCTCTCTCTGTCTCAAAAATAAATAAACTATTAAAAAATTAAATTAAAAAGTCTTTCTCCAGCCTAACATTTTCCAAATTTACGAATAACCATCCCCCTTTTTTATACTACTTCTAGCAGAAACTCGGAAATGAATTAATGAATTAATTGAGCCCTAGACATTTTGAAGTTATTTAATATAATCTGTCCAAATATTTCCCGTAAATAAAATAATTTCAATCCCTTTCCTCTTAAAAGTTTCAAAAGATGTGTATATGTTTCTCCTCTAAATACCAGGTATTAGAATTATGTTGTTGTCAGAGGAAAAAGTCCCCTTTATATCTTTTCATCTATATTTGGCATTTGAGCATCCACACTATCTAGACAGCAGCATATGCAAACTTGATTGAATCCCACATATTTTTTTTTCTCCTTCCTTTTTTAAACCAAATGTCACATGGTTGAGCTAGGAGTTTTTACTAATGCAGCCTGCATCCTCAGAAGTACATATTTTCTTATCTGAGAAACAAATTTAGTCTTCCATCAATCCTAGTATAATTCGTAAAAGTTAACTTACGACATCTAAAGACTACGTCCCTACTGATACACGCAGATTCATGCCAGAATTAGAAATGTGTTTGAGCTACAGAAACCAAGTGGAAGAGCTACTATGTCTGTTCTAATATATATAAGTGCACCTTATTTAGTCTAACATACTCTAGAGAGTAAATCATGGTTTCTCAGAAATGCTAAATAAGGAAGAAAATATCTCTGTGGTCACATAGGCAAATATTGGCAGAATGATAGAATGTTACTTGAAACATTTCATTCCGTTCAAAAATAATTAGTAGTGAAATTTTTATAAACTTTTCAGTCTTCATTATGCAAAGATGTATGTATGAAGAGACCCACATATGAATATACTCTTATATCAGTTGCTTTCCTGGGAAATTGCTTATTTTGGAAAACGGGACAGCTTCCAAGCACTTATCCAGGGGATAAACATAATTCTGCAACATGATTTCAAAAATCAAGTTCTAGTTCATGATCTTAACATCTCCCTCAGACTTGGTAATTAATGCTAATAATGTTTAATGTCTAGTTTAATGTTTGTTTTTAATGTCACATTTTTAATAGTAAGAGTGTAAAGGCTATAAATCAGTAAATGCATTTGTGAGGTCATAATTAATATATTTGACATATTTATGAAGAATGCTATAGAGATAAAATGGCAGGAAACTAAATGCCACGTTTTAAAATTCAAGAATATTAAACAGTTCCTATAAGCTCTTAAAGGATACAAATACTTAAAAATGGTCAAATTAGATAGAAAAGTTAATTTGATACATAGGCAGCAAGATTTTGAGTGTCTTTGCCAGGGCTTTCTTATTAAATACACTCATATAGTAGACATTTTGCCACTGTGGTTTTATATACCAATTATTCATGTAAATATTTCACCAATAAAAATTTTAAAGACTATGTATTCTAAAGACTATATATTCTAACTCAATTTTGATTAGATAATAAGAATTATAACTAGATATGTTAAAACCAACTTGCTACTTCTCAAAAGGAAAGAGCAGGCTGACAAATGCTCCTTCTGATCTGATTCTGCTCTTTTTCCTTAAAATATCAATTGCTTCCCAGACCATGTTTTCTCTTTCTGCAAGTCAGAATCTGTGAAACAGGCAAGACCTTGGGAAATGGAAAGAATAAGAGAGAAGGAATCTGAATTGCTGAATGTAGAAATATAGCTAGCTACCTACCCACCCTAGACCACGTATTAGCTTTGAATAGTTACTTATGAGAAAAGTCATCTATCTTATTTGAGATAAGATGGGGTTTTATTATTATTATTACTGCAGCCTGGTCTCTGCACTAAATAACACAAACCATACATAAAATTGAAAATATCAGGTAGTTTGGCAAACACAGAATATGGGATCACTGGCATCATAAAAAAATTAAAATACAGCTATTTCTTTGTAAGCAGGCAATAAAGCATAAAATCTAGACCATGCTATTAAACATCAATTGTACATTTCAAGTTAAGTCTTATCAATGTTAAGAGTCCTTCACAGGTTAAATATATCTAAGTTTGGCAGGAATATTACTGAGAAAACCTAGCAAAAATGAACATTTTATTCTCATGGAGACAACCATAATGGATTTCACTGCTGTAAAATTCAAGGCAGACTCACCTGCGAGCACCATTAAAAGCTATTTAATACCGATGTAAATGACTAAGTGAAATTCATTATTTCCTCCCTGAGCTACAGTCACAAGATATAAAGGGAGAGAAGGTCAAGTTTTCATAATGAGTATAATCATTGCAAACTTTTTAGTTAACATTTTGAATAGTTTACAAGTCCCTAAACTAGTTTTATATTCATATGACTGGCTACATATGTACCATAAAAAGTGTAATAGTCCATTCATTTGTCTTTTTTTTATTAGTTCTAAGATATAATTTGAGAAGCTACAAATACTCATATTGCTTATAAGTTGGCATGCGCTTTTTAAAAGCTGTTTATTTGCAGAAATTTTATTATAATGAAATTAGAAAGGCATGAAAACAATTCAACATGTGTTCCTAGATGTCTAACAGATTCTCACTAATCCACTCAGTGAAATCATTAGTTACAGTTTGTAAAATACATAGTGGTTAATCAATTTTTTCCCAATGTATCATTCTAGATGTGCATAGATGCATTAACAATGCATAAAACATGCATAACCAACAAGTCCATCGACTGCTTTATGATCTTATAATTTGCATAAAGGATAAACACAATGTGTGAAGAGAAGAGATACAATAAACTTAGCTCTTGAGGACTGAGGTTACCTAAAGTACAGTCAATTAAAAAAAATGGTTTGTTTCGTATCAAAGTTTCAACATTTTCCACCTGGACTATTAATTATATTGTAAGCCATTACAGAAGTAAAACAAAGATACTGAGGAATACATTCTTATAAAATTGAAAACCAGGTAAGGTATAATAACATGTGTTTTTTTGTTTGCTAATGTGAACAGTACATAGGACAATGGATATATGTAAAATCAGGTATTGTTTAAATAGTAACATCCTTGATCTATTGCAGCCAGAAAGATCACACAAGATGTCATCATCACCGTGTTTCTTCTCCGCGAAACCCTCTGGTTTCAGCTTTGACAGAGGTCATTGTCTTGTCCTTGATACCAAATAATTAACACAACAAAACCGTCTGACTCAACAGCTTGGCAGGCACCTAAAATGTATCTAGGGAGAGACAGAAATCTACCAATTGAATACGTTAGAGGTTTTAGGTCTTTGGCAGTAGACTATTGAGAAACACTTCAGAGAATTTCCTTAGGAATTCTTCTTTGAAGACTTGGTATTTATAGTCGATATTGAACAACTGCTAAAAAGATCTGAAAATTGTTGTATGAGCTTTAATAAGAGCGCCTGTATTCTCTCAAGAGGAGATGTTACATGTTGAGAGAGAGAAAAAAAATCTTTCATCTAGACTGAGAGCCAGAGCTGGTTGCTTTTAGGGTCTGTCCACTCTGATAACCAAAAGAAATATGGTTCAAACGAAAAGTAGGCCAGAAAGCAAAATCCTGTTCCTAGGCAATGGGACAAAAATCATTGAGCTCTTAGCTTAGAAGGATTGAGAGGAAAAAGAGCTTAAAGGTACCCCCTGATGTGTGGAAACATAAAAGCAGGCAGGTTTTTATCAGGCATTGAGGAAGTCCTGGCTAGGGTAGAGATTTAATGGTACATAGTTCAGACAAGAAAAATACACAACACAGTTGAGTGTGTAAGGCAAAAAGATGAGCCAAACTTGAATCACCAAAATATATAAATTAAAGAAAGAGGAAGAAAAATCAAATCACATCAAAACTGATTCTGTTGTCTGAAATTTCTTTGCTGGTGAAATCTTAAAACTGATAGGTAAAGAAAATAGAACATCATGGGTGTTTTAACACCCTGAATTAAAGAAGTCTGAGTCTGTCAAAGGCAAGCCAGGAAGGAAGGATCTTCTATGCAGTGGTTCTTAAAGTGGGGTTCCCAGCATCCTTAGCATCACAGAGAACTTGTTAGAAATGTAAATCCAAACCCAATTCCACACCTATTAAATTGGAAACTAGGGTAGAGCCAGTAATCAGTATTTAATAAACCTCACAGGCGATTCTAAGGCATGTGGAAGTTTAAAGGCCACTGCTTTTATAGAATACTGTCTTGCTTTCTGAGGTTGTAACAAATTAAAATGCACAGATTATTTCTTTACAGTGCTCTAAAGGTTTTTCATTCTCATTGAAATGCAATGCCCATCTAATAAAATAACATTGTTTTCAGGTTGAAATGAAATTGACATAATAAGATTTCTGATAATTTCCTAGAAACATTGGAAATCTTTAATGAACCTAAGGACTGCCATTATGGGATCATTGACACTTTGGCCTCAAGGGGATGATGTGAAGAGGAAATAGTGAATTTAGGATTTACCACATGCTGCGGAACTTCGCTGACTAAAGCCAATCTCACACTGTCCCTGCTGTAGCCAGTCACAGAGATTAAAGCTGAGTCTCCAGTCTGATGGCATCATACCTCAGGGAGAACAACCAGCCAAATGGTGTCCTGTTGGCAGCTGAAGGGCCAGAACGGAGGCATATGACACACAGTGTCATTCTTCAGGATAGGGTATGGTGCACTCAGTCAGAGATCTCTGTACGGCATTCCCTCACCGCTAGAAGAATTTATGAGTTGACAAACCAGTGGATATAAGTAGAAGTAACCACACTTAACATCTGTATAATTGACCCATGGAGGTAATTTGTGCTTCCTACTCATGTAATTCTTGGATTCTATTACTGAAAAAGGCTGAAGGACACAGAAAAAAACTCCCATTTATTAAAATTTATGGCTGCCACCTGGGTACTGTAGCCTCCTTACATTCAGAGACCAGCAGGCAAGAAAAGAGTTGCCATCTTGCCAGAGCCAACAGACCTTGACCTTCAGGACATACGGAGGACAAACAAAATAGAGGCAGGAAAGGAAATAGAACCAGGGACTACCTTGGTCCTATTTTGCACATCCATGTTCAGTTGTGACCGAGCAGGGACAAAGATCATAACCTCAAAAGGATATGGTGAACAGGGCTGGGATTCCTTAGGGATAAAGTTGTAGGTGAGATCATGAGACATTAGTGTATTTTTTATAACATTGAAAATGTAAGGAAATATCAAAAGATACAAGAGTCTTAAGGAGACTACAGAGAAAGCATAAATAATTAAACTGGAAAGAAATCAAGAACAATATTTCATATATAATGAAAGCATAAATTGATAAATTCCAATAAGGATCAAAACTGATTCAAGAAGAAACAAAATATGAATACATCTCAAACCATTAAAGAATGGAAATATTGACAAAACTATTAAAAAACTTTGAGGCTTAGACAATTCAACAGATTTGTTCTTTAAACATTCACAGAAATGGTAGCATTTAATTGATGTGCACATTATTCTCAGACAAAGAAAAGGAGAAAGCGTCTCCATTTCTTTAATTAATTTAATGAGGCATTCAAACCAAAGATGGTATGAGGAAATTTCAGCCAATTTCCCTTACAAACAAAGATGCTACTCGTTAATAAAAAATGAGCAAATTAAATTCAGCAATGTACTGTTTTATTTGGGTTTTTAAACATTTGCTTAATCACAAAAGTGCAAGGATATTTTTACATTGGTAAAACATGTAGTATATATTAATTAAAAGAGAAAAAGTGAATCAAAAATTAGAATCAATATGATTATTGATAAAATCAAACAATTTTAAACTCCTAGAAAAATAAGAATATGAAAAATGTTTAAATTTGATGAAGAGCTTATATCAAAAACACACATCAAAAAGTTTTGTAAACCTTATAAATAAGCAAAACAAGGATACCATCATCATCATTATTCTTCATAACTTTATGGGGTTTTGAGATAGTGCAATGACACAAGCCAAATAGATTAAAAAACATAAAGGTTTGAAGCAAAGGCACAAAATCATAAATATCCACTATTGTCATATTTGTCTGCATAAAAAAAATCAAAAGATTCTATAAACGATTAAAAGGAAAAAAATTAGAAAGTTTGCTTGATATAGATCTATATACAAAGTCAATATTATTCCTATACACAGCCCCAAATCAATTAACGTAATTAAAAATATAAAATCAATTGGATTATAAACAAAAACCACAGCTTCTTGAATCTAGGCTAAAAACAACAACAAAAACCTTTAGGGAAAAAGTATAACAATTATTTTCTTAGTTTGTTCAGACTGATAGAATAAATCATCACAGATCACACGGCTTATACAAAACCAGAAATGTATTTCTCACAGTTCTGAAGGCTGGAAGCCTGGGGTTAGGGTGCTGGCGTGGTGAGGTGAGGGCCCTCTTCTGAGCTGCAGACTTGTCTTTGCTTCCTGCAAAGCAGATGGGACTCAGGAGCTATGTGAGATCTCTTTATAAGAGCACTAATCCCATTCATGAGGGCTCCATGTTCATCACCTATTCACACCCGCCTCCTAATACCATTGCCTTTGATGGGTTAGGATTTTAACCTATTTTGGGAGGATACCAACATTGACATCATAACAGGTATCAAAACAAAACAAAGCAAAACAAAAGGGAAAACATAACATAAATAAAAACAAAACCTATATGAATGTAAAATACTTTTTTAATGAAAGGAAAATTATGAAGATGATAGTTCTTGGTAATATGAACAATAAATGCAGTGTAAGATATTACATTCCTAAAAACTTTTCACAAAAGTTTACCCAACTGATCCTAAAATACACAAGTATTAGCAGATGTGGAAGAAATAGCCCTGGCAAATTTAAGAAGGATAAATAAGAAGGATTTTCCTTACCAGTTTGTATGATTTACTACAGTTAATAATGATATGTTATTATGATATTAATTGTAAAATACAGAGTTAAGAGTCAGAAATACATGGAAGGCTTGTATATGGGAATTTAACATCAATACCAAAAAAGAATCAGTACTATTAAATAATTGCAGTGCAATCTTTATTAAAAATAAAATTATATCTATATCCCCTCCGGTGTTAAAATTTACTCCAAATCATTTAGATAGATGTGTAAAAAGGAATTGAAAAAGGAGAAAGCTAAAAACTTTTAGAAAATGATATAGAAGAATGTCCTTATGATATAAGGGTTAGGAAAAAAATGATACATTTGACCACATCAAAATGTGAAGTGTTTGACTATTCTAAGACATCATGAACTCATTTAAAAATGAAGCTATAGGGGCTCCTGAGTGGCTCAGTCAGTTAAGTGTCCAACTTCAGATCAGGTCAGGATCTCATGGCTCAGGGTTTGAGCCCTGCGTCGGGCTCTGTGCTGACAGCTAGCTCAGAGCCTAGAGCCTGTTTCAGATTCTGTGTCTCCCTCTCTCTCTGACCTTCCTATTCTCATGCTCTCTCTCTCTCTCTCTCTCTCTCTCTCTCCCCCTCTCTCAATCTCTCTCTCAGAAATGAATAAAACATTAAAAAATTTTTTTAATGAAGCTATAATTTTAAAAATATTTCAATGCACATAACTGATAAATAATTATGAGCCACAATATATAATAAACCACACAAAACAATAAGAAAAGGTAAATGATCCAATAGGAAATTGGGTGAAGTATATGGAGATCTAATTCCAAGTATAGGAAACAAATAGGGCCTATTAACTTAGACAATATGCTCACCCCTCAATAGTAATCAGCAAAATGCAAATTAAAAACTTGTGGGAGGCAGAATGATGCCCTTCTAAAGATGCCCAAGCCCAGATCCCAAGAAACTCAGGGCATCACAAGGCAAAAAATTTTGCAGATATAATTAAGGGTATGGAGCTCAAGACAGGATGAATTGCCTGGATTACCTAGGTGGGCCCAACTTGATCACATGAGCTCTTAAATAGAGAAATTTCTCTAGCTGGAATGAAAGAGGTAAAGCAGAAGAACTCTAAGAAATTCAGGGTATTAGGGACTGGACACACCATTGCTGGAGGGAAAACACATGGAAAAAATAAAGGAAAATGGCCTCTAAGAGCAAAGACTGGTCCCTGACAAATAGGCAGTAAGGAAAGGGATCTGAATTCGGCCAACAACATGATTGAGCTTGGACATGGTTTCATCCTTAGAGGCTCCAGAAAGGAACACCGACCTGCAAACCCCTCCATTTCTCCTTTATGACATTCTAAAGACTGGACCCAGCTGAGCTATGCTATTTCGAGACTTCTGATCTACAGAACTGAGAGATAATAAATGGCTATTTCAAGCCACTACATGTGTGGTGAGTTGTGACAGCAGTAATCAAAAACGAGTATAGCACCAGTAAAATATTTCACACCTATCAGCTTGGTAAGCAAGAGCATATACATGACTAGAGTGCTCCCTGGCAATCAGTCTCTAGCTGGTTACATTAAAACATGTGCCCATGCTTGGGTCCACAATTCTATTTCTAGATGTCTTTCCTAGAGATGAGTGCTCACGAAGAAATGTATTAGAACACTTTTTTACTTCAAAATAACTGTAAAGGTAACAAATGGACAAAAGCTTTTGATCAGTGAGTAAGAGAATGGAAACATAAATGGTTTTTTCATTTAATGAAACTTAAGCCATTATGCAACAGTTGTGATGGCTTTACATCCCATTTAATACAACTTATTCAAGAAAAATAAAAATATCTAACATTTTTGAGTGCTTTGTAGAAGCCAGTGTTTTAACCACTTGATATATATTAACTCTTTTCATCTTTATACTTCTTTGAAGTAGGGACCATAGTTATTCTAATTTGACAGTAAGAAAACCAAGCCCAGTGGAAATTTAATAATTGACCCAGGTTTCACCACCAATAGTATAGTTTATGTGAATGGTTTCAGTGCTTTGAGTGGTATGTAAGGTGTGGGGCCCTGTGCAGGAGTCTTGAAAGTAAATAAGGTTTATCAGTGTTAGAACTTGAATTCTGCCCCAAGCAGTGATTCCAGAATTCATGCTTCTATCTACCATACCCCATGGCTGCTGTACATGGTTAGTAAGCCCCTATTTTCCAGGCACTGTGTGAATACCCACCTGTAAAGAGAGTGGATGAGTAAGGACTTAGCCATGTTGAAAGTAAACATGCAGTTAAAACACAAGGTGATGATGTTCAGAAAGGATGAACAAGGTACAATGGCAACACAAGGCAGGGGACCCCAATTTGAGCACAAGTAAAGGAATTGAGGAAGGCCTAAGACAAAGTAACATTGAAAATAGTTCCAGGAAGAAGGCAGGTTCACAGCAGATGTACAAGCAAAATGCATGGGAAACACACATTCTCAGAGAAAGAGAAAGAGAGAGAATCATGGATTCCAGCCGTGAAGGCCTGAAGGAGGTTTCATAGGCTCTTACTTCCTGCTGGTTCGGTTCCTTACAGAATGCTTTATACACATCTGTAGCCTTAAGATAAGTAAAATCCCATCAGATCTGATCCTTGCCTGCAGATGTTACAATGAAGGGCGTGCAATGTCAGGAGATACTTGACATTCAAGAGGGTGCTTCTTGAAGACCTCCGAAAGCCCACAATCGCAAAGCTGGCCATCAACCAGGCTCTTTTTTAGTATTATTAAAAATGTTGTCGACCAAACCTTAGGGCTTTTTCCACCACTGGAGTTGAAATAAGGTGTCCCTATGTGGGGTAGGTAATTTTACAGAGGTGTTTTTTTTTTCTAGTTCACGAGAAAAGCAGCCTCTGTGGAACAACATGAAGCAGTCATGATAAGTACACAGAGCGGTCTCTTAGTCGCGTTCTCGAATATATTCCTCGGCAAAAGCACTAAGGAATATGGCTAATCAACTATACCACTCGTGAAAAATGAAAATATTAAACCCGTAAATGCCAAGAGACTATCGAACGTTACTTTGGACTTTTAGAAGAAAACTGTCGTGTTCTGAATGTAATGCCAAATAAAATATATGGAAGCATTTCTCAAGAAAAGCGAGAGAAAACGAAACACAAAACTTCCCTTTTTCTAACAGTGGGAAATTAACTTTCTGTTGTCTAGAATAGGTGTTAGTGTTTAACAACATTTGAAAAAGGATTACACAAAATTACATCACTGCAATGTTATGAAATATATCTACAATACAAAAATCTATTTGGTTTTGGGGGGCTTTTTTAGGGCTTGTGTGTTTTAAATAATGGATATCAGAAAAAGGCAACCTAGAATTTAAGACGGTGATTTTCTTCTATTGGCTAGCAGCACGTGCAAATAAAGCTCTGCAGAAGCAAACTTAGTGACCTTACTTTATGCGTGCCTCTAATGTGTATAAAAGATCTTTGATTATTTCAGCACTACCCATAAATTTGGAGGACACTCTAGACATGGATGTTGTGTTGCTTTTAGTGCATATATTAAATGAGCCAATAAACTTATCATCTTTAGGGGAAAAAGGAAACAGTGGTTACATACTATAACTTAGCATCCCTAACATTGCACTACTCAAAGGTCAAGGCAAATCTGCAATATAAATTCCTAAGAAAAAAAAATGAGTTAAAATAAATCCTGTTATACAATGAGAATATGTTGTAAAGGGTTTACCCAGGTTGTGTGTGGGTGGGGAGTGGGGGGACGAGTAGAATCAGAGAGAAGTCTTGGTTGCAAAATGCATGATCTGGTAGTTAGTTATCTTTGGAAAGTCAGCTTTTATTTTATACACAGTGACATAGAAGATTAACCCCTATGGGAGCCATTTAGCAGTATCTGTAAAGTGAAAGACATGTGTAACATACAACACAGAAAATGTAGCCCTAGGTACATATTTCCGAGCAGCGCTCATGACAGTGCACGAGGAAATATAGCAAAAACTTTTGTAGCTGCTAAATTAGTTTTCTACTGCTGTGTAACAAATCAGCACAAATGTAAAGGCTTAAATTCACACAAATTGATTATCTTGGTGTTTCCATAGGTAAGTAGCTTACCTATGTATTCTTCTCAGGGTCTTATAAGGCTGAAATCCAAGTGTTGGCCATGGATGAAATCTCATCTTGGACTAGAGACCCTCTTTCTAAGCTCATTTAGATTGTTGGTAGATGATACTTCTTTGTGACTCTGGGCCTGAAGGCCTGAGCTCCTAGAGGTTACCCTGCTCCATAGGCAGTTCACAACATGGACATTTACCTATTTAAAGGCCACAAGAATTGTTTTTGTTTTTTTGTTTTTTGGGTCCTCCCCCATGCTTTGTATATCTTCCTTCAGTAAGGATCTGACCCCTTTTTAGGACAATTACCTGATTAGACCAGGCTCACCCACTCCTATCTCCCTTTTGATCAACTTGAAGTCAATTGATTCTCAACCTTATTTCAAAATTTCTTCACCTTTGGCTTACCATGTAACCTAAGCATAGAAGCGAAATATCTGGTATGCATAGTCTACCCACAATCACTGGTGGGGAATCAGACAGTGTGTGTAAAACAAGGGTTGGAAGCCCTGAGGGACATCTGATTTCTACCTACGATTCTGCTTTACTAAAAACAGGCAAAAAATGAGATCAACATGAGAACAAATTATAAACTATGGTAGATACAAACAACAGAATACTATCGAATACTGAAAGTAAATGAAAAGAGCTATTTTTGTCAACAAGGATGGATTCCATAAAATAAACTAACTGAAGATGGCAAGATACAGAAAACAAAATGGTATGAATTATATAAAGTTTAAATTCATTGAAACCTTATAGCATCCCATTAGGAATATACACATGGTAACGATAATCTCTAACTTCAGTTTCACCTCTGGGAAGAAGTTGGGCAATGAAATAAAAAAGGCTACAAAAATGTCTCAGCCTACAGTTGTGGCTTTTGCTGTTTTACGTGGGATGCTGGGTACATTGGAATGTGGTATAACATTTTGTATTTGCATGTTTGCTCACTAGATATGTTCTGCAATAAATATGAAAAATATAGAAGTGGCCAAAGAAATCTTTCATGATCTGCATTCGTGACACTCAGACAAAATCAATGGCTTCTTTCAGCCATGTGGTCTGAGACGCTGGAATTGCAGTTTTTGTTGACAATTGAATCCTTTCTTCAAACAAACTGAATGTGAAATTTGAAGATATAAATTCTTAAAAGCTCTTTGCAGTGGACAGAGTTCACGGGAGAGGGGATGAAGCTGGTGAGTATCCCAGAATCCCACTTTTTTGCTGTGTCTGCAAACAGCATCTGCGTGAGCTACTCATAATCCCCAGTTTGCAAACCACTGTTCTGTAACGTCATATCTCACCTTCCATATGTCTCCACTGCAGCATTAATCACATATAAGAATTAATTTCCACATGTTTGTCTGTCCTGCAGAACACTGAGCACTTTTCTATTCGTCTTTCGACCTGTACACCTGGCACATTTGGGGGATCACACAGGTGTCCTTTCATTTTTCTAATGGTGTTGCTGATAGCTTCCTCATGAAATTGAGGCTCAAGACATGTAAAACACCTTGAAAAGTTCAAAAGGAAAAGAAGTAATAACTTTTATTAATTTAACATTCCTAGTGTACTTGATCCATGGTTGGGGAGGGCCTGGAAGGAATATGGTAATGCAAGAACTCAAAATGGCGCTTGAAGGGAGGACTTTTAGTAACTCTTGCCATTTGGGTGTTCATTTAATTCAATATATGTCCATTATGGCCCCTCCCTGGCATCTTGGTCTCTCACCTTCTTCTCTTCCAATTCAGCTCCTCTATTTGAATGATACTGAGTCACCCTCTCTGTTCCTTCCAGAGTTTGATGCCCTGATATCATCACCCTTCTCCTTCTCCAATCTTTAGTTATACTAATGTCAAACATCTTCTTCTGCTTCATTCTCATCTTAAAAAGTGAAGAAACAAGAGAGGCAGTATACTCAGGAGCTACTCAGTTAACTTAAAAGACTTGAAGAACACTCTTCCACCATTATGGTTATCTCAGCATGTTGGATCTAAGCGCAAACTCTGAGGAAATACCAACATGTAGGGAGTGAGGTTTTAAAAATTAGAAAAAAAACACAGTACAGATGTCTTTAAAATCGACGCCAAAAAGTATACGTTCACATGAATCAATGAAGGGAAAGGGTATGTGTGTCACGGCAACATGATGAAATACTGATAGGAATCGATAAAGATGAGGGCTGAGAAAAGATATTCTTTACATCAGAATACTTCGTTGTGCTTTCTTCTATGCTTTCCTCCCAATTTGTTTGTTCCTGTATCAGAACATTTATAATGTTGCCATTTAATGGCAGGTGTCTTGTTTTGTTTTCCCTGAGCTCATGTCTTCTCAGCCAGTCTATACTGACAGCAGTCTTCCAGCTTAGGAGCTCAGCTCTGAACCGTGGCATGAGAGCAGAAGAGTTGGGGGCTACTTCCAGATCACAGGCAGGGCAATGCAGTGGCCCTGGAAGGCTCTTCCCTCACTTAAGGAGACCAAGCCCAAGCACCATATCCTAAAGGATGCTCAGTCCCTGATCGGATCACCCGCTTGCCCAGGACCATTCCTCGAGTCCGCACGGTTCCAACAGGTCAGCCTGTGCTGTCATTGAAATCGATTCAAAACTACTTCTCTTTCCTCGCTTCTCCTTTCTTTTTTCTGAGCTTTGCTAGGGTTACTGTAGGTCAGGACATAAATATCAGAAACATTTGGAAGCTAAAATCATGGAAACCATTTCAAAGGCTATCAGGAAAGATTAGTATTATGGAGTCAGGCATTATGCAGAAAACTTACACACTATGTAACACTCAAAACAACACTATCAGGTTGATATCCTCATGTTGATTTTAAGGGAAATCAAAACAGACTCGAAGAACTTATGTCTTCAATGTCACAGAAAATTAAAAAAAAAAAAACACGCACAACAGTGGAGACACTCTTCAAGGGAAGAAACCATGACTTTAATATTCCAAAAAGCATGTACTTTCCACCCTACAACACTATCACCTTCCCCTAACAGCAGATGTTTGCAGGGAACTACGCTCACTTACTGGGTTTCCACCTTATTAGGTGGCCTCACGGGGTATCTCTGGAGTTCTCAAAATTAGAATCAGTCATTTTACATCCTCTGTGGGAGCAGCTCAATCATGATATCAACAAATAAACTCCGAGTTATATTTGTTTTATCAAAGCTGGAAGATTTGCTTGAGGCCATGGTATCTTGCTGAATCTGGAAACCAGTCTATTCATTAGTTACGGATGCCTAAGTAATATTTTCATCTTCTGGAAGCAAAATCACCCACACTTTCATTCCAATGACATTTCTTCTTCTTCCTGTTCTGAAAGTTTGAAAATTCTGACGCTGGAAAAGCCCATCTTTACCTTTGGCAGACTCTCTTTCTTTCTCCTTCATTTTCTTCCCTAGCCTCATACAAATTCTGCCTCCGGATTTGAGACTGTGTTACCTCATTCTGGAGGTCAGCCCTTCTTTCCTTCCTCAATCTATTTGCAGGACTCCAACTCAACTACTGAGCACCTAACTGATAGGTGCACCAAGTGGCTTTTATGTGTGATTCTCCCCACTAATTAAGCATGCCTTGCTCTTTTACGGTAAATGTAAAGTTAGCCTCTCTGATATCTGCTTTTATTCTGAAGGTTTTCCATTAGAGAAGCAGTAAAGATTACAGAGTTTGGAACCCGAGGATCTGTGTTCAACTGGACACACCAATTACTATCTGAGTAACTTTGAACAATTTACTTCTCTGTGACTCAGCTTCCTCATCTGTAAAATGGTGTTATAGAATCATACCAACCTCAATATTAAGCAAGAATTAAATTGAGTACTTCATGTACAATTCTTAGCAGAGTACTTGGCACACAGTCACCACTAATTGTTATTGCATTAATTCTGTTTAACAACAGACGCCAGAGTCCTATTATTCCAAAGACATACTCCTTCTGGACCTCATAATCTCACTTCATTTCTATGTTTTGAATAATTATTTTCCTCCTGTTGTTTGCAGATTCTCTTCATTCTCCAATTTCTCTCTGATCTGTCTTTTATTTTTAGATCCTTCCAGAAAGAATAACCATATTATTCAATAAACATATCAAGAATACATAGAAGAATGAGAACTACAATTCCCATCTCAGGAAGAGAAGTGTCTTTCTCCCCGACCTGTCCTGTAACAGATCTCATATAATCATCTCATATAATCAGTGTTGCTTGTTTTACCTGGGTTCTCACTTTCTCTCCAAACCAGTATTACTAGAAGGGGAAGGCAGACAATTAATAGATAAGTATGTATCTCACCTTATTGTCTCCTAATCCCTAGAGGCTCATATTGCTACCTGGGCCCAGCTGTCTATGTTCTAATGGCAAAAGTTTGCACTTGGTCTGCAGCAGAACTTAAAAGGGAGCTTCACGTTAATCTCAAGTTTAGTTAAACTATTTGTTTAGTTGTTATGTGTTTGGTTTATTTGGACATGCATACAATATATTAGTGCTACCATGTTCTGAATCATTCAGAGATAATTTTTAAATTTCTCATGGCTTCACAGAATTTTAAATACCCAGAAGCTAATTTAATCTTTTATGACCCAAAATTATCAAAAAAGCACATTGACCACATTCATTCCACACTAAAAACAGAGAGTAAACACTATGAATTTACAGTAACCGACATCTTAGCAAAATTGAAACTGTCAAATAAATTATGATTTAACATGTAATATATAATTAGTACTACTTTTCTCCCCTAATAAAAGAGATCCTCTTATAGTTCTGAATCACAGCATGATGCTATTTTTCACTTTAAATCATGTATATGGTTGCTCCATGAGATTTTTTCCCCATAATAAAGTTTGTTACATAGCATGTATTAACAGTAGAAAACAACACATTGAGATTTCTCATCACTTGGCTTCTTCCAAGTGTAGTCAAGCCTCTTCAAATTAATATGCTGTTGTTAATAGTAACAGATTTACATACAATAATCATTACAAGAACAGTCATTGAAATAATATGCTATATTGTCTTGGTATGTTTAGGTGGCTAAAACAAACAGGGAAATAAATTTCTTGCAGTTTTGGAGGCTGAGAGGCCCAAGATCGAGGCACTGTTTTATTTATTATAACACATTTAAGTACATACTTTCAATTCCAGGACACAGATAGCTTGAAAATAAAATGGAAAATATTGTACCATGGAATTATATCAAGAGCAACAACAAAAACAATATTGACCAGGTTAGCTCTATGCATATCAGACAAAATAAATGTACAACCACAGGGTATTACAAAAAATAATGATTTTAAAAAAGGACAAAACCTTCAGGAAGCCATAACAACCTAAATGTGTATGTACCTTAATATAACCTCTGAGTTTATGAAGTAAAAATGGACAAATTCAAAAAAGAAAAAGATAAAAGTACAAAATTGGATAATTTTAATGTTCCTCCAATATAAAACACATAACTTTAGTAAAAACACATAAAACTCTGTATCTCACACCTACAAAACACATATGTATTTTCCAAGGGAAGAAAGAACTTACCAAAATAGAATACATGACAAATAATTCCCAAATATTTAAAACTTAAGCATAGGCCTTCTCAAAATTCATGAGTTACAGAACACATCAAGAAGAAAATTCAGGATGCTTGGGTACCTTAGTCAGTTAGGCGTCTGACTCTTGATTTCAGGTCAGGTCATGATCTCACGGTTCATGGGTTGGAGTGTGCATTGGGCTCTGTGATGACACCTCAGAGTCTGCTTGGGATTCTCTCTCTCTGCCCCTCCCCTGCTTGTGTGCTTTCTCTCTCTCTCAAAATAAACTTAAAAATTAAAGAAGACAAGTAAAAATTAGGTTGAACTGAATGACAATGAGATAATTTGTATCCAAATTTTGGGGATGTAAGTAGTATTTTAGAGTTTTTAACTTTAAATATATGTTGTATAAATATGTATGTGTGTTTATTTATATAGACATATATATATAATAATAATAATAATAAAAGAAAGTAAGCTGAACTGAATGTTATACGTTTTCATTTCAAGAAACTTAAAAAATTTAGGAAGTTATCCTTCAAGAACTTAGAAGAAAAAGATAAATTAGCAAGCAGAAATAAATGAAATATAAAGTAGACATTAAATAACAAAGCTGAATAGTGGCTGTTTGAAATTATTAATAAACTGATAAACTAGTAACGAGATTAATCACAGAGGAAAAAAGAAAACAGAATGGCAACATTAAAATTTTTAAAAAATGGGATGTGGCTAGAGATTCTTTATTGAAAAGATAATAAGAGAATAGTAAACACACAAATTTATTTGAAAATAGTAGGATAGTGGACTCATAAAGTTAACAACTTAGATAGTATAGGCACATTTCTTTAAAAAGATGACTTGGCAAAGCTGGATATGGGATGAAGTATACACATATATGACTTTTTTTTTCCTGCTCAAACATTTTAGAGTAAGAGCTAGACACTGTGACACCTAACCTATAAATATGTAGCAAGTATCTCCTAACCTGCAATGGTCTCCTACATAACGATCATAATATCATTATATGCAAAAACAGCGCTATTGCATAAATAGCATTGGATTTTTTAGCATTGGATATTACTTTAAAAATAACTACAGTCAAATTTGTCCCCAGTTCTCCTATTTAGCTGTTTCCCTTTCTAAAACCCAAACAAAAATGACAAGTTACACCTCATATTTATGCTTAATCTCATTTGATTTAAAATAGAAGCTCTGCCTTCTTTATATTTCACATAACTTCAATATTTTAAAGTGACAAGCAATCTTTCTTGGGGAATATCACCCATTCTGGAATCTTTCCACATCAATTGACTCAGTTCAAATGGTTTTGGCCTGTGATTACACAGGTGAAAATACTTGACATCATACTTCATATTGCCTCACCCTAGGAGGCAAATACAGAGCAGGTCATAATATCGTGATGCCAAGTTTGATGACTTGTTTAAGGGTGGTAGCTGCCAAATTTCTCTTTTGCAGAGGTCCCTTTCACTTTGTAATTAGCACATAATCTCTGAGGTGATATTTTCAGGCTTTTTGAATATCTTATTCTCTATCAACTTTCAATCCAATGGTTTTATCATCCACTGGTGAGCCTTGCCTGAATCAATCAATACAAAAATGTTTGCAAGATGGTAATTTTTCTAAAACTATCATCCCTTCCACATGGAGAGCTAGCCTTCTCTCCTCCCCAACTTCCTTTTTGAGTAGCATGTAGGATATGTGGATTCTTTGATATGTGATGTGTTATAATTCAATACCATCATTATTCTTGATGTTCAAATTATATGCTCTTTGTGGAAACCCTTTTAAACCAAATCCGTGTTGCTGTAGTTTTGAACATGTGTCCATTATTCTTTGAATGCCTATTCTTTTCTGATATGACAAGCTATCCTGGGCTCATCTCGTCATTGATGCATTCTACATTTGGAATCAGATATTTCTTTAAGGTGACTGGTTCCTGTTGGTAGGACCAAATTTTTAGAAAAAACACAATCTTCCCTACATAGGCTTATGTCATTGCAGCCATAGTTGTTGTTCACAGGCTCTTTCAGCATCAAAGATGAGGAATATATGGTTGTAAAACTTAACTGTTCACCTTGATATCTCTATCTAAAATCCGACACCAGAGAGTTCTTTAACTTCACCAACTCTCTGCTTACACATCCTGTTTCCACAGTAGAAATTCTGATTTCAAACATCAAAATGTGTATTCATTGTTCCCTACTCTACATCACACATAATCTTCTTTTGCAATTTCTGCATAAATAACCACCAGCACCTCAAACTTCTAAGACTTCTTGGCAGTTTTTTTTATCCTTAGATTTGATAGTAATAAAGGCACAATGGTTGAGAGCTGTGATCCAATGTACTGCATCGATTTCATTTTCTGAGTGCTTACATTATCTGCTTGATATATTGCTCAGATGGATTTTATTGAATGGGAGACGAATAATCTTTCATTTTTTAAGGTCACTATTGAGGGGCTTCCTCAAAGCTAAATTTAATTCTGAACAGTTCACACTAGTTGTAGAGTACACCAAATAATTACACAACTTATACAATTTATATTATATTATACATTGTGTTATTATACATCTTTGTAATTGTCATAAACAATATAAAGTAACATTTTTACTTCTGCTTTCCTGGGAATTAACTAGCCAAAACCTTTCCTTATATATCTCCTTTATTTCACAAAGCCCTCAGAGGAAATAGGTGTGTGTTCTAATGGTATTTGTGTCTCAAATAAGAGAATCAAAACTAAATATCACTTCTTAAATAAGCTGTAGAAGTAGCTTCCCTAAAATGAAGATGTAAGTAATAATAGAATCTCAGAGATTGGAGCTCTAACCTGAGAGAGAAATGAAAGGTATCACCAGTATAACATCCTTGCCACGAGATCTTGAGAGCAGTCAGTGCCAGCCCAGAATCAAAGTATGGAGATGAAAGATATATGGGGAGATTATTGCCAGATAATAAAAAGGATCAGATACATTGTCAGGCGAGTTCTTGGGAAAATCTTATTGAGAATCAGGTTGCAGGGGTGATAGAATACAAAGACTTATCCAATGATTTAAGAAAGTGAAAAATGTCATAAAAAGTTCTAAAAGAAAGAAAATACACAATCATACTACTTTTACCTAATCGTAGCAATTAAGTTATTGAGGAATATTTTAACACAAAGGGACATATAAATTTAGTGGGGGAAAAGAAGGAAGCAGTAGTTGAATTGTTTTTAAAACCCCTGTCTACCATCAGAAGTCAATGTACACAACTCATACATCTGTATGTTGTACTCTATGCATAATATTTTGAAAGATGAAGTTAAACATTAGGGGGAAAAAACCCTAAGTATGTTTGAAGTTCTTTTTCATCAGATTTGGATACGTATGCTGATATGAATGCTGTATATGAATGCTTTATACACCATGTTTTGTTTTAATAAAATCTAAATTGATTTAAAAAAAAATAGATCCTTTACGTTCCTTCTCTATGCTATTTGTTTTTCTTTTCTTTCCTGTAATTGGGAATGAGTGGTACAGTCACATTGCTATTTATTATGTCAAGTGCCATTCATTCACATGAACATCGCTCTCAGATGCCAACATATGAAATATCTTCCACATATTTCTTACACGATGTGGAACCTATTTATGTCACCCTTTTGAGTTCAAGACTGATTGGTTTCAGATGTTCTTCTCATTTTGAATCTGAAGTGCAAGAGCAGGGTGGAAGAATGGTGGATGGTTGATTGGGTAGCTGAGTTACGGAGCGCTTGGGCCACACCTATTTCTGAAATGTGAAATACGTTACCGCTTTTAGTCAGGGTTTTGTTTCTCCCACACTGGCATATATCATATATCTGGATTCCAATTGTTCCCACAAATCTGTAGGAAACACTGGAAAATCGTGATCCCCTACAGTCTCTTGGAAGATTGTGAAGCTGGTTATAAACTCATACACTACAGCATTTCACCAGACCATTCTCCTGACTGCTGCTTTCACCCTTCAGCTGGCATCTGTTCAAATTAGAAGATTTGAGAAACAATAGTATGAGTTTTGTTAATGCACGGACTTTATCTACCATTGCCTCTGAAAAATGGAGACAGGATGAAGGACTGTACCATAGCATACTTGAGTTTTCTGGTTCTTTTCCTTGGCTGCTGCTTTCAAAGTCTGGCCTGATGACTGGAAATGTACCTATTCTCCTTTTATTTTTATCGATGCTTGTGTTTTTTCTTTGTCTTTATATTTCTAGATTTAACTACTTATTGGTGTTTTTCTTTTGTTAAAGCCAGAAATAAAGAACTCATCATTGCTCTTCAAACTTTCTGTGGAAATCAAACATATTTTTTAAGTTTATTTATTTATTTATATTTTTAATGATTTTTTATTTATTTCTGAGAGAGACAGCATAAGCAGGGGAGGGTCAGAGAGAGAGAGAGAAAGACAGAATCTGAAACAGGCTCCAGGCTCTGAGCTGTAAGCACAGAGCCTGACTCGGGGCTTGAAACCACAAACCATGAGATAATGACTTGAGCCGAAGTTGGATGCTCAGCCGACTCAGCCACCAAGGTGTCCCTAAGTCTATTTATTTTTGAGAAAGAGAGAGAGAGAGAGAGCTAGCACAAGTGGGGCAGAGAGAGAGGGCAAGAGAAAATCCCAAGTAGGCTCTGCACTGTCAATACGGTCAGCCCAGAGCCTGACATGGGCCCTGATCTCACAAACTGCAGGATCATGACCTTAGCCAATATCAAGAGTCAACCACTTAACCAACTGAGCCACCCAGGTGCCCCAAACATACTTTTAAGAAATAAATCTACAAGTCAGCACAAGTTGTGATTAATTATTAGATTATTTATATATTATAGTTAAAAGGAATTTTCTTCCCAGGTAAGATGTGACTTAGGGTTGACTCAGTTTTGTTCTAATTGTGGTGGTTGTTTGGTTTATTATTAAAATTTAAATATATTCAATAATTAAACTGGACAGAACTAATAAACCCAGCGGAACAGCATATGAGAAATAAGACTGTTCAGGACACACCAACATATGTGTGGAAAATATATAGTATCTTATATATTATTATTATAGAACATTGTATAGTATAGTATAGTATAGTATAGTATAGTATAGTATAGTATAGTATAGTATAGAATAGTATATCATTCAAGGTAAGGTGGAATATATGGAAATGGTTTGCAGTTACTTTCATGTATGCCTACGAACTTGCTGGTCATCCCAAAGGAAGCATGACTTCCAGTAATGTAGGAACTGCCCACTGCACCAACTTACCCGGAATCATGACCTAAAAGTGCATGGCTGAAGATCATAATGTATTGTGATGTACCTAATTCAATGTTTTTAGTTTCATAATGTTCCATTTTTTTTCTATGTGGCTCTCAGCGTTCTTTCACTTTCAGGTTTCACAAAACTTGGAACTATCCTTAAATGTGGCCTAATTGTTTGGGGGTGAGTTTTAATTCCAAATCCGGTTCTTCTATGTATCCCCCATAGAAACCTGAGCAAGATAATTCATGCATCTAAGATTTAACCTTCTCATCCACAAAATGAAAACTACCTACCACATGATGCTGTTTTATGGGTGAAAGGTTTTTTTTAATGTTTAGATCAATACCTAGCAGTATTGAGCAACTTAAAAATTATGGTTACTTTAACCATGCCCAAGCAAATAAAGGCAATTCTAATACCTATGATGACTGATCCCGACCTTGTGTTCTTTCACTAGCTACCTCTGCCTGAGGCTGAAAAGGCCAAATCGTGGAGGCAAGGAAAGAGAGATATGGATTAACAGACTAGTCAAATTTGTCAACTATTATATTTCTTCCTTTCTGCTCTTCAGTTTCTCCTGCTATGTCATGGTGTTTTCAAAACTTTGAAAAGAGCACTAAACTTTCCTGAGTTCTAAAGTGCAGTCACTTCTGTTTAGAGATAGATTAATAAAAAGGGTGATTTGGTCAGGAGAATACTTTAGAGTCCTATTTAATACACACCAAGAATAGATCTTATAGATTTCCTCATTCATTCTTCCTGGCTGAGATGGGGTCGAAGACTTGAAAAGATCTGGAAAAGTACTTTCTTTCCTTCTGCACCGTTTGGTTTCTCTTGTGATATTACAAGCAAACAGAAATTTGTGGAAGTCTATTGATCTATTGAAGACTTTGAAATTCCAGCTCTAAAATAAATCACTCATTTCCTACAAATGGACTACTCAATATGTTGCTAGCTTTCAGAATTTTAGCTACATGTAGAACGTTTGTTTATTACCTCTTTCAACAGTGCCAATTTGAATTTTGGCAATTACGTGAGAATTTGCATGCTGAAACCTGGCAGAGAGCTAGTTCAAACTATTTTTGAATGAATGGGTGATTTAATGACTAGCTGAATAAATAAATGGAATAAATCATTTCAGATATGTTTTCCATAAAATTGGATAAAATGAAAATTTAACTCACTACGCTATGAAATATTTGGCTCAGATGTGCTTCCTTGCTTCCATTTTATAGAATACTTTAGATCTATTTTTACTCCAAAAGAAAATTATGCAAATCACATTTAATCACTCTATAAAACAGTTCTGAATGAAGTGTTTCTAGTTATTCACAATTAGTTTGATAGCCAAGGTTATTAAATCCGTTTTCATGCTTACTCCATTTTGCTAGTTTGTTCATTCATTTGCAATTTTTGAGGTTTTCATGGTAATTAAAGGGGAGGAAATCATTTATAATATATTGAAAGACTCTTCATTAAAATAATTCTTTACTGCTGTCCATATTTGCCTCAAAACCAGACATACAAAAAAACTTCTATGGACAATTTTAATTAGTGTTATTTGAAATGCAGACATATATCTAATTCAGAGAGGTTTTGGTAAAAAAATTTAAAAAATAATTAGTCTTTTATTTTTTTAACCTATGGCAATTTATGAGTTTAGCCATGAGGTAGAGCACCTGCATCCGTGTATTTTAATTGTCTCATAACTTATTCAAGGTGAGATTATTCATAACCTTTGTAGAGAAAATACAAATAAATAATTTTTAACTCTTGGTAAGTAACATTTCTGAGTATGTTAAAGTCAACTCACCCTTTCTTCCTCATCACCACCCTCCCACATGTACACACACACACACACACACACACACACACACGTGTTCTCTTGAGCTAAGAAACTCTCTTTCCTTCTGTTTCCAAAAGTTGAATTTTCCAGTCATATGGGTACTCTTCTTAGGCAACTTTTCTTTGTTTATAAATCACTTATGCTTTGGTGCTAAAGTATTAATTCACTTAGATAATATATTTTACCTAAATACATTTTGCCAGTTTCTAAGGAGAGCAAACCTCAATAAATATTTAAATCATTCAGGGAGTGCCTCGGCCCCCTATGGATTTTAAGTGTGTGCCCACCTAGATCTCCTCTCTTAAATCATACACTTAGGAATGCTGGGGGCTCCTGTGTGGTTCAGTTGGTTAAGTGTCCAGCTTCAGCTCAGGTCATGATCTCACTGCTCTTGAGTTTGAGGCCCACATCAGGCTCTGTGCTGATAGCTCAGAGCCTGGAGCCTGCTTCGCATTCTGTGTCCCTATCTCTCCCTCTGCCCCTCCCCTACTCACGCTATTTCTCTCTATGTCTCTCAAAAATAAACTTTAAAAAAAAAATGTTGAGAGCATTACTCTCACAAACCACAACAGAAACCTAAAATGGAGAAACACGTTGGGCAGAGGGATTTGTTAATGTTGTCTTCTGTCTAAATGAGTAAACTCAGAAATACTCAAGGGGACCTACAAAATTTTAAAAAGAATTGCATTGGCTTGGACTACAAAAAGCAGAAATATTCTAAATGAAAATAAATCTAGGATCCCCAAATGTCTACAGACGGGAAGCACACTAAGAAATCTGCTGCATTAGAATGAATGCCTGTATTTCCCCCAAATTCTTATGTTGAAACCTAATCCTCCATAGGATGGTATTTGGTGATAGAACCTTTGGGAGGTGATGATGTCATGAGGGTGGAATCCACATGAATGGCGTTAGTGACCTCCTAAGAGACACCCCAGAGAGCTCTCTCAGACCTTTCACCATGAGAGGGCACAGCAAGAAGATGAATCTACAAAGCAGGATGTGGGCCTTCACTAGACACTGAACCTGCCAGAGCCTTGATCTTGGACTTCCCAGACTCCAGAGCTGTGAGAAATAAGTTTCCGTTGTTGAGAAGCCATCCGTCTAGTCTCTGGTGTTCTATTATAGCAGCCCAGATGGACTCAGCTATCTATTCATCGGTAAATGGGCTATCTTTTATGGAAAAATAATAGCTTCAACATTGAGAAGGTAGAACCTAGAGGGGGGAGCCAAGAGCTACAGACAAATATTAGTAAAGAATAAGGAGGACTGAGTCCTTCTTCATGCCCAGCAGAAGAGCAACTCCTGAGTACCTCTTACTTTTCCCTTTTCTGAATGAGACTATCTCTAGTGATTATTCTATTCCTGTCCCACCACTGTATGTTGAGTGCATGACACAGGGAAAGACAGATAACTTATCTCCTTAATTTACAGGTCTTTCCATCCAAAGGAGCTGTACTTGAGAAACTGTGCTCTATGGAACATACTTCCACACCTGGATCCAGTTTAGATGATGACCTCCCAAGCTTTGAGCTGCTGCTGTAATAAGATAAGACTTTGGGGAGTTTTGGAAGAGGATGAGAACATTTCATGTGGAAAGAACATAAATCATAGGTGCCCAGAGCTCAGTCTATAATGTTTTTCCTCTAAAATGCCCTATGATGATCCTAACGTATTGGAATTTACAAATTTAAATATAGTCTCCTCCTACATAAAATCATGGCCAGCTGCCCAAAGTGAGTCATAGAATATACATGTACGTTATTAAGATATTGATAGACCTGCCTATGTGAATACAGTGCTATGTATTTATTTCAGTCCTAGCCTATGTGATCAAGGCATACAGTCTTCCATGTTGGTTACTCTTGCATAATTCACTCTGGAGAATGCTGTCTTCAGTGTCAAAAGGGCATACAGCTCCCCATGGTGAGGTTGAATAGAGATGAAACAGTTTTCGAGACATATAAATTGGAACCTCCAGCCTTACTGAAGTTTTTGAATAGTTGCAAACTCATAAGAAACCCCAAACTAGAACATTCTCCACTTAATTGTCCCTGAATTCATAATCCATAAGTGCTGTGAAAGATAACAAAGGATTATAGTTGCTTAAGTCACTAAGTTATGAGGTGATGTGTGAGACACCATTAGATAACTAACATAAATTCTTACTCTCTGATGTTATTTACATAAAATTTTAAAACATGCCAAATGAAATTCTAGGGTTTAGGGTTCCATACTTTTGTGGTAAAAGTACAAATTTTTAAATAGCCAGAAAACACATTTTTATATAAAAAATAAACTAGTGGTTTTCTTTGCAAGCAGGGAGTATCTTGCCTTTCCAAACATTGTTGCCTGTTACTGCACATTACAATAAACATTTAAATTAAAATAAAAGGTAAATTGCAATACAAGTTAATACATTTTATGTTTGATGTATTTTGAGACTGAGAGACATTTTGCTGGAGGAGAAAGGACCATAGAATCATGAAAGATTAATAAGAGTTAAACAGGGAAAAAAATAAAATGAGTTTAATTAAGAAAAGAGTGGAGGGAAGTTTCCAGCAGATGAAGCAATAAGTTTAAATTCACAGAGCCAAAAGTGTTTGTGCCTTCTTCCACCATCACTCATGAGTTATTGAAAGACTTTAGACAGACAGGGTAAAATCAGACTATGCTTCAGCAAGGAAAAAATCTGCTGATGGAGTAGAGAGTGGGTTGGGAGATGTCAGTGGAACAGAAAGATCAGTGGAGAGATTTTTGGAGTCTCCTATGGAGAAATCATGAATTAAGAATCTGGCAGTAGTCATGGAAAGTCTTCCCCATAGGAGTTAAGGGCAACTCTATCCTTCTGGTTTCTGAAACCAAACCCTTGAGTATTGTTGGCCGTTCTTCCCTTTTTTCACACCTCACATCCAATTCTTGGGCCAATTTTGTCAGCTTCCCTTTCAAAATATATCCTAAATCAGAATACTTCTCACCAGCTCCCCTACCGCTGTTCTCATCCAAGTCACCATTATTCTGGTTCGGATTATTGCAATAATCTCATAACTGGTGTTTCTGCTTGCATCCCTGCCCTTCTCCGGGCTGCCCAGAACCAGTCTGTTAAAATATCAGAGTATGTCAGTCCTCTGCCCCAAACCATCCAATGGCTTGCAGTCTTGCTCAAGGTGAACGTCAGAGCCTTCTCAGTGGCCCTAAACATCATGGCCCCCACAAACTATTTGACACTCACCCTAGTTCACCTCAGGATAGCCACACTGAATGTTTGCTCTTTCTCGAATACTTCAGACAACACCCCTGCCTCAGGGACTTTATAATCTCTGTACCCATACTCCAGTGCTCACCAAATATCTGTCAGTCTCACTCACTTGCCACTTTCAGATCTTTCCTCAAGAATAACTTTCTCAGAAAAGGGTTTCCTGAGCACCTTATATAAAATTACAGATGTTCCAATTTCCTGTATCTCCTCTCTTTATTCCATTGTTGCCTTTAGATATTATCTCATATATTTTACTTAATTATATTGTTTATAATCTGTTACTCCATCTCCATCCATGGAGCTGGGAATTTGTATACAATGCATGTAGTATAAGGTGAGGCACATGTAGGTATTTAATTAGTATTTGTCAAATGAATGAATGGATTAAGAAGGTACATTTTATTGTACTTGGCATCAAGACAGATGCAGACAGGGGATAAGTCAAGGATAGCTTCCAAGTTTTGTCTTTATTAGAACTATCTAGGTCCTCTCTCCCACCACATACAAACTACTTTTAGTCACACGTCCTGAAACGTTCATGTCAATTAATTGAGAAACAAATGCCTTAGGAAATCTTCACACAAATTTAAGCTCTAAAGTTTAATAAAGTATTAAGTAGTCTGTAATAGTCACACCTTCCTCCAATATACTAACCTTTAATAACTATATAACGATAGATAGATAAAAAGAAAGAGTTTAGAATTGAAATGTCTGAGATCCTTATTCAATTTCTGCTACAATTAAGGAAACTTGCCTAAACTCCCTCTGAAGGTTTCCGTATCTACTATAAAAGCAAACAAAAACAATTAAATATATCTACTCTATCTAACTTGCATGTTATATTGCAAAGAAGAAAAAGAGCATTGTATAATATACCCATTAAAACCTAGAAGTGTGATGTATGTATGTGTTCTTTCCACAATAACTTTTAAAAATATTTTGCTTCCTGGAAGTCTAATACACTGATGTTTTACCCCAGACACAGAATTATAAATGAAGAATTCCAGGAAGTTGTTATAACACAAAGTTTCTCAAAACTAAATTCTCCACCATAATAGTCAAAGGCAATCTCAAAAGATTTCTCCTCATCACTGTAAAATCATTTCTTAACTTTCTACATTGATTATTATTGGAAGTAAAATGCTTTGCTTGTGTTAGCCCATTATATATTCTTTAAAATCTCTGTAACTGTTAAGAATCCATTGTTCCTTTATGTATTTGTAAAACTAAGAAATCTGAAAGAAAACAGAGTGTCTACACAGCCTGATCCCACAGTCACTGAAAAGATCAGCAAGATATCAATAGGACAGAGTTGTCTGGAAAAGTCTCATCACAAATCTGGAGCCAGGAATTTGGGGTTAAATTGTTGGGCTCCCAACAGAAGAGACTCTCTCGCAAGAACAAAGTGCAACCGCTCCCATGGTGAGAATGAATACCCAGAGCACACCAAACCCAGCCTTCAAACATGCTGTATTGCCTCCAGCGATCAAAGGGCATTCATTCCCCCATGTATTTTTACTTTGTAACATGCATTTCCGTATAGTTAATACATTGTGGAATAAGTTCCTGGTTTGTTATGAAGATCTGATAGCTTCACCAAATTCCATAATTTAAAATTTATTTATTTACTTACTTACTTACTTATGTATGTATATATGTATGTATGTATGTTTGTATGTATGTATTTATAGAGGGAGAGTGCACAAGCAAGGGAGAGGGGCAGGGGGAGAGAGGAGAGAGAGACAGAGAGAGACAGAGAGAGAGAGAGAGAGAATCTTAAGCAGTCTCTCTGCTCAGCATGGAGCCAAAGATGGCCCTGGGTCCCATGACCGTGAGATCATGACCTGAGCTGAAATCAAGAGCTGGTCACTCAACAGACTGAGCCACCCAGGTGCTCCTAAGGGTTTTTATAAAAGTCATAACTGAAGGTGTTTTAGGAAGTTTGATGCCAGTACAAAAATCCAACATGTCCTGGGGCGCCTGGGTGGCTTAGTCAGTTAAGCGTCCGACTTTCGCTTAGGTCATGATCTCACGGTTTGTGGTTCGAGCCCCGCGTCGGGCTCTGTGCTGACTGCCAGCTCAGAGCCTGGAGCCTGTTTCAGTCTGTGACTGCCTCTCTCTCTGACCCTCCCCTGCTCACGTTGTCTCTCTCTCTCTCCTAGAAATAAATAAAACATTTAAAAAAAAAGAATCCAACATGTCCTGGTTTCATTTTACCCATACTATTATCAATGTATTTTTTACTTATTCTACAAAATATTAAAGTTCATAAGCTTTTGAACTGAGTTTAAATGAGTCAGCTAAGCATATTGCTTAAAATTAAAAATAAAGCAAATATAGCCAGGCAAAGCAGAACTCTAAAAACAAAAGCAAATGAGATAACTTAAAAGCTATGAGATGACATGCAGAATCTTCAGAATGCTTTTTGAAAATCTCCTAATATTCACCTTAGCGATTAGATCTGAGGGCATTCTCACTGAAATGCACATGTACTCCTCTTTTGGTCTAGTCAAAGACATCTAAAGATGTCCAGAGTTTGCATATTTACATAATTTCTCTCATCTTTAAAAATTAAAATCATTTTAGCAGTGCTTATCTAAGTGTTATATTGTTAATGCAGACAGATGCCTAGAGCCATCATGAATTGCTAGTTAGAACCACTTTGTCAAATGATTTGGTAATTTGTTTTAAATCTGGATACTTACAGGGGTGCCTGGGTGCCACAGTTGGTTAAGCATGTGACTTCAGCTAAGGGCATGATTTAACAGTTTGTGGGTGCAAGCCCCGCATTGGGCTCTGTGCTGATGGCTCAGAGCCTGGAGCCTGCTTCAGATTCTGTGTCTCTCTCTCTCTCTCTCTGTCCCTCCTCTGTTTGCACTCTGTTTCTCTCTCTCTCAAAAAATTAATAAACATTAACAAAAATGTAAAAAAATAATAAAGCTGGACACTTACATTTCACATGATGCAGAAATTCTACTTCTAGATGTTTACATGAAAGGTATGAAAATGTTTCCACACAAGACTTGCGTAAAACTGTTTATAAAATTTTTCTAATTACCTCCAATTTAAAAAAATGACCACACATGAAAAGGCGAATAAAAAGATCAACTGAAGTATTTTCCTATAATAAAACACTTCTTAACAATAAACAAGGACAATGTAGTGATACACAAACAACATGGATGAATCTTAAAGACGTATGTTGAACGGAAGAGTTACACATGAAGAACAAATCAAATGATTCCATATATCTGAAGTAGAACAGAAAAATTATTCTGTTTTGATAGAAATAAAAAACGTGGGGGCCAATTGTGGGTGGTGGTTGACTGGAAGAAGGTATGAGAAAACATTATGAGATGATGGAAATTTCTATAACTTAATAGAGATAGTGTTTACAGGGTGTGCATATACTTATCCAAATACCTGAATCACATACTTAAGATACGTACATTTCAGTATCTGTCCATTCTATTTCAATGAAAAAGAAAATTGCCAGGTGACACCTAGGAAGAAGTGCACTTTCCCATGCGCTTATCAAAGATAGTTGAAATCAAAATTCTTAAAATGTACATTATGATGTGTCCTAGAAAGTCATTGTAGATGCATGAAATTTTAAAAAGCTATACTTATTTAACTTAAACATCATTTATATATTAGTGAAAGTTGGAACAAATTTAAATAAACCCTTCCTCATATATTAAAATATTAAGCAACCCTTAAAAATCTTTATTCCAGAGTGTTTAACAATGTGTTATATCAACATATTAATATGCTTTAATATCACACATTAATAATATACATTAATATTATACATTAATAAAATGGCATATTATTATTGGTAACACATATTGTATACATATTAGACTATTAAATAAAAAAGGAGCATGAGCTTCATAGTGCCATGTGGACAAATGTGGAAGAGCCAGATATATGGGTGTTTAAATTAACTAATATGTGTGTACACAGGGTTACAAGCCCACATCAATGAAAACTGAGCCTATATAGAATCAACCAGAATCTATTGTTTTAACATTTTATTTTTCAGTATCATTGTACTTATTTTTCACTGTGTTTTATTTTGCTAATGTGCTGACTGCATTGTGCAGTGTTTGGCAGAATATACACTCAAAGTTTGTTTATTGCACAAAGGATCCTCAAAAAATATGGCACTTCTCAAACAGCGATAGTTCTCTGTGCTTAGGCTTTGCATTGGGCCTTGGCTTGCCTTTTGCTTGTAATATAACTGAAAAGATCCTTTGGTAACATACTTTCTTTTCACGGGCAGTGAAGAGAGAGAACAAAATCTAATTCTGAAATGAATGTCTTCTCCTTCAGACTTTTCTTCCCAGTCCTACTGGTTGAGCTATTCAAAGGCAGGACCATCCCCTGTACTGTTGAGATTTTTCAGTGGAAAACTATATCTCTAATGCCTTAAAACTGGGTCCTTGCTCTAGTTTTTGGAAAATGTTTTTTCCTATGATTGGCTTAGAAAATTAGAGCACGTGTTTGCAACTGGGGTGGAAATCAGACACATTAATCCTGGATGTGAGCAGATTAGAATCCCACCTTTGTTCCTGTTACCTGTGAAACCTTGGCAAATTACTTCAACCTCTTGGTAAACTGGTGATAACGATAGCACCTCATAGAAGTTACGAGGATTAACTACATTTAAAGTGCACAGAACTGATCTGGCATATATAAGAGCTCCATAACACAGCTATTACATTTATGTTATTACCATGAGATCTATAGGGCTGTGTGAAGAAGGAGTAGGTCCTTAACAAAATTCTACTTCTGATATGTAGAATTATATGCTGGACAGTTCACCAGCAATAGTTACTACAGATAATTACCTCCTAAAATAAACTATTGAAAACTAAGAGATTGATTTATAATTTTAAAAGATGGCCAAGATGGTCACTGAATATGTAATTTATAGAATTATTTTGATGAAATCAACAAATGAATCCTTGGTTACTCATTCAACTGTTTGGTCAAAATGGTGCTCATATGTCTCTCTGTATTGTTCTACATAATTGGGCAAGATGGGAATGAGCAATTTTAAGGGTGAGTCATATAAAAAAAATAAAATAAATTCCTACCATCCATCTGGATTCTTCAGTTGATCATTTTAGAGAACTAAATACAAAGTCATTGGAAAAAAGAAAGAAAATAGGCCTTTCAATATATATGACTGACTTAGCCAGGGAGAGTTACAGGTTAAAATCAGTTACTCAAAAGAAATAAATTTAGTAATTAAAAGTGAGTAAAAAACTACAAGTTACAGATATGAATAACTTCTCAATCATTTATTTTGCACTGCTAAATTATATTTACATGTGTAAAGTTTTATTAGTTAGAAAAAATAAGTTTTCATCAACAGATAATGGGACTGCCTTGTGGGTTTAAACTAATCTTAATCTCGGGGCAGTAGGTACATGGACAGTGAAGTGAATACTAGCTAACAATATCTCCCATAATGTACTTCTAAGCATGTAAATAAATTAAAGCTTAACCTCAGATATAATACAGAAAAGAACACAAATCTTTATATAAAATAAAAGCATTTAATGTTCAGTTATTACTAACATATAGCATACTGCTTTATATACTCTTCCATAAGGGTAATTACGTAATTTTTCAATATACTTCCTCATTGAAATGATCTCTTTTTGCATGTGTGTGCATGCACTGGCTCATGTAGACTCTTAGCATAAAATAATTTAGATAATATCTAAAACGGTTCTATAGAATCATGTCATTTAATATTGAGCTTAGCAGTTGTGTTACCTTGTTTGGATAGATTACATTTTATTCAGTGCCCAAAGATAGATTGCCTGGGTAAATGTCTAAATTACAGCCAATAGTCATTTTAGGAGGTACTTTGTGCTTAAGAGAAGTAAAATTCGCAAATTTTTTAACAGACCAATGAATGTGTACTATTGATCTCCCAAAATAATAACTTCAAAGTGTTTTAGCTGAATCTTAATTTATTTTAGAAATGATTTTTAGATTCAATAAACACTTCTTACTTAGTGTACCTTTTAAAAATATTGTTCATTTGAATAGTTTTCTTGTCTAGAATGAGGTCAAATGAAATACTTGCACATAGGAATGGATGATGTGGTATCTGCCTTTCATTTATTTTAAAAATGTGAATGAACCAACTTACTGTAGCAGCCACTGAAATTACAAATATCAGAAAAGTCCAGTCCCTTAAATAACTTGGAGTTCGATGCTGAGAATTGTTAAGATTGTCCAACAAAATATCTTAATAAACTTTACATAGGGAAGGCTTTCTTTTTCCTTTACTGGGTGATGGGAAGAGGAATAATCGATTGTGGGTGGGACCAACTCAATTTTTTAAATGTTTTAAAATAATATGGGGGTTGTCTGGGTGGCTCAATTGGTCAAGAGTACGACTTCAGCTCAGGTAATGATCTCTCGGTTTGTGAATTTGACCCCTGGCTCTGTGCTGACAGCTCAGCTCGCGCTCTCTCTCTCTCTCTCCTCTCTCTCTCCCTCTCTCCCCCAAGAATAAACATTTTAAAATTTAAAAAATAATAATATAGGAATTTAGAGCTTAGAAAAATGTCTTTCGTGAAACTGATCAGGTAAACTGTTATTTCAAATGGATTGAAAACTATAATTATTTAATTAAATGAGGCCATTCTCTCTTCCACATTTCTCAGACATTGCTAACCTTCTCAAGTATATAAACCAAGGGCCACAGACATTGTTTCATAGGGCAGTTTTTGTCTGACATAAATTATCTATCATTCTGTGGATTGGAAAGAACATAATTATTTGTTAATGATATACCTTAAATCTCATTAGATAGAGAGGATTTTTATTTTGGTCAAGAATTATACTTTATTCTTTATAGGCTTGGAACTCAACAACTAGCCAGAGTGGAGACAGATCCATCTTGGTGGCTGTGTCAAACCCCCGTCTCTACTGCAATTGCTAACCCCATAAATCTGGATCTCTTTCTTCACTCCATTAGCTACTCCAGATGCTCCCATTCAGTCCATCATCATCTGTAGCAAACTCCCACGTGTTTTCTTTATCTCAAAACCTTCCAAACCTCTTCATTCCCACTATCATTGCCATAGTGCTAGAAATTCATCATTCTCCTTCTAGATTTCTGGTGAGGCTCTTTATGTTTACTGTCCCAGTGTTGTTCCTGTCCAGTTCATTATATACCATATTGTTAATTGAGGCATTTCTAGAAATAAAGCTCATGGTGCTTAACCTCCTTTTATTGTTTTTAGATAATGTTCATGTTCCCCAACGTTGTCTTCATGATGCTTCATAATCGTGGTTCTTATTCACTGCTCTTATGAATCTTTGGCAGATCAAAGCTTTTACCCTGGTTCATCTAACTGTGACTCTTGAGTCCCTCAAGATAGCCTCTGTATATGTGTGCTCCCCGAGTCTAAAATATTTTTTTGAGAGAGAGAGCACATAAGCGGGGGTGGGGGTGGGGGGACAGAGAGAGAAGGAGAGAGAGAATCGCAAGTAGGCTCCACACTCAACATGGAGCCTAACACAAGGGTCGATCTCAGGACTGTTAGACCATGACCCGAGCCAATATCAAGACCCAGATGCTCGACCAACTGAGCCACGCAGTTGCCCATAATTTTTTATATAAAAATTATTCATACTGGTAGGAAATTTAGGAGAACATAGTTACAGATAAGTATGTACCCTATAGCATAGATGAAAAAAAAACCAATCAATAAAACTAGCATTTTGCAATGTGAGATATTTCATCTATGATTGAAGTTCTCGTTTATTCCCCTCTCTAATCCGCTCTCTTTATCTTTCTGTCACTATACTGAAGCTGCTATCATTTTTTTCCAGCTACATTTTTACTAGATACTTATGCATTCACATAAGACTGTAAGCATATAAATTTCTAGTTATAAAATGAGCAGGTCCAAATATCTACTGTATAATATGATTATAGTTAGTAATACTTCATAAGATTACTAAGAGATGCCCAGAAATTAATCTTAAATAATTTCCCTGCAAAAAAATGATTTTATGACATGATGAGTGTGTTATCTAACATGGTGATAATCATTTTGCAATAGACAAGCATATCAAATCAGCATTTTGTACACCTTAAACTTACAAATGCCATAGTCAATTATGTGCCAGTAAAGCTAAGGAAAAAAATACTAGGCAAGTATATTCTAGAAGGATAGAGCCCCCTTTTGTCTTGTTCAATGTCACATCCCAATCCACAAAATGGAGCAACCCATGAAACACATAAACATATATGTCGTATATGTTTTTACATAATATATGTAAATATATGTTTACCTCTTTAACATACCTAAAACTGAATTTTAAAAGTACGCAAATCATAGATCTACAGTTCAATGGATTATTACTGAGTGATCATGCCTGACCCATCACAGTATAAGCCAAGATATCAAGCAACACCAGCAATGAAGAAGCACCTTTCTTGTCTCTCACTTAAATACCAGGACCGTACTGATTTCTAAAGCCATAGATTAGTTTAGTCTGGTTTTGAACTTAATATAAATCAAGTCACACAAGTTTTATTCTTATGCACTGCATTTCTTCCTCACAATATTCTATTTGTCACATCCATCTATATTGTTGCATGTAACGGCCACTCATTCATTTCATCACCATGATATTCCATTGCATGAACATACACTTGCTTTAACTCTTATTTTTACATGTTTACTTATTTATTTTTAGGGAGGAGGGGCAGAGAGAGAGGGAGAGAGAGAAGCCCAAACAGGCTCCATGCCATCAGAACAGAGCCAGATTCAGGGCTCGATCTCACAAACTTGTAAGATCATGACCTGAGCTGAACTCAAGAGTCGGATGCTTAATCAAATGAGCCACCCAGGTGCCCCTCAACTGTTCTAAACTTGTTTGCATGGGCATTGTTTTCATTCCTTGATAAAAGTAATCAGTGATGCTATGCTCATCCATGATACGTGGTGAGTATGTGTATGGCTATCTATTGGGTAATCACCTATCAATGGGAATGTTGGGCTATAAGGTTTGGATACATTCAACTCTAAGAGGTAATGAATGTCAGCTTTCACATGTGACTTTACCAAAATATATTCTCATGAGTTGTGTTTATGAGAGTTCCTACAACCCCGTTTTTGCTGACACTTGATATTCACATTCTTTTCACTTTCATCATTCTGATAAATGAGTAATGTTCTTTGTTATGAAAAGATTTTATTTTACTTTTCCCTGATGAGCACCTTTTTATGTATTTATAGCTTATTTGAATATTCTCTTTTGCCAAACATGTATTAATGTTTTGTCTAATTCTCTGTTGAGTAATATTTTTCTAATTGACTTGGATTTTTTTATACATTTCAAACATGACCCTTTTGTTGGTAATATGTATTCAAAATATTTTCTCCTTACTTCTACACTTTACTGTTGTATTTTAATAAACAAAGAATTTAAATTTGAAAAGATTCATTATGCTATTATTTTCCTTTTGTTTAGTGTAACTCATGTCATGTTTAATTTTTATTTTTTAATGTTTTATTTATTTATGAGAGAGATAGAATGTGAGCAGGGGAAGGTCAGAGAGAGCGGGAGATACAGAATCTGAAACAGGCTCCATGCTCTGAGCTGGCTGTCAGCACAGAGCCCAATGAGGGGCTACAACCTTACAAACCGTGAGATCATGACCTGAGCCGAAGTCCTATGCTTAACCGACTGAGCCACCCAGGCGCCCTTGTGTCCTGTTTAAAAACTATATCCCGGATTTAACTTTTTCCATTTCAAGGTTATAGTCATGAATATTATTTTATAGAAATGTAAATTTTTACTTGGACATTCAGATCTATAATGCAGCTAGGATTGACTTTAATGTGAGGCTATAATACATAGAAGTCAAAGTTCATTTTTATCCATATAGCTATCCAACTGGCACAGAATCATTTATTTAAAGAGTTATCTGGGGCACCTGAGTGGCTCAGTTGGTTGGGCATCCTACTTTGACTCAGGTCATGATCTCACGATTTGTGGGTTTGAGCCCCACACAGGGCTCTGTGCTGACAGCTCAGAGCCTGGAGCCTGCTGCGGATTCTGTGTCTCCCTCTCTATCTGACCCTCCTCTGCTCATTCTCTGTCACTCTCTGTCTCTCAAAATAAATAAACATTAAAAAATAAAAAATAAAAAAAAGAATTATCTATTGAGGGGCACCTGAGTGGCTCAGTTGGTTGAGTGTCCGCCTTCAGCTCAGGTCATGATCTCACAGTTCATAGGTTCAAGCCCCACATCGGGCCCTCTGCTCTCAGCACAGAGCCCAGTTCATATCCTCTCTGCCCCTCCCCAGCCCATGTTTTCTCTCTCTCTCAACAATAAATAAACGTTAAAAAAAAGAATTATCTTTTGAGGTATCATCACTTAAATAAATAATGTATGTAAAATGCTCATGGACTATAAAGATATCAAAGCTTTCCAATGCATTTTATTGATCAGAACAATCTGTAGAGTACTTGAACAGGTTGTTTTGTGGAAATTAGCAATCTGAACTTAAAATCTGTATGAAAATGTGAAGAGCCAAAATAGCCTAGACAATCTTTAAAAAAAGAGTGAATTTAGAAATTTTAAAACACCACGTAGAAAGACCAAATAGAAAGATTTATAGTAATCAAGGCAGGCTGGTATTGGTAAAATGACAAATAGTCCATTAGGACCAAATAGATAATATTAAAAAAGAAAAAGAAAAAACCCACACATATGTGATTTTTCAATCTATGACAACTCAATGCAATGGAAAAACTTCCGTATTTTTTTTTTACTACTTACTCAAAATCAACTCCAGAGGAATTGTAGATCTGAGTGCAAAAGGTTAAAACAATAAATCTTTCAGAAGAAAACAGGGTTGTTTTCTTAAATAATCTTAAAGATTTCTTAAATCGAAGTAAAGAAAAATGCTAGCCATAAATGAATGGACCACATTATGAAAGAGAAGAAGTAGGCTTTCGGGTGGAAAGAAACATTAACAAAACATGCATTCGAGAAAAACAAATCATAGCTGTAAAATCAATCCCTACACACAATAGGATAAGCACCACTGAGTCAGTAGAAAACAGCAAAATATTTCAACGGGTGCTTCAGCAAAACAACTTGGAGGGCCAGCTCACATATGAAAACTTGCTTTATTTTAATAGTGAGCAGGATACTGGAAATCAAAGCTATGACATGATGGATACACTGGGCCTCTATTCAAATGGTTAAAATTAAAATGCCCTCAAAATACATCCTGGTAAGCTGTGGAGCAGTTGTAATTCTTGTCCATGGCTGATGAGAATGTAAATGTGTCCAATCATTTTGGAAAACAATTCATGGGTATCTACTAAAGTCAAACACACCAACTCAATGACCCTAAGGCATGTGCCCAGTGGAAATAAGTAGATATATTCATCAAGTGACATGTATGTTAGAAAATTCACAGAAGTCCCAAACTGGAGATAAAGCCAACCACCATCTACAGGGAAAAAAAATGATTAAAAGGAATATGCTCATCTGATTATATAATATACAGTAATAGAAATGAACAAACTACAATTAGTCATAAAACATACATAATCTCACAAATGTAGTGTTGAGCCAATGATGCTAAACACACCCAAATATGTATTGCATGGCTGCACTTATATCAAGTTCAACATTAGGAAAATCTAACCTATGCTGTTAGAAGATATTACATTGGTTACCTTCGGGGTTGCTGGTGCAGGGCACAGGGTTCCAGAACAGTCTGTGGAGTAATAGTAACATTTTGTGATTTTCATAGTGCTGGTTACAAAGGTGTTCACTCTATATAATTCACAAACATTTTACAGTTTATTCACAATTTACTATTACAAATGGGTACAACCTATTTTGATTTTTATGTTGGCTTCCTTGGTGTTCATGCGACTATCAGCATAAAACTCTTGCAAAGTCAGCTGTCGCCATTTTGGTTCGGACCATCTGGTTTGAGGACTCGAGAGCACGAGGCCAGGTACCACTATCCAGAGCCTCGGGTCCCTGCTGCTTCAGTCAGGCTCCATTCACAAAGAACAATCTAGACTCCTACATGTTCCTGCTTGACGTTCGACATGACTCTCATCTCAATCACAAGCTCACACTTTACTAAACCCCTACATTCCGAAACTTACACAACAGGCCTTGAGATAATTTGACAACAGATCCCTTGTGTGTGTGAGTGTGTGTGAGTGTGTGTGAGTGTGTGTGTATGTGTGTGTTTTGTTTTCCTTTGGGTATCTAGCCAATGATTTGTGAACGGGAGCATCTTCACATATGACAGCCACAACAATACCCTCACCTAACGTATTCTAAATGCTAATTTCTGCAGGGAATATTACGAAGGCATTGATCACACTGAACAGCCTCATTTTTATTTTACAGAAGCATAATGTGTCTCCTTTAAGAAGAGCTCTATATTAAGGACAGTGGAGGCAGCACTCTCTAGCAGATAGGCTTTGACCCTGCAGCACTTACGAGCATGCAACTGGCCTCATCCCGCTGTGAACACATTCAGAGCAGCCTCATGAAAGTCCTGGGACTGCTGGGCTGCTCACTAGCAATGAGCCCCTGTCCTTATAAAGCACCCTGTTTTCTATTATCTTTTTATAGCACGAGCTCTGTTGCCATGAACGCTCATGGCCAGGAAGGGATTGATTAAGCAGACAGCCATAAACATAAATAGCACCTAGTTAAGTGGACACATCATACACGCGAAATAACTACCTTGTATATCATATAGCAGGGACATTTCAATTACATACAAATACAACCCTGGCCACTCTGCCTGAACAATGGGAATTAACTAGAAAACCCGTTTTAAAGCTGTAAGACAGTAAGTACATATGTTAGGATGCTTAGAACAAGATGTCTTAATTTTAAAACACACTCCATCACACGCTGCAACCCTGGAGAATAGTTACAGTCTCAAATACTTTAGGATACCTTCCCCAGAGAGACGACAGAAAAAAGGATGTTTTGTAAATTTAGTCGGATTAAATATAAGTCTGGAAATGGAAAGATCATAGAGCTGGAAGTCAAGAGACAATGATTCCTAGGTGTTCTATTGATTACCCCTGGGTGATTTGGAGCAAGTCACTTATATGGAAAATGGAGGTAATAGTTGCTTTAAGTCATTATTTTGCAACCTTTGGCAGCACATAAAATAATATATGTAGAAGCCTCTTATATATTGTAAAAAGTTACAAAAAGGTTAGGTTTAACATATGACTATAACTAAGATGATCCCTTTTGAATAATCTATATTAATATTCTGTGACCATTTATACAGTTAATAGATAAGACTAAACATTTCAACATGTCCAGTTTCAGAAGGTAAAAAATATCACTTCTTCATATATGAAATACACTTCCTAATTTTAAATAAAGCTTCCTTGTAGCTTTCATCTACAAAATCCTCATATCTTGCTTGCATCATGTGCATATATTCTTGTTTGTATAATGCCTATATTTCAGGGCCAAGACTATAATCTCTTATTTTCACTAATTTTCCTTAAAAAGATTCTCTTTAAAAATCTGAACTGTTAAATGTTGTCTTTTTGTCTCAGCATAATACTTAACCCTCTTGATTTATAACCTACAAACAAATCTAAACATACATGTTTCTTTTTATGACCCTGCCTATATTTACCAAGATTTCCAGAATGTCCTAGATAGCTTTGGCGTTTTTGTAATAAGCTTCTATGAGAGGAATCATCATAAATGTCTTTCTCTCTCTTTCCTCTGTCTCACACACACACACACACACACACACACACACGCAGAGCAGTGAATGTGATCCTGTTCTCTTTCCAAAACACACGGTAGCAATGCTCTGTCTCTTAAGCTTGTTGTACACAAAGGACAACCCAGAAAATGTAATTTAATTTTTAAATTAAACCTTCATTTCTATTTAATTGTACATTACACCTTCCTTGGCGCTGAAACAAAATGAAAACGAAGCAATTTCAAACGTGCTTAAAGGTCTTGCAGGGCTCCAAAGTAGAACTCGTTTCCATAGCAACTGGCATACCACCCTCTATTTATTCCAAATACATGACAAATCAAAAGTGCAGCTGTAATATCGGTGGTTTCTATTTCTCCTAGCACAATACAAGGCTACAAATACCCCTACCAGCATGCTTGCCGTTCGCAATAACCTAATAAGTGAAAAAAGCATACTTTCAAAACGTGGTCTGTGGTTGCAGTTTTCTGCAGTGTGACGACTGTCACAGTAACCTTGACTTCTATTCTGTGAAATGCCCTTGGGTGTGGAAGCAAAACGGAAGGCATTATTTCCATGAGGTTAGATATTTTACACAGCAAATGAGATTTGTTTGTCTTAACCTACGAAGCAAATCAAATTCCAAATTACATCATCTAATAGTTCCTGCTGCGAGATACCGTCAAGAGGATTATTGATTTGGAAACCCAACATCTGCAAAACGCTAACCTGATCTATTAGGCTAAACAAAGGGTTTAAGGCTCAGCTGGTGCCTTTTTGCTGCCTACATCATGCTCTTGGTTAAATGAGCTCCAGCCCAGGAGACAGGCAAAGGGGCTGGTGAGAGGCCATCAAGTTAGTTAGCGACCATATGGGAGAGCATCATCTTGCTTAGTGCAAAACTTGCACTCCCTTTACTCATTCACATCCAGTCCTTCTGGGTTATGTTTAAGTGCACATGCGTGCGTGCGTGTGTGTACACACACACTCACACACACACACACCCCTCCCCGATGAACACCAGAAGCATGGTGCTTGAGAAAAAAAAAATGTCTGTACCTTTCACATTTCAACTTCTTTGTAAGTCTCTTTATGAAATGTAAATATTCTGGAAAATTAAATATATTTTCAAATAGAGATAGAAAAATACCTTAGATCAATGTCTTTTAAAAGCTGAATATAATCTTACACCAATTTCTTTTAAAGGCTGACAATGTAAGTCAGAAATAGTGGTATTTTTATTCATCATTTCATTTATGCATATGCTTAAAAGATCTAGGTATCAGTCATCAGCGTAACTTTGAAGAGATTTTTTTTTTGTGATCAGTCATCAACAAAGATATTTTTGTTTGCCAACGGGACAGCTAAAATTACAAATTCAAACACACACATATGCCTATGCACCGCCACCCCCTCCCCCCACCCGTTTTGATGCGGATCTTAGCCTCTGTAAGAAAGATGAGGGGCCTCCTGGAATACTAGACACCACGGTCTGTTGTCACCTTCTGCCTGCTTGTGCTCTGTGAAAATACGTCTCCTGCTTGTGTCAGCGCGAAGGCATTATGATCATGTCACCCATTGTTTGCCTCAAGACGTCTTTACGCATAGGAAAGAGTCATGAATGGAGCTTTTTCACAATGAGCTGTTAATCTCTTTATGATGTTCAAGGCCACTATTCTTTGACACCTCTACATATTTTTGTCACGGTAATAAATGCAGAGGGTCGGGGGCAAACATAGGCCATTTTAAGATTCTTAGAGTCCTGAATATGCCAAAATATATGAATTCCTTAATAAACAGAACACAACTTTTCTTCTTAAAAAAGGATATACTTTGGGGCGCCTGGGTGGCTTAGTCGGTTAAGCGTCCGACTTTCGCTTGGGTCATGATCTCGCGGTTCGTGGGTTCGAGCCCCGCGTCGGGCTCTGTGCTGACTGCCAGCTCAGAGCCTGGAGCCTGTTTCAGTCTGTGACTCCCTCTCTCTCTGACCCTCCCCTGCTCACGCTGTCTCTCTCTCTCTCCTAGAAATAAATAAAACGTTAAAAAAAAATTTAAAAAAAAAAAAAAAAAAGGATATACTTCACGGAAGCCCGCAGCAGATCTATTTATACTCATACTTAGCAGGGTCTTAGGCAAAGACTTGGCAAAATATCAACTATATGCTGATCACTTTATTAAATATTGACGTATTGCTAAAAATCACATGTTAAGATTAATTCAAATAGCAACAGATAAATCAGGCTGCCATGTAATTAGCTAAAAATTACAAAAGAATCCAATACCGTGCATAGCAATTTTTTTAAATTAACCGCATACACTTAATAACACACTGTTCAACAATTTGAATATATCAAGTTTAATGAAGATATATCTAAAATTCTGGGCTGAAACATTTTACAAGAACAAAAGTAAAATTTACCTTTGAGCTGTCTATTGTTGAATGAATTAACGAAAACAAGATTAGAGAGAACATATTCAACTAACACAATAAAAGAGAATTTTCACAGATAAATGTAGCAAATTTTTTGTGTAAAGGATTGACGCTAAGCAGGGCTTCAGTCTAAAGCTGAGGCTTTTGAGTCAGAAAAGCCTTTGGTTTTGATTTTTGTTCAGCACTAAGAGGCTTGATTTGCCTGAACAATTATTTAACTTGTCATTGTTAGCCCCCTCCTCTGTGACTGTGGGCTAAGCAAGATCTGTCTTGCAGTGTTACTGTGAGATGTTAAGTGAAGAAATGTAGGTAAAGCATCTCAGCCGTGCCTAACACACAGTAGGACATTGATTAAGTTCTAAGCCCATGACCCAGCTTCTTCTAATGCAAGACTTAGCCTGGGGAAAATTGGAAAGCTACGGAAATCAATTCTTCCTAATTATCCACCAGCTCCCTTCCCCATGAACTGTCCTATTTCTTCCATTCTATCTCATCTGCAATGGCAGTTCTCTCTGTCTCCTCAGCAAACTTAGGCTTTTCAGAGTATGGAGGAAGTAGAGAGATATTATTGTTTCTAATAACAAATTTCTGACATTTAAGTTTTGAAAATATTCATGCAGTGCTCATGTGTCAAGTGAAGTGGTAACGTTCTCACTATACTCATTATTAAATTAATTTTTATTTTTATCATCACTATGGAGGTACATAGTTTTAAAAAGCAAATAAATGAGGGGCGCCTGGGTTACTCAGTTGGTTAAGCATCCAACTCTTGATTTGAACTCAGGTCATGATCTCAGTTTGTGGCTTTGAGGCCCACATTAGGCTCTGTGCTGACATCATGGAGGCTGCTTGGGATTCCCTCTCTCTCTCTCTCGCCATCGCTCTGTCTCCCACTTGTTTGTGTGCGTGCCTTGTGCTCTCTCTCTTTCTCAAAATAAACTTAAAATCAAATAAATGAAGGAGGGTAGAACAAAAATAGCACACTTTACCATTCATCTTCCTGTTTACTCACGACAGGCAATGATTTTCAGCTCTTGACTCCATCTAGTTAATGTCCTATTCTTCACTAAGATACAAATACTGCTAGTTTTTCTTAAGTTTTGGACAATAACCTACTGATTCCCTACTATGGGATGTAAAGATTCAGATATCTTTTCCCTGCCCCAACTATATATACACATACACATCTGCTCAGTACAACTTTCAAATAGTTTTACTGTAATTTTGATAAGTTTGTTATTTAGCATTTATTATTTCTTTCTTATATGGCTTTTCATTTTCACTGAGATTAATATTTGCATCCTTTTTTTTCTTTGCCTATTCACCGTATCAAACACACCAATTAGCTGACTTCTTTCTTGACAATACCTCTTCTGGATCCCCCTCTCTTGCATTCTAGTTTGAAGGTTTGAACCTACCACTGCTTAAACTAGATACACAGTTGTGGGAACACAGGAATCACCATCTAAAAATACCGTTATTTTTCTTGTGCTGGATTCTTTGTATTTTCCCTCTTGTGGTTATGTTACAGCATCCAGGGCTCCTTCCTGCTGGTAGACTCACTGTAGAGACTCCATAGTGATGTGACCGAGTAAGTGGCTGTGTTGGGGAAGCACTTAAGTCTAGGAGCTATGAGCAGACTCTAGAAGCATGGTAACCTCCAGTTTGTTAGAAAGTCTCCAATCACCAGGCAGTCAGAAGCCAAGACTCCAGGTCTTACCAGTACAAGTGAATGAATTCTGTCAATAATAGGCGTGAGCTTGGAAGCACTCTTCCTCAATCAAGCAGACAGATAGAAATGCAGCTCAACTAACCCCTTAATTGCAGTCATATTAGACCTTTAGCTGAAGACCCAACCATACGAATGAAGGATTCCCCTGACCCAGGACAAACACTGGCAAAGATTTAATATGCATATTTTAAACAACTAAGTTTATTATAATTTGTTAGCAGCATAGAAAATGGGCCTTGTTTTTCTTTTCCAGATTTCTTTTCTTATTTGCTCATTTTATTGTCTATACTCATTTTAAAAGTGTTTGAAACATTGCCCTATCCTCAGTTATCCCCTTATATTTAATTATCCCCTCCCCCCCACAAATGGCCCGGATTTTGCATGGCTCCGGCCTAGTTTTCTCACCAATTGGTATTTCACCGGGGCTGGGTCTATGGCTCCGTCCATGAAAAAACTGTTGGTTTTCTCAATCAGAATATATAACACTGGCTTCTTATCTCTATTTTAAGGTTAGTTGTAGTGATAACAAGATAAAGTATCAGTGCTGGATTAAAGTACCAAAGTCTTCTCAGTAGGATGCCAAGAAGTGAATGTTTTAGGGTATACCATGTCAAGTGTGCATTCTAATCAACACATCCTAAATATTAGCTAAATCTTTCAGCTTAAGAACTGCATTAGGCAGTATTTGATAGACTATGTCTCAGCAGCAAATTAATCCTAAAATGTACAAAAGTTTAACTCGCAAGCACATATTATCTGATGTACGTAAGATAATAACTATGGTTGATGGTTGATTGTGCTCTGTGTGATGATTCCTCGTCCAGGCTGCTTCCACTGAATTAGGTCACGGTCACCATTTTAACATGTGGTTTCCATGATCAACAGTCAAAGTGAAAATGGAGACTAGAAGAGGTGTGCGGAATCTTAATGGGCTTTCAACCAGAAATAGGACTCACATTTCATTGTCAGACTCAGCTATCTGGCTACAGTCTGATTACAAGGGAGGGTGGGACCTGAAAAGGAATGCATAAGTATTTATTGGGTGCTACTTTTCCTGGAAGTAAAAGCATTGTTTATCTCTAAAAACAACTGTCTCCTAAATAGAAGAGTATAGATCTTAAACATTTGATTTTAAACATTATAATTAAAGTAGTATTCATTTACGTTTTAAAAACCTGCCCGGTGGCATTTGAAATGACACAAATATCAGAGGAAGATACCTGTCAGCATATGTGACATTGAGCTGAGTTTGAGAAGTTTATCATTTTATGAGTGAGGCTAAACATGCACCCCAATGTTTGTAGCAGTGCTATCGACAATAGCCAAAGAATGGAAAGAGCCAAAATGTCCATCAACGGATAAATGGATAAAAAAGATGTGGTATATATATATACAACGGAGAATTACCTGGCAATCAAAAAGAATGAAATCATGCCAATTGCAACTACATGAAAGGGACGGGAGGGTATTATGTTAACCAAAATTAGTCAGTCAGAGTAAGACAAACATCATATGACTTCTCTCATATGAGGAATTTAAGATACAAAACAGATGAACATAAGGGAAGGGAAGCAAAAATAATATAAAAACCAGGACGAGGAAAAAACATAAAAGACTCTAAAACACAGAGAACAAACAGAGGGTTGCTGGAGGGGTCGTGGGAGAGGGGATGGGCTAAATGAGTGAGGGGCTTTAAGGAATCTACTCCTGAAATCATTGTTGCACTCTATGCTAACTAACGTGGATATAAATTAAACAATAAGTTTTTTTTAATGTTAAAAAAGTAGTGAGGCTAAGTTATCCCTTGAGTGAAGTCTGCATATCCTAGTAAGATGAAAGCAAGCTTCAGAAAGATGAAAATGATTACCACCCACCCCACCCCAGCAAATTAACTCTGGACTAGGAAAAGAAAGCAACATAATTAAAGGAATCCAGCAACAAAATATATAAAATTCACAATGCTTGGCATACAATTTAAAATTTCCAGGTACAGAAAATTATAACCCAGAATGTACCAAAAAACAAAACAAAACAGAAAAAAAAAAACAGAACTAGAAATAACAGAGATGTTGAATTAGAGAGGAAACTTCAGCTATTTTAAAACTTATAAATATGGTAAATAATGTAAAGAGAAGCGTGAATATGATAAGAAGAGAAATATATATGAATGGAAGGTCTAGATATGAAAAATAGTATATCCAAATAAAAAAGTATTCTGCAAGGGAATAAGAGAGATTAAACAAAGCAAAAAAAAAAAAAGGCAGCTATAAAATTGAAGAAATCGTCCAAAATAAAGGGTTAAAAAGAAAATTTGAAAAATGAAAATGAGTAAGACATAAGTGACATATGGGAAATAATAAGCAATATAACAGATGTGTAATTCAAATCCCAGAAGAAGAGAGACAGAGGAAAAATATGCATCCACACACGTGAGCGCGCGCACACACATGCACACACAAAAGTGGGATTGGGGAAGAAAAAATAATAACTGATTTTCTTAAGTTTTTATGCACCTTTGGGAACAATGGGCCTAAACAGCTCAAGAGACTCCAAGTTAGAGAAATGAACAGGAAATCCTACTAAGCCACATTGAAAGAACATTTCTTAAAATTATATGCAAAGAAAAAAAATCATAAAAGCAGTCAGAGGTGGAGGGACGATACTTTATAAATAGACGAACACAGATAAAAATGTTAGGTAACTTCCTGCCAAAATTATCCAGGCCATAAAGCAATTGACCAGCATCTTTAAAGTACTGAGAAAGATATATACGCTCAACTCAAAAGTATATACTTTGTGAAAATATGTTTCATAAACGAAAATGCAAAACTTCTCCAGATAAACAAAAGCTGAGTGAATTCGTGCGCAGAAGAACTGGGCAACAGGAAATGTTAAAGATAGTTCTGCTGCTAGAAGGATAATTATATCAGAGGCTAATTCAGACTTATTTAGAATAATAAAGAGGTTCAGAAATAGAATATGTATTGGTAAATATAAAAGGTTTCGTGGTGAGCTTAGCAAAACACATAGAGATGTTAAATCACCATATTGTATACATGAAATGAAGGTAACAGGATGTGTCAGCTATTTTAAGTGAAAATTCTATTTTAAATAGAAAATTAAAAGTCAGTTGAGCACTGGACATCTGCTCAGGTCATGATCTCACAATTTGGGAGTTCGAGCCCCACATCGGGCTCTATGCTGACAGCTCAGAGCCTGGAGCCTTCTTTAGATTCTGTGTCTCCCCTTCTCTCTGTCCCTCCCAAGCTCATTCTCTGTCTCTCTCTGTTTCTCACGAATAAAAAAGCATTAAAAATTTTTAAATAGAAAATTGAAAAATAAATAAAAAGGATTTGTGTTTGTTTTTATTTTTTAACTTACTGGAAAGAACATTGACTATTAAAGGAAAATAATAAATAATTTAAAAATCGTGGGGTTTATAACACTTCAAAATAAAACATATCACAAAGGTAACAAGAACGAGGCAATGTCTAAAATGAAAGTATATTTTAGTAATATTATTACACTGTATTGTACATACTTTATAAAGGCAGATTGTGCTAAGTTGATGTAGATGCCAAACCCTTAAGGAATCATTGAAAGAACAAAGCAAAGGGGTATAGAAATAAGCTAGTGGTAAGGGGCAAATAAAATTCCCCAAACATTCAGTTAATCCTAAATGTGGCAGAAAACTGAAGCAAGAGAAAAAAGGGCAGATGATCTGCATAGAAACAAAAAGCAAGATGATAGAATTAGATCCAACCATATTGGTAATTGTGTTAAATATAGACTAAACATTCCAATTAAGTGGCAAAGTTTGTCAAATTGGACCTTATTAGAGGAAGAGTAAAATATATGCTATCTGGATCACCTATTTGTACACATAAAGATATGGGGATGGTAAGTAAAAGAATAGAGAAAGTCACAGCATTCAGGCACTAATCAGAGAAAGCTTGGAGGATTTAAGTAATATCAGATAATGTAAACCTTAAAACAAGGAATATTACCAGGGACAAAGAGGAGCATTTCATAGAGATAAAATGGCCGATTCATCAGGAAGAGTTAATAATCCTAAATATATGTTTTTAATTTTAAAAAAAGCTTCAAAACATATAGAGCAAAAATGTCTCGACTAAAAGAAGAAATAAACAATTAGAGATTTCAATCCTTCTGTCTCAGTTACTGACAGAACAGACTAAAAATCAGTAAAGATACTCTAATGGCTTTGTAATGTGTCAGTCTCTGGAAGCTGAAACTCATTTTCCAAGATTCTCTCACTTGCACGTTCCCAGTTCCTAAAGGCCACAAACAGGCTGTGGGGAGAGTTGGGGGATGGACGGGAAGCCACAGCTGGTTTGAAGCCCACACGCTATTGCTGCTCATCGGCCTGCGGCAGCGTGTGAATCTGCAACCGCTATACCTCCTTCACCTTCCCTAACTCTTGGACCAGGGGCGTTTTTAGCTCTGTGAGGAACATGACCTGCTTCTGCAAAACCCTCTCTCACCCAAGGTCAGGGGAACAAGAGCTAGTCCTCGTGGAGTTCCATTTTATGTTGGTACCATGCCTGGGGGATGTTCTCCACTTGAAATTCATCTTCTTTCACTGATGCCGTCCCCACTGAACTTCCAGGTTCCAACATCAGAGGTGGAGATGACAGCCTTACAGAGACTGCTTTAACCAGGCTCTCAATTGTGTATGAAAAATTTCCTGGAACAAATAAATGCATTTATTATCTATCTATCTATCTATCTATCTATCTATCTATCTATCTACCTATCTATCATCTATCATCTATCTCCTAATGATTCTGCTTCTCTGGTTGAACTCTGATACAGTTATAGAACACTTCTACATTATCAACCAATTTGTCCTAATTAACCTTTACAAAATATTTAACAGCAACAAAAAACACATGCTTTGTAATATTCACCAAATCAGCCGCTCTGGAGGCCGTAACATAGGTTTAAATACATTCTAAGAGATTAAAATCATGGCAGATATATTTTCTGCATGAACGTGCTCAGGTGCATGTGTGCGCATGCACACACACACACACACACACACACACACACACAGGACAGAATTGAACTATAGATCAGTAACAAAGATAATTGGAAAATGAGTAAGTATTACAAGGTAAGCAAGATACTTTTTAGTAAGGCTGTAGAAGAAAATACATGACACCCAGTTAAATGTGAACTTCAGATCTTCAGTGAGATTTTTTAGTGTAAATAGCACTCAAATATTTCCTGGCACAGAATATACTAAAAAACCACTTATCTGATATTCAAATCTGGATATCTGTCTTTTTAGTTTTCTAAAAAAGGCAACCTTCTTAGTCATTCATGAATCAAAGAAGAGATCCAAAAGGACATTAATAACAACTATTTTGAATTCTATGGAAATGAGAAGATAACATATCAGAAATTGTAAGACACAACAAAATGTTGATTGCAGATAAGTTAGTTACCAATTGCTTATATGTGTTAAACATAAAATTCTGAAAACAATTATCTAAGATTTCATACCAAAAATTGGGAAAAAATGGAAAATGTAAATAAAACCCCAGGGAAGCAGAGGCTAATAAAGATAAGAGTAAAATATCAGTGAATTAGAAACTCATCGAGTGATAAAGAAAAATTTATGAAACATAAAGTTGCCTCTAAAAAGACCAATAAAATTTATAAATCTCTAGCTATCTGTTAAGAAAAGAGACAAAATGTCAATTATCAATACCAAGAATAGAAGAGGGGACATCATTATGGATCCTGTAGACATTAAAAGGACATTAAGGAAATACTACAAATAATTTACACTAATAGCTTTATTATGAAATACACGACATCCTTGAAGCCACAACCGAAGAAATCTCACTCAACAAGAGATAATCTATATTAGCACTGTGTCTAAAAAAGGCATTGAATTCATACTGAGAAAATTTTCCCACAAACGAAACTCCAGATCCAGATGGATTTCTTGTGAATGTTACCATTCAAGTAAGAAATAATATTGCCAGTCTTACAGAAAGTCTTCTGTAAAATAGAAGGGAATATGTTACAATTCACTTCATGAAGCCAAAATGACACAACCATCAAAATGAGAATGCCATGAAAGAAAAGAAAAACAGAGACCAATATCCCAAAAGCAGAGGTACAAAAATTGTAAACAAGCCTCACCGAATATATTCGGTAACATATATAAATAATAATACATCATGACCAACTGGGCTCTAGTGTCAGGAGTAATAAGTTGTCATTACATTAAAACTCAATCAGTGTAATTCCATATCAGATCATAAGGCTAAAAAGTAGGTTAAAAATCATACATGATCAACGCCAAAAAACTCTGAAAAAAATCAGCAATCATTTATGGTTTAAAAGAAAAACTCTTAGCAAATGAGATATAGAAGACTTCCTTGACCTGATGAAGAACATCTATGAAACTTTGCAACGACATCACTTCCGTGAAATAGAAAAGGCTTTCCCTCAAGATCCAGGACAAAGTAACGATGTCCATTATCATCATTTCTTGTAAGTAAAGAAATTAGGACACCAGTCAGATTGGCACCCTCATTTTCATTTAATTACCTCTTTTAAGGCCCTATATACAAATATAATCATATTGTGAAGAATTGGGAGTTAGATCTTTAACATGAATTTTGGGAGACACTATTCAGTCCATAAAACATATTTTGAAAACTGCACTTCAAGTTCATCTAAAAATGAATCATAGAGCTAAATTTAAAAACTAACTATAAAATGCATAGGTAAAAATAGGATAAATTGTTCATTACATTAAATTAGACAAAGATAAACAATAATTGCATTACTCATAAAATAAAAAGGATAATAAATTTAAAGTTTTTGAAAATCAGTATTTTTTTTTCTTTTTATTTATTTATTTCTAGGAGAGAGAGAGAGAAAGAGAGAGAGAGGGGCAGCATGAGCAGGGGAAGGTCAGGGAGAGAGGGAGTCGCAGACTGAAACAGGCTCCAGGCTCTGAGCTGGCAGTCAGCACAGAGCCCGACGCGGGGCTCGAACCCACGAACCGCGAGATCATGACCTAAGCGAAAGTCGGACGCTTAACCGACTAAGCCACCCAGGCGCCCCTTGAAAATCAGTATTAAGGAAAGGCAAATCATAGACAAGAACAAATATGTCTAAAAGTGTAATCTGATGGGGGGCCTGGATGGCTCAGTCCATTAAGCGTCTGACGCTTGGTTTTGGCTCAGATCATGATCTCGTGGTTTGTGAGTTCAAGCCCTGCATCAGGTTCTATGCTGAGAGTGCAGAGCCTGCTTAGGATTCTCTCTCACCCTCTCTGTCTGCCCCTCCCCTGATTGCTCTCTCTCTCTCTTTCTCTTGCTCTCTCACTCTCTCTTTTGCCCTTTCTCTCTCAAAATAAAAATAATAATAAAAGATTTAAAAGTATAATCTGATAAAGGACTTGTATCCAGAATATTGAAAAAACTTTACAATGCAAAATTAAGAATAAAACAGCCCAGTTAAAAATGGGTAACAGGTTTGGTCACTTCATTAAAAAATGTATGAGTTGTCAAGATGTGCATAAAAAGATGCTCACCAGCATCTTCATTAGGAAAATGCAAATTAAAACATCAGTAAGGTATGTATCAATCAGAATGGCTTAAAATTAAAAAGAGCGTCAATAACAAATGTTGACAAGAATGTGCAACAAATGGAACATTCATACCTTGCTGGCGGAAATACATATGATACACTTCAGAGGCGCCTCGGTGGTTTAGTCGGTTAAGCATCCAACTTTTGCTTAGGTCATGATCTCGCAGTTCATGGGTTCGAGCCCCGCGTCGGGCTCTGTGCTGACTGCCAGCTCAGAGCCTGGAGCCTGTTTCAGTCTGTGACTCCCTCTCTCTCTGACCCTCCCCTGCTCACGCTGTCTTTCTCTCTCTCTCCTAGAAATAAATAAAAAATTTAAAAAAAGAAAGAAAAAGCAATATAGCAAAGATGCATGCAAAATTAGAGATGAATCTCAAAAGAATTTTTCTTTTTTAAAAAAATTTTTTAGTGTTTATTTATTTGAGAGAGAGAGACAGAGTGTGAACAGGGAGGGACAGAGAGAGAGGGAGACACAGAATCCAAAGCAGGCTCCAGGCTCTGAGCTGTCAGCCCAGAGCCCCATGTGGAGCTCGAACTCATGGACTGTAAGATCATGACCTGAGCCGAAGTGGGATGCTTAACTGACTGAGCCACCCAGGCACCTCCACAAAAAAAATTTCTAAGTTAAAGAAGACACACACAAAACACTATTTACTTCATGGGTCCATCAAACTCAATTCTAGAAAAGGTGAAAGTATAGTAACAACAGGTTAGTGCTTGTCTAGAGCCACAGATAACAGAAGAAATTGACTCTAAAGGGGCACCTGGAAACTTTTGGGACCGATGGAAATATTGTACCTTTTGATAGATGTAGTGGGCCCAGGGCTATTGACATTTGTCAATGCTCATCAAATTTTACATAAAGCCATTGACTTTTTGAGTCCACCTTGCAGGATAGGCAGGTTTTGCATTTTTCTCCATTCTAAAAGCTCATCCTCAGGTTGCCTGTTTGGCTCAATTGGTTAACTGTCTGCATTGCATTGGGCTCTGTGCTGACGGTGTGGAGCCTGCTTGAGATTCTCCCTTTCCCTCTCTCTCTGCCCCTGCCCTGCCCCTGCTCTCTCTCACTCTCTCTCAAAATAAATCAATAAACTTGAAAAGAAATTAAAAGCTCATCTTTGTATATTTAGACCCATTCAACAGAGTGAACATACAGCTTAGTATTCTAAGAACATTTGTTCCCAAAGTAGCAAATAGACAAGAAACGAGTTCATAGACAGCTTGCCATGGTCCCAACATCAGAGAAAGAAGTACTTTATCTTTTTTTTTTTTAATACTTTATTGTCAAGTTGGTTTCCATATAGCACCCAGTCCTCATCCCAATATGTGCCCTCCTCCATGCCCATCCTCCAGGCCTCAGTTTGTTCTCAGCATTCAAGAGTCTCTCATGGTTTGCCTCCCTCCCTCTTCCCCCCTATTTCTCGACTTCTTCTCCCCCACGGTCCTCTGTTAAGTTCCTCTTAATCTCGTATACATGCACACATATGATATTTGTCCTTCTCTGCCTGACTTATTTCGCTCAGCATAACACCCTCAAGGTCCATCCATGTTGCTACACGTGGCCAGATTTCATTCTTTCTCATTGCCATGTAGTATTCCATTGTATAGATGAACCACATCTTCTTGATCCATTCGTCCGTGGATGGACACTGAGGCTCTTTCCATGTTTTGGCTATTGTTGAGAGTGCTGCTGTGAACATTGGGATACATGTGCTCCTATGCATCAGCACTCCTGTATCCCTTGGGTAAATTCCTAGCAGTGCTGTTGCTGGGTCATAGGGAAGTTCTATTGTTAATTTTTTGAGAAATCTCCACAATGTTTTCCAGAGGGGCTGCACCAGTTTACATTCCCACCAACAGTGTAGGAGGGTGCCCGTTTCTCCACATCCTCGCCAGCATCTAGAGTCCTCTGATTTGCTCATTTTAGCCACTCTGACTGGGGTGAGGCGGTATCTCAGTGTGGTTTTGATTTGTATTTCCCTGATGAGGAGGGATGCTGAGCATCATTTTATGGGTATGTTGGCCATCTGGATGTCCTCTTTGGAGACGTGTCTGTTCATAAATTCTGCCCATTTCTTCACTGGATTGTTTGTTTTTTGGGTGTGGGGTGTGGTGAGTTTCTTATAGATTTTGGATACTAGCCCTTGATCTGATATGTCATTTGCAACTATTTTTTCCCATTCCATCCGTTGCCTATTAGTTTTATGGATTGTTTCCTTTGCCATCCAGAAGCTTTTAATCTTGATGAGGTCCCAATAATTGATTTTTGCTTTTGATTCCCTTGCCTTTGGAGATGTGTCGAGTAAGAAATTGTTGTGGCTGAGATCAAGGAGGTTGTTTCCTGCTTTCTCCTCTAGGGTTTTGAAGGTTTCCTGTCTCGCATTCAGGCCCTTTATCCATTTTGAGTTTATTTTTGTGCATGGTGTGAGAAAATGATCTGGTTTCATTCTTCTGCATGTTGCTGTCCAGTTCTACCAGCACCATCTCTTAAAAAGGCTGTCTTTTTTCCATTGGATACTCTTTCCTGCTTTGTCAAAGATTAGTTGGCTGAAGAAGTACTTTATCTTGAGGGCATCACGGAGTGATGATACTCAGAGAATCCTTGAGAGGAAACCACTCCGGGCCAATTCCCAGAGCCCTCCAACAAAGAGAACCACAGTAAATGGGGGCATGAAGCCCCAGGATTATACCAGGCAGAGTAAAGAAAGAAGTATTCTATCCCCTGCAGCAACATTTCTCTCAGGCTAATGTAGCTTTGGAAACAAACCAATTAAATTACATTCACTGATATTTTTAAAATTATGAAATGAGAATTTTACTCAATGCTGAAAACATAAGCCAATTATATAAAAGCAAGTTTAATCATTACAGTGGCCATCACAGAAGAGTGAAATTATAGACAAAAATGTTATATACTCAACAGGTATTGTGTCTCTGAAGGAAAATTATTTCATACCTCAGTTGTTATGAATAAACACTTCAGGAGAGTTATAGCGTCAGCATTTGGTGACTGATGCAATCAGTGTCTTTCGTGACCTTTTCAAGTGAGTTGACATAGGTGTTATTTGACCTTTTCATCAGCATTCCAGAGCTGTCCTAAGCACAAAATTCTGTTCTTATACTGTACAACCATTGTTAAAAATTTAAGATGTTTCATGGAGAATACATAATGAGGCATTTATCATGCTATCTTAATTATATGGTAATTATTTACATGTAGAGATGATATGTAGAGAAGACAAATTTTTATTAAATGTACAAAACTACCCAGTATTTTTTATCAAAGAAAGACTAAAACAAATCTGACTTTTAAAATGATTAACTCTAGGGACACCTGGGTGGTACAGTCAGTTAAGCATCTGACTCTTGGTTTCTGTTTAGGTCATGATCTTGCAGTTTGTGAGTTCGAGCCCCACATCAGGCTTTGCACCGACAGTGTGGAGCCTGTTTGGGATTCTCTCTTTCCTGCCCCCTGCCTCTCCCTGACTTGCTCTCCCTTACTCTCTCTCAAAACAAATAAATAGACATTTAGAAATAAATGAATAAAATAAATAAAACTTATTAACTTGATCAGTTTCTTAATCTCATGTCCTCAAGTCCCTTCAAATAGGTTGCAAATCTATGTCCAAGATATATGTATTTGGAGTTAAAAATTTGATGACTTTAATTCATCTTGAAGGAATTTGTGACTTAAAAACTTGAGGATTACTGTGCCAGACAATTGGCATTCCTAATAATAAAATAAGAAACTGCTTAAAATCTCATTTTTATTTGTATCAATCCACATTTTGTGCCTTGGTGCTAACATTAGGACATTAACTACATTTTAATTGTGATGTTAATATAAATTTAAACCTCTTTGATCAAGATAGTAAAATAGAGTAATTATAATAATAATAACAGCAAAAACTTTATAGCAACGACCACCTTCCAGACATTGCTCTAAGTGTTTCATACATACCATCCCATCTGCCATTGCAGTGCTTTTAGGGACTAAATGCCACGGTCATCCCTTTCACAGATGAGAACCTGAGCCGTCACGTGGCTCGCCAACACCACACAGCTAACGAAAGTCACAATGACAGTGTTAGAGCCAGGATTCAAACCCAGCCTGCAGGCTGCCTCAAACCACCATGTTAAGTTGTTGTTTAAAATCCGTATGCTTTGAAATGGACTTCAAGTTTTTTAATCAATTTGGTCATTAAAATGCAATGTGACTGCGTTAATGTCATGATTGGCATTATCACTTGTACTTACAAATATTTTCAGCTTCAGTAATGAACTCTGATGTTGAAGAATTTTAATAGCTGCTTACATTGATTTTTAAATATACCTTGTGATAGGAAAAATGAAATGGAGTGATTTTTTGCATGGCCTATCTACTACTTTGCAGAGCAACAAGGATAATATAGATTTTTGCATTTTTGCATTTTATTGTATGTAATAAGTTACACATTTGAAGCTAAGATGACTATGTGGGTCCACATACAGCTTTTTATAAATGTATTTCTTAGATTAATATATTATTTTTCATTTGATTTCAAAGAGCCAAATTATTTAATTTTCTTTAAGTATGATTTAGATAGTGACCATATCCTTGAATTCGTGATAGTTTTCAAAGGATAAGTTAGCTGCCCTACAGCTGCAAATCTCATTATATACATTAAGCAAAGCTTTGGACAGTAACTGGCTTCCTATGGCTCAATATACTCACAGCAGAAGCTGAAAAATTCCTTCTTTTTTCAAAGTTGTTTCTTATGTGAATCCTCTAGGTATATGATGGTAATACAGTACATAACTAAGAAATATTTTCTGGCTCCTACATAAAAAGTACAAAAGATTTTTGCTTTAAGTTTTATTGTACGAAATAGGAAATATAATATTTTGGGGGTTTCTGTGTTTGAGACATCATAGAAATCAATTCCTTATCACTGAATAAGACTCAGTATTTTATAGAGTTCGAATTTACAGGGCATTTGGAATTAGTCACCAAATTCTCAAGAAATCACAGCTTTAAAGTTTGCATTCATTAACTGAAGGCAATATGTTTTTTTTTTCAAGAAGTAAGAATCTTTTGAAAATAAATAATGTTAAAGATATACTCATGTAATCTAAAATCTGCAAAATTACAGTCCCCTAATTTACAAAGCTATAGAAATTAGAAGAGGTATGGAAGAGCCCTTATAAACTTCCTAAGTAGGCCAGAGTCTGGAAATTGACACTAAATCTGTGTGTGTGTGTGTGTGTGTGTGTGTGTGATTCTAATAGATACAGTGTTACATTTTTTATGAATATAATTTATTGTCAAACTGGCTTACATACAACACCCAGTGCTCATGCCAACAAGTGCCCTCCTCAGTGCCCATCACCCCCCTTCCCCTCCCTCCCATCCACCTTCAGTTTTTTCTCTGTCTTTAAGAATCTCCTGTGGTTGGCCTCCCTCCCCCTCTGTTTGTGACTATTTTTTCCCCTTCCCCTCCCCCATGGTTTTCTGTTAAGTTTCTCAAGATACTCCTTGGCAATGAGAAAGAATGAAATCCTGCCATTTGCAGCAACGTAGATGGAACTGGAAGGTATTATGCTAAGTGAAATAAGTCAGTCAGAGAAGAACAGATACCGTATGTTTTCACTCATATGTGGATTTTGAGAAACTTTACAGTGTTACATTTTCTTTTTTTTTTTTTTACTGTTTTTTAATGTTTTTTATTTATTTCTGAGAGAGAGAGATTGACAGCGTGAGCAGGGGAGGGTCAGAGAGAGATAGAGTCTGAAACAGACTCCAGGCTCTGAGCTAGCTGTCAGCACAGAGCCCAATGCTGGGTTCAAACCCAAGAACCGTGAGATCATGACCTGAGCTGAAGTCAGACTCTTAACCGACTGAGCCACCCAGGTGCCCCTACAGTGTTACATTTTCAAATGAAAACAACACACTCTAGACATATGTACATTTTGTTATTTTTTAAGAAGCATTGGAGTCCAGTCCTTTCATTGTATAGATAAAAATATTAGTCCAAAATAATTAAATGAATCTAATGAGCAAGGAAACCTCCCCCCCCACCCCGGAAATTTCTAGTTCCTTATATATAATGTTAACCACAAGATTAAAGCAATTTCTCATTGGCATATTTTTAATTTCTAGATACATTATTTGGACTCGCACTTTCTGTAGGATTCTGCATTTTGTTATGTTTGATCCCACAAGTAATCATAGTCTTGTATGACTGAATCTGTGAATTCTTTAAATATTTTTACTGTGAAGAAAATATTATAACTATATCAATTTCATGAAGTATCATTCACTTAGTTTTTCCTGGATCTGATACTTTGAAAAGTGACAGAAGGAAGTTTTATTTAGCACAGAATAAAATTGCCAATTGGAAAAAAAAAACAGTAAAATTCTTTGACTTCTTCATAGTTTAAATCAGTCCTGAAAATCAAAATTGCTTTTCATAGTCTCAGCCAATACCAAGAAGCTTCTTAGTGTGATGAAGTCACTGTGTAATCTGGTCCCGTTGTTTCATCTTATTTGATGTCACTACCTATACACTTGAACACTGGAAAATTTTCATGTGTAAGCACTTAATTCCTGTTCTTTTAAGTGTTACACCATATTACAGTATATACACAAATTTTAGACCGGTTTTACTGTATTAAAAAATGTTAAGCCTAATGAAGAATTGAATAGAGTGGAGAACCCATCACATAAGAATATTGCCCTCAAGGCAGTAAGAGAGAATTTGTAAACTTTATGGGAAAACGTTTGGAAAACACCTCAACTCTAAATCATGGCACACACAGCCCCATTAATAACTCGGAGCTGACTTCTATGCCTTCCAAATTCCAGTCCCTCCAACTTTCTTCTACATTCTATATTTTCGTCCCTAGTTAGTTGTTACATTGCTCATAGTGTCTCACGTTCTTGCTATTGACATGATACTGTGTCTACCATACTGTGCACTGGTATTTTTTTTTTTAATTGGCCATTCTTCCCATTAGACCGAAATCTCCTTATATCCAAATATTCAACTGTCTTTTCCTCTCCCTGCCCACACCTTGGGTTAACAGGAAAATGACAGCCACAAAGTAGCTGCTCCATTCTTTAGAAACAAAAAAGTATCATTAGAAGACCATAGATAACATTTTACCAGAGTTCATCACATGGAAAGATTACTCAGGTGAGGGAGTGGGAGAAGAGAAGAGCTGGAAAATCATGAAAAGCTTTGATACAGAATAGACATTTGAATATGTTTCAACTGATAGACAAGACATTGATGGGCTAAAATGCCAGAAAACGGACTCAAAAAAAAAAAAAAGATTGAGCAAAGATTAATTCAGGGCAGTATGTATAAGAAATAAGAATTATTCCTGTCTGGCTAGCGTAGTGAGAAGAAAGCAGAAGGAAAAAAACAAGTTGATATCAGGCTCTAGAATAATCTAGAATGTAAGGGGATTCATTTTAAACAATAAATGAATTCATGAACTGCATGTTAGAAAAATCAGTTTTACAGAATTTTGTGAAATGTAGGAGAAGCAGGAAAGTTAAGAAACTGTTAACAGAGCAAGCTAGGATTCTGTCTCTGTCCTAAAGAAGTTAATAGCTGAACACATTACAAGTATGTTTTCAGTGACCACATGACATGCTGAAAGGAAGATGGAACTGAATTTGGACGTTGTGACTCTGTTTTCACTAAGTTTGGGAGCTTCAGGAGTCCCATGACCTCTCTAAGTTTGTCTTGCTAACTTGGAGAATTAATAGATATTCTGCCTGCAACATGTGGTTATTGAGAAAATCACATGAGAGAAAAAAGAAATTTTATGAAAATTGCAATTCACAGTAAAACTAATTGTTTTTGTCATGTTGGTTTAATGAAAGACAAAGGCCTTCTGAACATGTAGACTTCAGATCATAAACTGCTAAAACAAGGACTGGATCTTGTTTAAATTCTTATTATTTTATAAAAATATATAGTTAATAAACCTTCATACCCATACACATGGAAAGAAACAATAAGACACTATAGTCACAGACATTTAAGAAAATATTTTTAGGTATAATAAAGTTGTAACATCAAAAATAATTAAATATCCATTCAATCTTATTGGGGTGCCCAGGTGGCTCACTCGGTTAAGTGTCCATCTTCTCATGGTTCTTGAGTTTGAGCCCCATGTCAGCTCAGAGTCTGGAGCCTGCTTCGGATTCTGTGCCTCCCTTTCTCTCTGCCTCTCACCCACTCACTCTTCTCTCCCCCCACCACCGTCTTTCTAAAAAACAATTAAACATTAAAAAAGAAACATTCAACCTTATTGTCCTATTGAATTTTCATCATAAAAAGGCATTCTTATCTAGCCAAGTGGACTATAAACTTTGAAGCAATCTGGTAAAAATATCAGAAAATGACTTGGAGTGTATAAATTTAATTTGTTTGTGAATGACTCTATTTCCAACAAAAATAATATTAATGAGGCATGACCTACAAGTGAGATTGTTTTACATTTAAAAGGAAATATTTAAGAAAGACAAATCTGTTCTCCAAATACATGTTCTTGTGACAACAGAAACCTGAACTCGGCGCTTGGAAAGTTTAATAGAATCCTATAATGCTGTTAATCTTCTGAAACCAGAAATAGTGAGCATTTATTACCCAAGAGTAGGTTGTAAAACTTTCAATGCGTTGCCAGGCAGTCAAATATTAAAAAAAAGAAATTTCTGGAAATAGCTTTCAGATTCCACGACTTTGCCCCTTAAAATTTAAAGTATAATTACTTTGCCAGTGTAACATTCATCTCAAATTGATATATTATTTTTCCACTAATGAAATAATCTTTAATAAATTATAAACATTTATACTTAATTGCAAATAAATAACTTCACCTTAATTTAAATGTAATTTCTGGGCCACCTGGTGGGACAGTCAGCTAAGCGTCAGACTCTTGATCTCTCTTCAGGTTGTGATATGGAGTCCCACGTCGGGCTCTGCACTGACAGTGCAGACCTTTCTTAGGATTCACCCTCGTTCTTTCTCTCTCTGCTTGTAGCCCACTCGCATTCTCTCTCTCTCTCTCAAAAGAAATAAATAAAGTCATAAATAAATAAATACATACATAAATATAATTTCTATTTGGATAGGGATTCTGTTATTTTTCTTAAGATATAGTCATGTAATGGGGCACCTGGGTGGCTCAGTCGGTTGAGCATCCAACTTCAGCTCAAGTCATGATCTTACCACTTGTGGGTTCAAGCCCCGTGACAGGCTCTGTGCTGACAGCTCAGAGCCTGGAGTCTGCTTCAGATTCTGTGTCTCCCTCTCTCTCTGCCTCTTCCCTGATGGCACTCTGTCTGTCTCTCTCTCTCAAAATAAATAAACATTAATAAATCTGTAAAAAAAAAAAAAAAGATATAGCCATGTATTTATCCAGTCCATAACATAGCATATATACTTAGTGCCAGGTGCTATACTGAGCAGTAGTAATACATGCCCCTCCCCTCAGAAAGTTTATATTTAAGTGGCGGGAGGAGGGGGGGAATATAATCTACAGGTGCCAATGTTAAACTAAGATATTTAATTTTGACAGTCTCAAACACTTTAAAATATTACTGCAATTTGGGGCGGTTGGGTGGCTTAGTTGGTTAGGCGTCCGACTTTTGCTTAGGTCATGATCTTGCGGTTCGTGGGTTCGAGCCCCGCGTCGGGCTCTGTGCTGACTGCCAGCTCAGAGCCTGGAGCCTATTTCAGAGTCTGTGTCTCCCTCTCTCTCTGACCCTCCCCTGCTCATGCTGTCTCTCTCTCTCTCCTAGAAATAAATAAAAATATTTTTAAAAAAATGTCACTGCAATTTACGAATTTTAATATCCTTGGAATAGTATTCTTTTTTTTAATGTTTATTCACTTTTGAGAGAGAGACAGAGATAGAGATGTGAGCAGAGGAGGGGCAGAGAGGGAGACGCAGAGTCTGAAGCAGGCTCTGAGCTGTCAGCACAGAGCCCAACATGGAGCTTGAACCCATAGACCATAAGATCATGACTTGAGCCGAAGTTGGACACTTAACTGACTGAGCTATCCAGGCACCCCTTGGAATAGTATTCTTAATAAGCCATCGTTTTCCCCCTATTTTGCATCTTCAAAATCTTTTTCTCAGCTTTTAACTTTCCCCAACCGCACTCCCATATGCAGTCAACAAAAAAAGTCAAGAGTAAAATGGTAACACAATTAATCCCTAGCATTGCTAAGAATCTGTTTTAAGATTTTACATGGGAATCATCAATCATCCAAAATACTTAATAAATGAAATAAGAAGCTTAAGATTATCAACTACGTTTCTACATTATCTTAACATATTAATATATATGAATATATTCACTGTTTTTAAACATAGCTACATAGCTATGTAGAGAGAATTATCTGAATAAAAATAATATCATATTTATTTCATGAAAAAGAAAAATCCATAAAATGTTGACATAATATAAATTCTTTAGAAAGAACCGTGTAAATGTTAGAAATGGCATTCTGAGTGTTAAATGTTCATAAAATATTTCATCACTAAGACTGCCTAACTAAATGGTATTGTGATATCCTACAGTAATTAAAGAGAAATGAATAATTCCAGAATTCACTTAAACTTTTTAGCTCGAAGGCATAACAATGTAAAATAATCTTAGGAACTAAAACCACAATGCTTGGAACCAAATTGTCATCCATTCCCCAAATTAAGAAACATCATATTTGGTGTTCCCATGACCTCATCATGTCTTATGTTTCATTAAACATTGAAATTCTCTTCCTAACCACGTCTACCTCCAAATATCATGTATTTTGTTATACATGAAGAAGCCGATGAGAACTGAGTGGAAAGATGGAGGTTAGGACTATGATGTGGACAAATAAAGGAAAAACAGAAAGACAATAGAAACTGCTCAATTTCATTATTAATGAAGAATGATTCTGATAAGCATGGATTCTTTGTAAATATCTTTAGGAATCCTAATTGTTTGTTTTCTCAGTGCCAAAGGAATCTCAAAGTATTCAGCCACATTTTAGCAGGACAGTGGCACACAACAAAATTAATGCATCATGCTCAGCAATCAAACTGCTTGAGTTTGAATCTGGTCTAATGGCTTATCTGATGTGTAGCTTAACATTGTAGTGCCCTAACCTCTTCACTGGGAGGGCGAGAATGCGGTAGATGACATTTTCACTCACCTTCATTCAATGCCTCTCCTTTTGGTCTCCATTCTCGTGGAAGAACTACACATTCCCAACATGTTGAATTAAGTGATGGCCACATGACCTCTTCTGACCAGTGAAATGAGCACGGAAATGGACTGGGGAACTTGCTCAAACTGAAGGATCAGAAGAGCAACGTAAGGTTCACAGGAATCTGCTCCTCCATCACAATGCCTGACCGTGTCTCAGACAACATGGAGTAGAGCCTTAGCGAGCTCACCTTGGATACATAGTATGAAAGAAACCTCTGTTTATTAAGTCACTGAGCTGCTCTAGGTGTCCATTAGCGCACCTGTACCTCACCTACCCTGACAGAGATGAAAATTCCCCGGACCCAACAGATCAAATGAGAGTGTGCATGGAAAGAACTCGGAGGAGCATCTGCTATGCTAAGAGCTCAATTAATGGTAGGGATTGCTAAGATCATAACTACATTAGTTCCGTGAATGAATCTTAAAAAGCTTTAAGAATGTATTTTAAAAACCAAATAATACATACATGTGGCTATTTGTTATAATGATGCCCACATTCTCAGATTCATTATTTCTAATGCTTTTCGGGCATCTTTCCTTTGTAAAAATTATTAATTCATCTGTCATTCCTTTTCTTAGAAAATTTTAATCTGTGCTTGTTTCTTTTATATTCAAAAGAAATAATAGTACCTACTTCATAAGGTTGTTATGAGAATTAAATGCATTCAAATACGTACAGCACTTAGAGCAGTGACAGCACTTAGTTCCACATAGTTATTAATATTTTAATTATTGTTAATGCTCTGACCCTATATTTCCATATCATATTTCCCTGTGGATTACTACAGAATTGCTAATCACAGGAATTGATTTCCTTCCATACAAAGTAATTGAGATTTTATTTCTCTATTTAGCTAGAAAACAAGCAAGTATTTATTATGATTGTTACTTATACATTTTACTTATAAATTTTCTTAAATTCTGGAAGCATGGTGGGAGGTAGGAGGAAAATTAAGTTGTTAAAGCCCACCAGTCAAGAAGTAGAGAGACAAATTGTTCTAAACAATAAATAATTAGAGGGTTCGACTAAGTAAGAAAAGGAGTATGGAAGGGAGAGAGGAAAAGAGAAAGGAAAAGAGGGAGAAAAAAACAAAGCAAAGCAAAGAAAAGAAAAATGCTCTCTTAGAAAGCTCCTGCTTTGGGAGTTCAGAGAAATAAGTACTCAAGTTAATTGATTTCTTTCTTATCCAAAACCAATTCACAGTGATTGGTTTTCAAATGGCCTCCTCAATTTCTGTACCACTTATTTTTAAGCTTGACTACATCAAAACAGAGAAATGATCATGAAAAGAGATGGAACCAGATAGGTGGATGGTGCATCCGTAAACACTTAGAAGACAAACTTTATTAGAGCAAAGAATCCTTGTTGGAAAAAAAGCATCATCATTCAATTAAGAGTTTATAGATGGTGTGAAAATCTAGTCGAAGAAATTCTGACCTCAACCTGGTTGACAGAGGAGTCACTGCTGGTTTCAAGCAGGTGAGGAATAATAGCAAAAGAGTGTATTTAAGTGTGACTAAAAACTGGAATTGTGCAGGAAGTGGGAAATCCATGGAGGAAATGAAAGTATGGATGATAATGGCTACAGTAGAAAAAAAAAGAGATAAAAAGAGAGACAGAGGCACTGGACAAGTCAAAGAATAAAAAAAACAAAATCATGTAGGGGCGCCTGGGTGGCTCAGTCGATTAGGCATCCAACTTTGGTTCAGGTCATGATGTTGCAGTTTGTGAGTTCGAGCCCCGCATCAGGCTCTGTGCTGACAAGTTGGAGTCCAGAGCCTGCTTCGGATTCTGTGTCTCCCACTCTCTCTCTGCTTCTCCCTTGCTCATGTTCTGTCTCTCTCTCTGTCTCTCAAAAATTTTTTAAAAAAATATCATGTAGACACTGATAGAAGTAAAAAAAAAAAGAAAAATTAAATTTAGCATGAAGTAAGTTGAATTTTAGGTAAAATCTAAAATCTAATCAGAAATAGGATTAGACTTTATCCCGGAATTTGTCAAATCCAGTCATCTGAAATTTGCACTCATAAAATAAAACTTATCTTACTCCTAGAAAACATATGTATCATATATATAATATACACTCCACATAATATGTGTGTATATATACACATATATTAATTTTTTTCTTTTTTTAATGTTTTATTTATTTTTGAGAGAGAGAGATAGAGACAGTGTGAGCAGGGGAGGGTCAGAGAGAGAGGGAGATAAAGAATCCGAAGACAGCCTCCAGGCTCTGAGCTGTCACCACAGAGCCTGACACAGGGCTTGAACCTACGAATCATGAGATCATGACCTGAGCTGAAGTCAGGCGCTCAAACAACTGAGCCACCAAGGTGCCCCTATATCAATTTTTTAAATGTTTTTATTATTTTTGAGAGAGACAGAGTGCAAGAGAGGGAGAGGAAGAGAGAGAGGGATACAGAGAATCTGAAGCAGGCTCCAGGCTCTGAGCTGCCAGCACAAAGTCCAACGCGGAGTTCAAACCCATGAACCAGGAGATCATGACCTGAGTCAAAGTCTGATGCTTAACCAACTGAGCCACCAAGGCGCCCCATACATATTTTTTATATTTATTTATTTTTCAGAGTGAGACAGAGAGACAGAGAGAAAGAGGAGGAGGGATAGAGAGAAAGGAAGACACAGAATCTGAAGCAGGTTCTGTGCTGTCAGCAGAGAGCATGATGTAGGTCTTGAACCCATGAACCAGATCATGATCTGTGCCGAAGTTGGATGCCCAACAAACTGAGCCACCCAGGTACCCCATAATATGTGTATATCTTATATATTGTATGCGTATTACATACATAGTATATACATATAGTTCATATGTTGTTATCCTTGACTTCAGTCTTTACATAAATATCAATTATCCATTTCAATTCCAGCTGGCAAAATGAATGGTCGTTTTAATTCTTTACATTGGAGACCATTGTACAATAATAGTGTGTCTGTTTAAAAGCAAAACAGAATAAAACATAATGGTGCTGGGTGGCTCAGTCAGTTAAGTCTCTGATTTTGGCTCAGGTCATGATCTTGTGGTTCATAAGTTCAAGCCCTACATTGGGCTCTATGCTGTCTCCTGCTTAGAATTCTCTGTCTCCCTCTCTCTATGCACCTCCTCTGTGTCCTCTCTCTCTAACTCAACAACAAATAAACATTTTAAAAAAAAATACATAGGCAATGGTTTTTAAAAACTCAAGTGCTTTCTTAGCTAATCCAGGATTCTTTTATTTTTAATGACTTAAGGCATTCTCTCTTGAAATACCATAAACAAAAACAGATATTCTCTTCCCACTATTGTAAATAACTACAATCCCTTAAAACCAGATAATTGGCAGAGAGCTGTGATAAGCCTCAAAGCACTATGGAAATAATAAAGAGTGGGATGGAGATGGACTGACTATACAAAAGAATAACTACAGAAAATAGGTTGATGGAAAATCTTATTTTTGAAAATGTATAGTATATTGTTTCAAAGAAGTAAAATATTGCATTTGCAAATTTTGCTTTTCCATTTCTGTTTCTCATAAAATATTGTTGCTTATACTTTTCTCATTATATATTTTCCACCCTTTAGAGGTAGGAGATTTCAAATGTTTTAGAAAAAAAATCATGGATGGCAAAACCTTTCTAAAAGCTCTTCATGCTGTTTTATTTTTTTATTTTTTAATTTTTTTAATGTTTTTATTTATTTCTAGGAGAGAGAGAGAGACAGCGTGAGCAGGGGAGGGTCAGAGAGAGAGGGAGTCACAGACTGAAACAGGCTCCAGGCTCCGAGCTGGCAGTCAGCACAGAGCCCGACGCGGGGCTCGAACCCACGAACCGCGAGATCATGACCTAAGCGAAAGTTGGATGCTTAACCGACTAAGCCACCCAGGCGCCCCTTTGCTGTTTTATTTTTTAAGCTATTTTTAAAAATATTGAAATTAATGTGATACTCCACATCCAAGAAATATGATAGCTGCTCAAGAATCTAAAACAATTTGTTATTTTCATTGATATCATTAAATCATAGTTGCTAACTAAATTAAATATTTTTTGGATTCCTTATAGAGTTTAATAGGAATAGAGAGCTAAACCATTGCAGCAATAATACTATTAATTAGAGATATACTAGGTGCTGAAATCAGTCAACTAATATATTAAGTCAACTAATATATTAATTAGGTAATTGTATCTGTTCCTTAAAACCATAACTGTACAAATTCCTAAATTCCTAGGTGTCTCAGAAATAATGGTTCTATAATAAACCTATCCATTGCCCATATCAATAAACAAGCTATATGGGGCAAAGAGTAAGGGCCAGAATATTGGTGTCATGTGGATTCCAAATGCTCCTTTAAAGAATTCAAAATCTTGAAAAAAATAGAGCACCAAATAGCCACCAATTCTCAGGTGTCAGAGGAATAGACAATAGAACATTATATATGTATATATACCAGCAGAGGGAAAGTCATACATTAGGAATTATAATTTTAAAGAATCAAAATGTCCAAGTGTCTTTATGGATCTCCAAGTCCATAATTTCTCCAACATTTTAACTAACGTCTTCCCGTGGGGAGCCTGGGAGGCATGGTCGTTTAAGGGTCCAAATTCAGCTCACGTCATGATCTCACGGTTCATGGGTTCAAGCCCACGTCAGGCTCTGTGCTGACACCTCAGAGCCTGGAGTCTGCTTCGGATTCAGTGTGGCCCTCTCTCGCTGCCTCTCCTCGGATTGCTCTCTGTCTCTCTTTGTCTCTCAAAAAAATGAATAATTTCTTTGTAAAAATTTAAATAAAGTCTTGCTGGGCTGGTGCTTATTTTTACTCCCAGTGCTACTGTGAAACTCATTTGATTTCCCAAACCACTGTCCCTTATCTACAAAAAAATGTGGGGACAAGGGATGGCCGTAAAATCTAACAGAGAGACACTGGCTTCGAATAGGGAGGGCAGACTTCTTATTACAGCTGAACATGATGTCAAACTGGCAGATTGCCATTCTAGAGAAGGTCAGGGTGCCGAGGTCAGTATGCCAAAGAAAGGAATCTAGATGTTTTGCAAATGAAGGAGAGAAAATAAACGTAAGGAATTAAAGGGACAAACACCAACACAGTGCATTGGACTAGTAATGGCTGAGGAAAAGTAGGTTTTAACTGCCCACTTCTTTATTTTTTTATTTTTTTCTCCATTACTATATTTTCTTTTTTTTCCTTAAATAGTTTATTGTCAAGTTGGTTTCCATATAACACCCAGTGCTCATCCCACAAGTGCCCTCCTCCATGCCCATCCCCAGCCCCCACCCCCATCAGCCCTCAGTTTGTTCTCAGCATTCAAGAGTCTCTCATGGTTTACCTCCCCCCCACTCCCCAACTATATTTTCCCTTTCCACCCCCATGATCCTCCATTAAGTTCCTCCTAATCCACCTATACGTGCAAACATATGGCATCTGTTCTTCTTTGTCTGACTTATTTCACTCAGCATAACGCCCTCAAGTTCCATGCATGTTGCTACACATGGCCAGATTTCATTCCTTCTCATTGCCATGGAGTATTCCATGGTATAGATAAACCACATCTTCTTGATCCATTCCTCACTTGATGGATAATTAGGCTCTTTCCATGTTTTGGCTATTGTTGAGAATGCTGCTGTGAAGATTGGGGTATGTGTGTCCCTATGCATCAGCACCCCTGTATCCTTTGGGTAAATTCCAAGCAGTGCTATTGCTGAACTCCCCACTTTTTTAAAAAATGGGGAAAAAAGCATCTTATGAAAAGGAACATTCAGATGTATGATCACAATTGAGATGAAACTAAGCTGAGTTGGAAATATATGAAGATTAATGGAATAAAGGAAGAGAGGGAAGAAAATGACCAGCGTTGAAGTCAATGTAACAAAGAAAGAGAAAACGAATCACCACATGGTGGAGTGGCTGAAAGGAATTTTAGAGTTAAGAATTCCCCACCTTTCAGCTTGTTGTAGCTCTAAGCTATTTGTATTGCTATCATGCTAATCTATTTGTATCTTCAAATATTAATTTTATTGACACACAACCAATACTTAGTAATTACTTTTTGTCTGTCACTCAGAGGAAGCATCTGAGACCTGTCTGGCTCTTTCTGGCTCCAGACCGACTACAGAATAGAAACATCATCCATCCTTAAAATGAATCACTACCAGAAAGCAGAAGCTTGGAGCCAGAGTGGGTCATGAGAAATTAAGTTTTCTGGGAATATACTGAAATGTGAAAAAGGTATTAGGCTTGTAACCAGTCCTGGAATAGCATTTTAGAAATCAAGTTTCCATATATTAAGAAACAGGGGTATCATGGAAGACATAAAGATTAATGATATTAATAAATTTAGACATTATCCTGCAACTAATGATAATTTGTTACAACAGAGTAGTGTATCAATTCTGGAATTTGGTTGTTTGTTTTAATAATCTATGTCAGTGCTGCAAACGGATTTGATAGATCCAGGTCTGAATACAAGGAAACTTAGAGGCTATTGGAGTAGGGATAAAATTTTAAAATATGTGTATATTTGAGAAATTGAGAGATAGAATCAAGAGATATAGGACTGACTGGCCGTGCGAAGTAAATGTGGAAGAAGCAAGAATTATGCCCAGATTTCTAGCTCTCGGATTACATAGAAGAGTGTCCATTCTAAGGCACTAGAACTATCTGTTCAGCTGGCTTGTAGCTGCATAGAATAATGGCTACATTACCCAGGTTCCTTTGCAGCTTGGTGTGGGCATAAGTCTAAGCTCTGGCCAAAGGGCTAAAAGCAACAATGATGTGTGCGACTTCCTGGAAGTGTCCTCGCAGGGAACAAATGCACTCTTTTTGTCTTTTTCCTCTATCTGGGGGCTGCTACCATGATGTGTCATCAGAGCTCCATCACCTGCCTGTGACACTGTTAACCAGGAGAATGGCATAGGGGTGGGGGAAGTATAATACGGAAGAAATGATTTCTAAAAACTAATGAAGCTGTCCTACAAGATCAGGGCCGCTGACTTCTAGCCATTGTATATGACGGAAAGAAATCTACGATGCTTAAACCAACATCAATTTGGATTTTCTATCACATTCATCATCTTAATCAATACAGACATCTCTATTTTAAGCTGACATCATTCAGGGCTAAGAAAAACAAAAAGAAGGAATTTCTCAGAGTAAGAAAAGGTATTCTGTTTTTTTGTTTGTTTTTTTCAATTTATTTTTGAGTTAGAGAGCACAAGCAGGGAGGGGCTGAGCAAGAGGGGGCAGAAGATCTGCACACAGAGCCCCATGTGGGGCTTGAACTCACAAACCTTAAGATCGTTACTGGAGGCTGAAGTTAGATGCTCAACTGACTGAGCCACTCAGGTGCCCCAAGGAATTCAGTTTTGAATGGATAGGATTTAAGTCGCTGGTGAAACATTTAGAGAAGATGTCAGTGAGATGAGAAGGGCCTAAGACTGTGACTTTTGGTTGATTAACAATCAGACACAGAAAGAGAAGCCAGGAAGGAAGCTGAAAAACAGTGGCTATAAAACCACGAAGTTTTGGTAGCACAAATATCAAGACTGGAGCTTGTTTCACGAATCAAGTGGTCAACAGTGACAGATGCTCAAATGTCAAGGAAAGCAAACACTGTAGGGCACCTCAGGAATTAAGGGATAGGAAAGTTACCAGCAGCCCAGGTGAAAGTGGCTTCATTTCAAAAGAGGTGGTGGAAAGTGGAGGGCCAGTGGACCGAGTTCTCTCGGTAGCAGGTGCATCAGTAGAGAGAGGCACACACCGGCCTGGTAACAGCCCCATCTCGTCTATCACGTGGCCCAGTCCTTCCTCCCAGAGAATAAACTTGCTCCCCACCCTTTTACCACCATGACACGATATTTCTCTCCAGTTCCTTGGTAATTCAGTTCAGTTCTATCCATTAGCTTGAGACGCCTTAGATGTTTGGCCCACAGCTTTCCACTCCTCCATCATCTCCAGCACTGCCATTTCTGCTCAGTGGTGATTCCAAATTTAGTCTGTTCTCTCGAAGTTTCCATCTTATCCTCAAACCCCTAATCTGCAAATGACATCATCCACTACTCCTTGAAGCTGTGTTCTCAGCTTCAGCGCTATTGATATTTGGAGCTGAAATATCCTGCTTGGTGGGGGACAGAAGCCGTGCTCTGTCATCTCGAATGTCCATTTAGCAGATCCCTGGCCTTTACCTCTATTCAATGATTGGAACAGCACCCTGTCCACATGACAACCAAAAATGTCTCCAAGTGTTGCCAAATATCCCTTGAGGAGGCAAAATTGCCCCCCAGTTAATAAACACAGTCCTAGGGTGGAAGAGACAATTTGTCAAGAATTTTTTCAACTGCCTTTCCCTACAGTTGTAGATTCAATAGCCCTTCAAGTGCTGAACCTGAACACTCAAATGCTAGAACTCCAGTCATTCTGAAGGCTAACTGCAAACCTGTGCCTCCCCAGCTTTTCCTCTCTACTGAATTGTATCCCCACCGCCTATATGTAGGTTGTCCACCCTGAGAAAATAACGATGGTTCTGAATCTGCTTCAGGATCCCTTCTTCTAACCTCTAGAAAGTCCATCTTCACCCTCTCCGCGGGCACGCCTCGTTTTCTCTTCCCACTCTATGCCCCACACGCCAGGCATGTAAACTTCCTGCTTCCACCCTGCAATCCTGCCTTGCTTTTACGTCGCCCTTCTCTTCTTTCTGCATAAAATGCTCTTTTCTTATTCATTTGTCCAGTCCTCAGCTATTCTTTTTTTTTTTTAATCATTCCACTTTCTTTTTTTTTTAATTTTTTATTTATTTCTGAGAGAGAGACAGCGTGAGCAGGGGAGGGTCAGAAAGAGAAGGAGGTACAGACTCTGAAAAAGGCTCCAGGCTCTGAGCTGGCAGTCAGCACAGAGCCCGACGCGGGGCTAGAACCCACGAACCATGAGATCATGACCTGAACCAAAGTCGGATGCTCAACCCACTGAGCCACCCAAGCGCCCCCAGTCCTCAGACGTTCTTAAAGACTCAATCCAAGAAGCATTCTTGGTCCTTATGTCATGCGTTAGGTTCCTTGCTCACACACTTCAGAGCACCCTGTGTTTACGTCTGTCACTAAATCACACCTCACACTTACAGAGAACTCTCTTTGTTTTCACAGTCACAAGCTCCTTGAGGCTAGGGTTTATTTCTCCTTTCTCTGTCGTGCCAGGCTTTTCTGAATCCAAAATGACCATGAACTGTGCCACATTATCACACATAAGTAGTCTTTTATCCTTTGACTTAGTTTTACTCCACTGTGTCCAGACACAATGGAAGCTGTTAGGAATTTCATTTACACCTGGGTGCCTTGCAAATACATCATCTTCAGCTCTATTTGGGTCAACTCATTTCTTTTTCTATCCATTTATCTGCTCATCAGGAGAGATGAGAGTAATGGAAATAACATTTTCTGTTTAGAGACTGGTTAATAACTGCTTCTATTTGACGCTGTGATAGCAGTTTTCCAATTGGAACCGAGCTGCCTGTTCATTGATTGACGGCCCAAACAGGCACTATTTCCTTTCCTTCCCTAGAAAGGTTAGCTGCACTTTTAAAAGAGGCTTTTCAAGACCTCTGCCTGAACGCTTTACATAAAGTTAATCAAGGATAATGGATAAAACGTGATTTCATGTCACTACCGAATGCCCTAAATAACTCATTTCCATTTTTGTTCAATTGATCTTATACTGGGTGTGCAGAATTGCAAGAGCATGAACGAGCTTAGTAGCAGAAGCCAGTATGCACTGTGCTTTGCTGGGCTATCAGTGAAACACGTATTATGTTTAGTTTCTATTTAAATGCAAGGGAAGATTTAACTCTTTAAATTTTTTAAAACAAATACCTGACAAAATTAGGGAGGAAAGCCAGTCTTGTATAATTAACATGACTTGTGAACCCTATTATTACTTCTCATAGAGAAAAACATCTATACTTTGTGCAATGATGGTGGCTTTGTACTAGAGGTATCATAACTTTATTAATCATGTTCCTAAAACAAATTTATTCTCAATTGTTATAGGCTTATCCAGTCAGGGAATGGGTAAGCCTGCTTCTTGCTCGGCAACTCAGAAATGGTAAACAAGAGAGACTTTATATTCACAGTAGCAATTTTGCATCCCCTGTTCTACTTCTTTGAACCCATAGGAATACTTTCAAAGATGAATTTAGAGGATTTTTTGCCTATGTAAATGGCCCTATGAGGGACTACTGAAGGAGTAAAAACTCTCTCTGTCTACCTTTCTTCTTTTTCCCTTTTCCAACCATTTCAGTATAATAATGGCGTCAGAGGGGCGCCTGGGTAGCTTAGTCGGTTAAGCGTCCGACTTTCGCTTAGGTCATGATCTCGCGGTTCGTGGGTTCGAGCCCCGCGTCGGGCTCTGTGCTGACTGCCAGCTCAGAGCCTGGAGCCTGTTTCAGTCTGTGACTCTCTCTCTCTCTGACCCTCCCCTGCTCACGCTGTCTCTCTCTCTCTCTCTCTCTCCTAGAAATAAATTAAAAAAAAATTTTAAAAAATTTTTAAAAAATAATGGCATCAGAGTCCAGGAATACATAACCAATGAGTAGATGAATTTTTAACACTGAGATAAACAGTCATTTGTTCCTAGAAGATGTGTTAGATGCATATTTTTAAATTATTGGTCTTGTCCAAAAAGTGTAATTTGAAATGTTTAAGACTATTTGATAGACTCTTTTAATTATTAATTTCTTCTTTACTTATTTGCTTATTTATTTGCATTTTACCTCCCCCTGTATCTTGTCTATTATAAAAGGGCAGGAATTTTTGTAGAACTTGGATAAATATTTGTTGAGTGAATACTTTGATAGGAATTATAGTACCTTTATCTATAATTGCACTTATCATCTAAACAGGATTTACTCTTCAGAGCCAATCACTTTGAGATGATATTTATTAGACTTACATGATCTATTTATCAATTTAAATAAATGCATAAGTAAATAGTTTACATTCTTGGCATAAAATTATGTCTGATACTGTATCTTGAATTGACCAAAGTTTTGTTCTTTAAAATGACTAGTACATATAACATAGTAATCACTATACCATTATTTATTCCTTTCTCTCTCCAGAGACTAATAGTTACATTTACATATTCCAGGTACTTAAATTCATGTTATAATTGCTTCAGATGATTCTCAAATCCATCTTTTGCTCATTGTTACTATTCACCTCATCTGAAAAGGAAACATTTTAAAATAAGGAAACAGGCCGAGCATTTAATTTGTTTTCAATTTGTAGGTATATGTTGGTCTAATCTCTAGAAATGGTTTCAGTCAAATTTAAAGTTGTAAATATGTAATGATTGATAAAATGTGAAAGTATTTTATATTTACAATAAGTCTACTAACCAAGTTATATCTTTTTTATATATCTATATTTTGTCTTTGCCTAGATCATTTGATGGTAGATGTTTTGTTTCAATTACTTTGATAGTTTGTTATTAGGTTCATACCCATTTAGGATTATTACCTGTCTTGGAAAATTGAACTTCTTTACCATTATGTTTTGCATCTCCTTATCTCTGGCAGTCTTTCCTGCTCTGAAACTGGCTTTGCTGAAAATAAGACAACTACTCCAGCTTTCTTTTGATGATTTTTAGCATAACATATCTTTCTCTACTCCATCCCTTTATTTTTCGTCAATCTGGGTCTTTATATTAAAGTCGATTTCTGTATATCACATAATTCTTTATGCTTCATTTTCATGTCTATTCTGACAAACTGTAGTCTAACCGATGCATGTAGACCATTCATATGTCAAATGATTTTCAATAGAATTGGGTGAATATCTACCATGTTTATAACTGTTTTCTGTTTATGCGCTATCCAAACACCACTTCTTTTTTTGCCTTCTCTGGTTTTAACCGCCATTGTATGTGGTTTAGTTTTACCTCTTCTCTTAGCAGATAAATTATGCTGCTTTATACATTTTTAATGGCTGTCCTTGAGTTTTCAATACGCATCTCTAACGATGTGTATTGAAACTCCATTTTCAATTGACACTTTATTGCTTCACCTGTAGTAATAACTCAGTATTATCAGTTTCTTCTGCCACCCCTTGGGACATTACCTTCCTTTATTTTACTAATCCATATGCTGTGATCATCCAATGTATTTTATCATCCAGTGTATTATAATTATTGCTGTAAACAAAGTTATCTTTTTGATCAATTAAGAATAAGAAAAATAGATTTTACTTTTACCTCCATTTATTTCTTTTCCAATGTTCTTATTCTTTCAAGGTTTTTTCCCTATCTCCTTGATTTTCTTCAGTTTAGATATGATATGCCTATATGTGAGGGCTCTTTTGGTTGTCTGGTCTGGGTTTTGGTTTAGATGTTGCTATTTATCATGGCTGATGTTTTTTTCTACTTCCTAGGCCTGTGGTTTTGTGTCTGTCACTAATTTTGGCAAGAATTTGGCCATTACTATTTCAAATATTTCTTCTTTTTTATATATATGATTTTTTCAAATGTTTTGTCTATTTCTGAGAGAGAGAGAGAGAGAGAGAGAGAGAGAGAGAGAGAGAGGCAGTGTGAGCAGGGCAGGGTCAGAGAGAGAGGGAGACAGAATCTGAAGCAGGCTCCAGGCTCTGAGCTGTCAGCACAGAGCCCGATGCAGGACTCAAACCCATAAACCGAGAGATCATGACATGAGCTGAAGTTGGATGCTTAACCAACTGAGCCTTCCAGGTGCCCCTATATATAATTTTTTAAATGTTTATTTATTTTTGAGGCAGAGAAAGACAGAGAGTGAGCAGGGGAAGGGCAGAGAGAGAGGGAGACACAGAAGCCGAAGCAGGCTCCAAGCTCTGAGCTGTCAGTACAGATCCCGACGCAGGTTCAAACCCACAAACTGCAAGATCATGACCTGAGCCAAAGTCGGACCGGACGCTTAACTGACTGAGCCATCCAGGCGCCCCTCAAATACTTCTGTTCTTTTTTCTTTCTTCACTTCTTGGTATCCCAATTGCATGTTATACTTATATCTCCTTTTACTGTTCCACAATCCTTGGATGCTCTGTCTTGTGTTTTTGTTTTTGTGTTTTGCTTTGCTGTTTGGTGTTTTATTCTTCTTTCTCTTTGTATTTCAGGTTGGAAAATACAAATCGAACTATCTCCAAACTCATTGATTCTTTCCTCAGGTATGCTGAATCTACTGATAATCCCCTTGCAGACATTCTTCATTTCTATTATGGTATTTTTATACATTTCCTTTTGATTCTTCCTTAGTATTTCCATTTTCTGCTTTTTAGTATTTTAATCACAGTTATTTTAAATCCCCTATCTGATAATTCGAATATCTTCACCTTATCTCTGTTTGATTCTGGCACTTCTTTGTCTCTTCAGACTGCATTTTATTTCTTACCTTTTGGCTTGCCCTTTAATTTTTTGTTGCAAGCCAGGCAGTCTGTATGAGGTGATAAGAACTGGGATCAATAGTCCTGTAGTATGAGGATTTACCTTATCCTGGCTGGGGGTTGTGATTTGCTGTAGCTCAAGGTGACAGGGGCTTCAAGTCCCTCCAATACCCTTGTTTTTGTGTTCTCTCTGGTTTGGGCTTCCCTAAGTGCTCTTCCTCAGAAAGACTGTGTCTTACAGCTTTTTTTTTTTTAAGCTGTATTTCACCACTATCACACAATAGCCCTGTTGTAGATAATCACCAGTATTTTTAAGTCCTATTTCAAGATACAGACTTAGAAATTACTTGCCACAACACTTCTTATTTAGGTCTTCTCAGGAATTTTCGCTTGGAAAGTTGAAATGTCAGTTTTCACTCATCCTCTCTTCTTTCAGAAAAATCATCTTCTGTCTTTCCAGGACATTCAAAACATTCTATTAAATCACTTCAAATTTCTTCTCACCAAGCAACCATGGAAATTCCAAGTTATCCATGAATTCTGACCCCCTATTTCACCACTGATAACAATTCCCCCACAGTTATGGACAATGATTCCTCAATCTTTCCTCTCATCCTAGTCTGTTATTGTTTATGAGATACATTTGCCAAGTTACAATGCGTTCTTTTATGAGGTACAATCCCATGCTTTACAGTATATTCTCAAAGTTGTTCAATAATCACCACTGTCTAATCGGACAATATTTCATTAGCCAGAAAATAAAAATATAATTCATTAGCCATTAGTAACACATCCATATTCCTCCCTCGATCTTGTCCCTAGCAATCATTCATCTACTTTCTGTTTGTACAGATCTGCCTGCACTGTTCATATCAACAGAATCATGCAATATGTGATCATTTGTGATCATCTCTTACGTTTAGCATAATGTTTCCCAAGGTTTATTCATGTTGTAATAAATATCAGTTCTTGTGCTTGCTTCCTTCCTTCCTTCCTTTCTTCCTCCTTCCTTCCTTCCCTCCTTCCTTCCTTCCTTCCCTCCTTCCTTCCTTTCTTTCTTTCTTTCTTTCTTTCTTTCTTTCTT